>CP136063.1:127360782-127822170 GCA_032622095.1 Siphonodentalium dalli
TTTTCCATAGGCCTCAGTGCTAACGTTTTAGCGTATAGTGTTGGCAATATAAATGTTGGGTCCAAAATTTTCTTTAAATCTGAAAAATTGACATTTTGGGAAACTTTTTACACAAAAAAATCATGTCTGCCTAGCAGGGAATTCGCCTTTAAATCTTATGTTTTCGTAACTAGTGTCAGAACCGCATAAAAAAATACAGTCATATTTTAGACCACACCAAAAAATTCAAACTTCACTACAAAGGGTTAATTCCTGTGCCAATGGTTATTTTACCTATGGGAAATCGTAGGGAAGAGGTGTGATGATTTTTTTATGTGAAAAGCACACAAGGCTATTGACCAATCAGGGCCCAGTGTCTATTTTATTCTCTCCTATATATTCCTCCCGCATCCGCTAGATGTCACTCGGAACCTTATTTACACCAGTGTAACCTAAAGCGATAGCCCGCTTTTTCGCGGAATAATTGTAACTCCCTACATTTCTTCAGAATTGCCCATCAATGGAAAAAATGTGTTCAAAAACAATATCACTTCTGTGGTTCTTTATTTATCACACACAATTTAACCCCACCCCCTTTAACACATTATTCATCAAAAAAGCACAATTTTCCACCACCAGTCATGTTCAGGCCCCATTTTCTCTCAGTTTTAGGGGTCTGGTGTTGCAAACTTGGATCAGCTATGGAAGACTGTACAATATTCTTTCCATGAGAGAACTTCTGGTGATGTGAGGTCATTGAGTCCGGATCTGATCAGCTGAGCATCAAGCGCATGACTTTATCAGCACATTGAAGAATAAAATATGACATTTTCAGGTCTGCAAGGGTGATCCAAGATAACTGGATGTGGGTGTATATTGAATTAGTTGAATAAAGATATGCTCTCTTTGAATTGCTGAAGCATTTTCTTAAATGTGTCCAAGTTTTAGTGCTATTAACCTTCAAATGACCATACCCACCAGTGGAAATGACACACTTTTATGATATATATCTGTATATCACTGGCTATAAAATCCAAAATACTTGTTAGATTAGGTTCTTATAACAATTGATATATGTGTCGTTGACATGCTCATGTTATGGGTCATTTGCATTATCATGTGACTATTACCACCTTGAAATTTTATGAAAATACCTTGAAAAATTGGCATTTTTTATGAAAAATCTTACTATTTTTTTGGCTGATGTAAGTGAAAGAAGACATCAGCAGCAAGAATAGCCACACCAAGCATGAGATATTCATTGGACTGAAAGACCAGGCTCTGTAAAATGCATTAAAATGCTTTAAAGTGACTCCCAGGAATCAAAAATGATAAAAAGCTATTTTTTCCCTTTAGGTTACACTGGTGTAAATGTTTTCCATAGGCCTCAGTGCTAACGTTTTAGCGTATAGTGTTGGCAATATAAATGTTGGGTCCAAAATTTTCTTTAAATCTGAAAAATTGACATTTTGGGAAACTTTTTACACAAAAAAATCATGTCTGCCTAGCAGGGAATTCGCCTTTAAATCTTATGTTTTCGTAACTAGTGTCAGAACCGCATAAAAAAATACAGTCATATTTTAGACCACACCAAAAAATTCAAACTTCACTACAAAGGGTTAATTCCTGTGCCAATGGTTATTTTACCTATGGGAAATCGTAGGGAAGAGGTGTGATGATTTTTTTATGTGAAAAGCACACAAGGCTATTGACCAATCAGGGCCCAGTGTCTATTTTATTCTCTCCTATATATTCCTCCCGCATCCGCTAGATGTCACTCGGAACCTTATTTACACCAGTGTAACCTAAAGCGATAGCCCGCTTTTTCGCGGAATAATTGTAACTCCCTACATTTCTTCAGAATTGCCCATCAATGGAAAAAATGTGTTCAAAAACAATATCACTTCTGTGGTTCTTTATTTATCACACACAATTTAACCCCACCTCCTTTAACACATTATTCATCAAAAAAGCACAATTTTCCACCACCAGTCATGTTCAGGCCCCATTTTCTCTCAGTTTTAGGGGTCTGGTGTTGCAAACTTGGATCAGCTATGGAAGACTGTACAATATTCTTTCCATGAGAGAACTTCTGGTGATGTGAGGTCATTGAGTCCGGATCTGATCAGCTGAGCATCAAGCGCATGACTTTATCAGCACATTGAAGAATAAAATATGACATTTTCAGGTCTGCAAGGGTGATCCAAGATAACTGGATGTGGGTGTATATTGAATTAGTTGAATAAAGATATGCTCTCTTTGAATTGCTGAAGCATTTTCTTAAATGTGTCCAAGTTTTAGTGCTATTAACCTTCAAATGACCATACCCACCAGTGGAAATGACACACTTTTATGATATATATCTGTATATCACTGGCTATAAAATCCAAAATACTTGTTAGATTAGGTTCTTATAACAATTGATATATGTGTCGTTGACATGCTCATGTTATGGGTCATTTGCATTATCATGTGACTATTACCACCTTGAAATTTTATGAAAATACCTTGAAAAATTGGCATTTTTTATGAAAAATCTTACTATTTTTTTGGCTGATGTAAGTGAAAGAAGACATCAGCAGCAAGAATAGCCACACCAAGCATGAGATATTCATTGGACTGAAAGACCAGGCTCTGTAAAATGCATTAAAATGCTTTAAAGTGACTCCCAGGAATCAAAAATGATAAAAAGCTATTTTTTCCCTTTAGGTTACACTGGTGTAAATGTTTTCCATAGGCCTCAGTGCTAACGTTTTAGCGTATAGTGTTGGCAATATAAATGTTGGGTCCAAAATTTTCTTTAAATCTGAAAAATTGACATTTTGGGAAACTTTTTACACAAAAAAATCATGTCTGCCTAGCAGGGAATTCGCCTTTAAATCTTATGTTTTCGTAACTAGTGTCAGAACCGCATAAAAAAATACAGTCATATTTTAGACCACACCAAAAAATTCAAACTTCACTACAAAGGGTTAATTCCTGTGCCAATGGTTATTTTACCTATGGGAAATCGTAGGGAAGAGGTGTGATGATTTTTTTATGTGAAAAGCACACAAGGCTATTGACCAATCAGGGCCCAGTGTCTATTTTATTCTCTCCTATATATTCCTCCCGCATCCGCTAGATGTCACTCGGAACCTTATTTACACCAGTGTAACCTAAAGCGATAGCCCGCTTTTTCGCGGAATAATTGTAACTCCCTACATTTCTTCAGAATTGCCCATCAATGGAAAAAATGTGTTCAAAAACAATATCACTTCTGTGGTTCTTTATTTATCACACACAATTTAACCCCACCCCCTTTAACACATTATTCATCAAAAAAGCACAATTTTCCACCACCAGTCATGTTCAGGCCCCATTTTCTCTCAGTTTTAGGGGTCTGGTGTTGCAAACTTGGATCAGCTATGGAAGACTGTACAATATTCTTTCCATGAGAGAACTTCTGGTGATGTGAGGTCATTGAGTCCGGATCTGATCAGCTGAGCATCAAGCGCATGACTTTATCAGCACATTGAAGAATAAAATATGACATTTTCAGGTCTGCAAGGGTGATCCAAGATAACTGGATGTGGGTGTATATTGAATTAGTTGAATAAAGATATGCTCTCTTTGAATTGCTGAAGCATTTTCTTAAATGTGTCCAAGTTTTAGTGCTATTAACCTTCAAATGACCATACCCACCAGTGGAAATGACACACTTTTATGATATATATCTGTATATCACTGGCTATAAAATCCAAAATACTTGTTAGATTAGGTTCTTATAACAATTGATATATGTGTCGTTGACATGCTCATGTTATGGGTCATTTGCATTATCATGTGACTATTACCACCTTGAAATTTTATGAAAATACCTTGAAAAATTGGCATTTTTTATGAAAAATCTTACTATTTTTTTGGCTGATGTAAGTGAAAGAAGACATCAGCAGCAAGAATAGCCACACCAAGCATGAGATATTCATTGGACTGAAAGACCAGGCTCTGTAAAATGCATTAAAATGCTTTAAAGTGACTCCCAGGAATCAAAAATGATAAAAAGCTATTTTTTCCCTTTAGGTTACACTGGTGTAAATGTTTTCCATAGGCCTCAGTGCTAACGTTTTAGCGTATAGTGTTGGCAATATAAATGTTGGGTCCAAAATTTTCTTTAAATCTGAAAAATTGACATTTTGGGAAACTTTTTACACAAAAAAATCATGTCTGCCTAGCAGGGAATTCGCCTTTAAATCTTATGTTTTCGTAACTAGTGTCAGAACCGCATAAAAAAATACAGTCATATTTTAGACCACACCAAAAAATTCAAACTTCACTACAAAGGGTTAATTCCTGTGCCAATGGTTATTTTACCTATGGGAAATCGTAGGGAAGAGGTGTGATGATTTTTTTATGTGAAAAGCACACAAGGCTATTGACCAATCAGGGCCCAGTGTCTATTTTATTCTCTCCTATATATTCCTCCCGCATCCGCTAGATGTCACTCGGAACCTTATTTACACCAGTGTAACCTAAAGCGATAGCCCGCTTTTTCGCGGAATAATTGTAACTCCCTACATTTCTTCAGAATTGCCCATCAATGGAAAAAATGTGTTCAAAAACAATATCACTTCTGTGGTTCTTTATTTATCACACACAATTTAACCCCACCCCCTTTAACACATTATTCATCAAAAAAGCACAATTTTCCACCACCAGTCATGTTCAGGCCCCATTTTCTCTCAGTTTTAGGGGTCTGGTGTTGCAAACTTGGATCAGCTATGGAAGACTGTACAATATTCTTTCCATGAGAGAACTTCTGGTGATGTGAGGTCATTGAGTCCGGATCTGATCAGCTGAGCATCAAGCGCATGACTTTATCAGCACATTGAAGAATAAAATATGACATTTTCAGGTCTGCAAGGGTGATCCAAGATAACTGGATGTGGGTGTATATTGAATTAGTTGAATAAAGATATGCTCTCTTTGAATTGCTGAAGCATTTTCTTAAATGTGTCCAAGTTTTAGTGCTATTAACCTTCAAATGACCATACCCACCAGTGGAAATGACACACTTTTATGATATATATCTGTATATCACTGGCTATAAAATCCAAAATACTTGTTAGATTAGGTTCTTATAACAATTGATATATGTGTCGTTGACATGCTCATGTTATGGGTCATTTGCATTATCATGTGACTATTACCACCTTGAAATTTTATGAAAATACCTTGAAAAATTGGCATTTTTTATGAAAAATCTTACTATTTTTTTGGCTGATGTAAGTGAAAGAAGACATCAGCAGCAAGAATAGCCACACCAAGCATGAGATATTCATTGGACTGAAAGACCAGGCTCTGTAAAATGCATTAAAATGCTTTAAAGTGACTCCCAGGAATCAAAAATGATAAAAAGCTATTTTTTCCCTTTAGGTTACACTGGTGTAAATGTTTTCCATAGGCCTCAGTGCTAACGTTTTAGCGTATAGTGTTGGCAATATAAATGTTGGGTCCAAAATTTTCTTTAAATCTGAAAAATTGACATTTTGGGAAACTTTTTACACAAAAAAATCATGTCTGCCTAGCAGGGAATTCGCCTTTAAATCTTATGTTTTCGTAACTAGTGTCAGAACCGCATAAAAAAATACAGTCATATTTTAGACCACACCAAAAAATTCAAACTTCACTACAAAGGGTTAATTCCTGTGCCAATGGTTATTTTACCTATGGGAAATCGTAGGGAAGAGGTGTGATGATTTTTTTATGTGAAAAGCACACAAGGCTATTGACCAATCAGGGCCCAGTGTCTATTTTATTCTCTCCTATATATTCCTCCCGCATCCGCTAGATGTCACTCGGAACC
Source organism: Siphonodentalium dalli (assembly GCA_032622095.1). Classification (NCBI taxonomy): domain Eukaryota; kingdom Metazoa; phylum Mollusca; class Scaphopoda; order Gadilida; family Siphonodentaliidae; genus Siphonodentalium; species Siphonodentalium dalli. The sequence goes on from CP136063.1 coordinate 127,366,607, forward strand.
TTATTTACACCAGTGTAACCTAAAGCGATAGCCCGCTTTTTCGCGGAATAATTGTAACTCCCTACATTTCTTCAGAATTGCCCATCAATGGAAAAAATGTGTTCAAAAACAATATCACTTCTGTGGTTCTTTATTTATCACACACAATTTAACCCCACCCCCTTTAACACATTATTCATCAAAAAAGCACAATTTTCCACCACCAGTCATGTTCAGGCCCCATTTTCTCTCAGTTTTAGGGGTCTGGTGTTGCAAACTTGGATCAGCTATGGAAGACTGTACAATATTCTTTCCATGAGAGAACTTCTGGTGATGTGAGGTCATTGAGTCCGGATCTGATCAGCTGAGCATCAAGCGCATGACTTTATCAGCACATTGAAGAATAAAATATGACATTTTCAGGTCTGCAAGGGTGATCCAAGATAACTGGATGTGGGTGTATATTGAATTAGTTGAATAAAGATATGCTCTCTTTGAATTGCTGAAGCATTTTCTTAAATGTGTCCAAGTTTTAGTGCTATTAACCTTCAAATGACCATACCCACCAGTGGAAATGACACACTTTTATGATATATATCTGTATATCACTGGCTATAAAATCCAAAATACTTGTTAGATTAGGTTCTTATAACAATTGATATATGTGTCGTTGACATGCTCATGTTATGGGTCATTTGCATTATCATGTGACTATTACCACCTTGAAATTTTATGAAAATACCTTGAAAAATTGGCATTTTTTATGAAAAATCTTACTATTTTTTTGGCTGATGTAAGTGAAAGAAGACATCAGCAGCAAGAATAGCCACACCAAGCATGAGATATTCATTGGACTGAAAGACCAGGCTCTGTAAAATGCATTAAAATGCTTTAAAGTGACTCCCAGGAATCAAAAATGATAAAAAGCTATTTTTTCCCTTTAGGTTACACTGGTGTAAATGTTTTCCATAGGCCTCAGTGCTAACGTTTTAGCGTATAGTGTTGGCAATATAAATGTTGGGTCCAAAATTTTCTTTAAATCTGAAAAATTGACATTTTGGGAAACTTTTTACACAAAAAAATCATGTCTGCCTAGCAGGGAATTCGCCTTTAAATCTTATGTTTTCGTAACTAGTGTCAGAACCGCATAAAAAAATACAGTCATATTTTAGACCACACCAAAAAATTCAAACTTCACTACAAAGGGTTAATTCCTGTGCCAATGGTTATTTTACCTATGGGAAATCGTAGGGAAGAGGTGTGATGATTTTTTTATGTGAAAAGCACACAAGGCTATTGACCAATCAGGGCCCAGTGTCTATTTTATTCTCTCCTATATATTCCTCCCGCATCCGCTAGATGTCACTCGGAACCTTATTTACACCAGTGTAACCTAAAGCGATAGCCCGCTTTTTCGCGGAATAATTGTAACTCCCTACATTTCTTCAGAATTGCCCATCAATGGAAAAAATGTGTTCAAAAACAATATCACTTCTGTGGTTCTTTATTTATCACACACAATTTAACCCCACCCCCTTTAACACATTATTCATCAAAAAAGCACAATTTTCCACCACCAGTCATGTTCAGGCCCCATTTTCTCTCAGTTTTAGGGGTCTGGTGTTGCAAACTTGGATCAGCTATGGAAGACTGTACAATATTCTTTCCATGAGAGAACTTCTGGTGATGTGAGGTCATTGAGTCCGGATCTGATCAGCTGAGCATCAAGCGCATGACTTTATCAGCACATTGAAGAATAAAATATGACATTTTCAGGTCTGCAAGGGTGATCCAAGATAACTGGATGTGGGTGTATATTGAATTAGTTGAATAAAGATATGCTCTCTTTGAATTGCTGAAGCATTTTCTTAAATGTGTCCAAGTTTTAGTGCTATTAACCTTCAAATGACCATACCCACCAGTGGAAATGACACACTTTTATGATATATATCTGTATATCACTGGCTATAAAATCCAAAATACTTGTTAGATTAGGTTCTTATAACAATTGATATATGTGTCGTTGACATGCTCATGTTATGGGTCATTTGCATTATCATGTGACTATTACCACCTTGAAATTTTATGAAAATACCTTGAAAAATTGGCATTTTTTATGAAAAATCTTACTATTTTTTTGGCTGATGTAAGTGAAAGAAGACATCAGCAGCAAGAATAGCCACACCAAGCATGAGATATTCATTGGACTGAAAGACCAGGCTCTGTAAAATGCATTAAAATGCTTTAAAGTGACTCCCAGGAATCAAAAATGATAAAAAGCTATTTTTTCCCTTTAGGTTACACTGGTGTAAATGTTTTCCATAGGCCTCAGTGCTAACGTTTTAGCGTATAGTGTTGGCAATATAAATGTTGGGTCCAAAATTTTCTTTAAATCTGAAAAATTGACATTTTGGGAAACTTTTTACACAAAAAAATCATGTCTGCCTAGCAGGGAATTCGCCTTTAAATCTTATGTTTTCGTAACTAGTGTCAGAACCGCATAAAAAAATACAGTCATATTTTAGACCACACCAAAAAATTCAAACTTCACTACAAAGGGTTAATTCCTGTGCCAATGGTTATTTTACCTATGGGAAATCGTAGGGAAGAGGTGTGATGATTTTTTTATGTGAAAAGCACACAAGGCTATTGACCAATCAGGGCCCAGTGTCTATTTTATTCTCTCCTATATATTCCTCCCGCATCCGCTAGATGTCACTCGGAACCTTATTTACACCAGTGTAACCTAAAGCGATAGCCCGCTTTTTCGCGGAATAATTGTAACTCCCTACATTTCTTCAGAATTGCCCATCAATGGAAAAAATGTGTTCAAAAACAATATCACTTCTGTGGTTCTTTATTTATCACACACAATTTAACCCCACCCCCTTTAACACATTATTCATCAAAAAAGCACAATTTTCCACCACCAGTCATGTTCAGGCCCCATTTTCTCTCAGTTTTAGGGGTCTGGTGTTGCAAACTTGGATCAGCTATGGAAGACTGTACAATATTCTTTCCATGAGAGAACTTCTGGTGATGTGAGGTCATTGAGTCCGGATCTGATCAGCTGAGCATCAAGCGCATGACTTTATCAGCACATTGAAGAATAAAATATGACATTTTCAGGTCTGCAAGGGTGATCCAAGATAACTGGATGTGGGTGTATATTGAATTAGTTGAATAAAGATATGCTCTCTTTGAATTGCTGAAGCATTTTCTTAAATGTGTCCAAGTTTTAGTGCTATTAACCTTCAAATGACCATACCCACCAGTGGAAATGACACACTTTTATGATATATATCTGTATATCACTGGCTATAAAATCCAAAATACTTGTTAGATTAGGTTCTTATAACAATTGATATATGTGTCGTTGACATGCTCATGTTATGGGTCATTTGCATTATCATGTGACTATTACCACCTTGAAATTTTATGAAAATACCTTGAAAAATTGGCATTTTTTATGAAAAATCTTACTATTTTTTTGGCTGATGTAAGTGAAAGAAGACATCAGCAGCAAGAATAGCCACACCAAGCATGAGATATTCATTGGACTGAAAGACCAGGCTCTGTAAAATGCATTAAAATGCTTTAAAGTGACTCCCAGGAATCAAAAATGATAAAAAGCTATTTTTTCCCTTTAGGTTACACTGGTGTAAATGTTTTCCATAGGCCTCAGTGCTAACGTTTTAGCGTATAGTGTTGGCAATATAAATGTTGGGTCCAAAATTTTCTTTAAATCTGAAAAATTGACATTTTGGGAAACTTTTTACACAAAAAAATCATGTCTGCCTAGCAGGGAATTCGCCTTTAAATCTTATGTTTTCGTAACTAGTGTCAGAACCGCATAAAAAAATACAGTCATATTTTAGACCACACCAAAAAATTCAAACTTCACTACAAAGGGTTAATTCCTGTGCCAATGGTTATTTTACCTATGGGAAATCGTAGGGAAGAGGTGTGATGATTTTTTTATGTGAAAAGCACACAAGGCTATTGACCAATCAGGGCCCAGTGTCTATTTTATTCTCTCCTATATATTCCTCCCGCATCCGCTAGATGTCACTCGGAACCTTATTTACACCAGTGTAACCTAAAGCGATAGCCCGCTTTTTCGCGGAATAATTGTAACTCCCTACATTTCTTCAGAATTGCCCATCAATGGAAAAAATGTGTTCAAAAACAATATCACTTCTGTGGTTCTTTATTTATCACACACAATTTAACCCCACCTCCTTTAACACATTATTCATCAAAAAAGCACAATTTTCCACCACCAGTCATGTTCAGGCCCCATTTTCTCTCAGTTTTAGGGGTCTGGTGTTGCAAACTTGGATCAGCTATGGAAGACTGTACAATATTCTTTCCATGAGAGAACTTCTGGTGATGTGAGGTCATTGAGTCCGGATCTGATCAGCTGAGCATCAAGCGCATGACTTTATCAGCACATTGAAGAATAAAATATGACATTTTCAGGTCTGCAAGGGTGATCCAAGATAACTGGATGTGGGTGTATATTGAATTAGTTGAATAAAGATATGCTCTCTTTGAATTGCTGAAGCATTTTCTTAAATGTGTCCAAGTTTTAGTGCTATTAACCTTCAAATGACCATACCCACCAGTGGAAATGACACACTTTTATGATATATATCTGTATATCACTGGCTATAAAATCCAAAATACTTGTTAGATTAGGTTCTTATAACAATTGATATATGTGTCGTTGACATGCTCATGTTATGGGTCATTTGCATTATCATGTGACTATTACCACCTTGAAATTTTATGAAAATACCTTGAAAAATTGGCATTTTTTATGAAAAATCTTACTATTTTTTTGGCTGATGTAAGTGAAAGAAGACATCAGCAGCAAGAATAGCCACACCAAGCATGAGATATTCATTGGACTGAAAGACCAGGCTCTGTAAAATGCATTAAAATGCTTTAAAGTGACTCCCAGGAATCAAAAATGATAAAAAGCTATTTTTTCCCTTTAGGTTACACTGGTGTAAATGTTTTCCATAGGCCTCAGTGCTAACGTTTTAGCGTATAGTGTTGGCAATATAAATGTTGGGTCCAAAATTTTCTTTAAATCTGAAAAATTGACATTTTGGGAAACTTTTTACACAAAAAAATCATGTCTGCCTAGCAGGGAATTCGCCTTTAAATCTTATGTTTTCGTAACTAGTGTCAGAACCGCATAAAAAAATACAGTCATATTTTAGACCACACCAAAAAATTCAAACTTCACTACAAAGGGTTAATTCCTGTGCCAATGGTTATTTTACCTATGGGAAATCGTAGGGAAGAGGTGTGATGATTTTTTTATGTGAAAAGCACACAAGGCTATTGACCAATCAGGGCCCAGTGTCTATTTTATTCTCTCCTATATATTCCTCCCGCATCCGCTAGATGTCACTCGGAACCTTATTTACACCAGTGTAACCTAAAGCGATAGCCCGCTTTTTCGCGGAATAATTGTAACTCCCTACATTTCTTCAGAATTGCCCATCAATGGAAAAAATGTGTTCAAAAACAATATCACTTCTGTGGTTCTTTATTTATCACACACAATTTAACCCCACCCCCTTTAACACATTATTCATCAAAAAAGCACAATTTTCCACCACCAGTCATGTTCAGGCCCCATTTTCTCTCAGTTTTAGGGGTCTGGTGTTGCAAACTTGGATCAGCTATGGAAGACTGTACAATATTCTTTCCATGAGAGAACTTCTGGTGATGTGAGGTCATTGAGTCCGGATCTGATCAGCTGAGCATCAAGCGCATGACTTTATCAGCACATTGAAGAATAAAATATGACATTTTCAGGTCTGCAAGGGTGATCCAAGATAACTGGATGTGGGTGTATATTGAATTAGTTGAATAAAGATATGCTCTCTTTGAATTGCTGAAGCATTTTCTTAAATGTGTCCAAGTTTTAGTGCTATTAACCTTCAAATGACCATACCCACCAGTGGAAATGACACACTTTTATGATATATATCTGTATATCACTGGCTATAAAATCCAAAATACTTGTTAGATTAGGTTCTTATAACAATTGATATATGTGTCGTTGACATGCTCATGTTATGGGTCATTTGCATTATCATGTGACTATTACCACCTTGAAATTTTATGAAAATACCTTGAAAAATTGGCATTTTTTATGAAAAATCTTACTATTTTTTTGGCTGATGTAAGTGAAAGAAGACATCAGCAGCAAGAATAGCCACACCAAGCATGAGATATTCATTGGACTGAAAGACCAGGCTCTGTAAAATGCATTAAAATGCTTTAAAGTGACTCCCAGGAATCAAAAATGATAAAAAGCTATTTTTTCCCTTTAGGTTACACTGGTGTAAATGTTTTCCATAGGCCTCAGTGCTAACGTTTTAGCGTATAGTGTTGGCAATATAAATGTTGGGTCCAAAATTTTCTTTAAATCTGAAAAATTGACATTTTGGGAAACTTTTTACACAAAAAAATCATGTCTGCCTAGCAGGGAATTCGCCTTTAAATCTTATGTTTTCGTAACTAGTGTCAGAACCGCATAAAAAAATACAGTCATATTTTAGACCACACCAAAAAATTCAAACTTCACTACAAAGGGTTAATTCCTGTGCCAATGGTTATTTTACCTATGGGAAATCGTAGGGAAGAGGTGTGATGATTTTTTTATGTGAAAAGCACACAAGGCTATTGACCAATCAGGGCCCAGTGTCTATTTTATTCTCTCCTATATATTCCTCCCGCATCCGCTAGATGTCACTCGGAACCTTATTTACACCAGTGTAACCTAAAGCGATAGCCCGCTTTTTCGCGGAATAATTGTAACTCCCTACATTTCTTCAGAATTGCCCATCAATGGAAAAAATGTGTTCAAAAACAATATCACTTCTGTGGTTCTTTATTTATCACACACAATTTAACCCCACCCCCTTTAACACATTATTCATCAAAAAAGCACAATTTTCCACCACCAGTCATGTTCAGGCCCCATTTTCTCTCAGTTTTAGGGGTCTGGTGTTGCAAACTTGGATCAGCTATGGAAGACTGTACAATATTCTTTCCATGAGAGAACTTCTGGTGATGTGAGGTCATTGAGTCCGGATCTGATCAGCTGAGCATCAAGCGCATGACTTTATCAGCACATTGAAGAATAAAATATGACATTTTCAGGTCTGCAAGGGTGATCCAAGATAACTGGATGTGGGTGTATATTGAATTAGTTGAATAAAGATATGCTCTCTTTGAATTGCTGAAGCATTTTCTTAAATGTGTCCAAGTTTTAGTGCTATTAACCTTCAAATGACCATACCCACCAGTGGAAATGACACACTTTTATGATATATATCTGTATATCACTGGCTATAAAATCCAAAATACTTGTTAGATTAGGTTCTTATAACAATTGATATATGTGTCGTTGACATGCTCATGTTATGGGTCATTTGCATTATCATGTGACTATTACCACCTTGAAATTTTATGAAAATACCTTGAAAAATTGGCATTTTTTATGAAAAATCTTACTATTTTTTTGGCTGATGTAAGTGAAAGAAGACATCAGCAGCAAGAATAGCCACACCAAGCATGAGATATTCATTGGACTGAAAGACCAGGCTCTGTAAAATGCATTAAAATGCTTTAAAGTGACTCCCAGGAATCAAAAATGATAAAAAGCTATTTTTTCCCTTTAGGTTACACTGGTGTAAATGTTTTCCATAGGCCTCAGTGCTAACGTTTTAGCGTATAGTGTTGGCAATATAAATGTTGGGTCCAAAATTTTCTTTAAATCTGAAAAATTGACATTTTGGGAAACTTTTTACACAAAAAAATCATGTCTGCCTAGCAGGGAATTCGCCTTTAAATCTTATGTTTTCGTAACTAGTGTCAGAACCGCATAAAAAAATACAGTCATATTTTAGACCACACCAAAAAATTCAAACTTCACTACAAAGGGTTAATTCCTGTGCCAATGGTTATTTTACCTATGGGAAATCGTAGGGAAGAGGTGTGATGATTTTTTTATGTGAAAAGCACACAAGGCTATTGACCAATCAGGGCCCAGTGTCTATTTTATTCTCTCCTATATATTCCTCCCGCATCCGCTAGATGTCACTCGGAACCTTATTTACACCAGTGTAACCTAAAGCGATAGCCCGCTTTTTCGCGGAATAATTGTAACTCCCTACATTTCTTCAGAATTGCCCATCAATGGAAAAAATGTGTTCAAAAACAATATCACTTCTGTGGTTCTTTATTTATCACACACAATTTAACCCCACCCCCTTTAACACATTATTCATCAAAAAAGCACAATTTTCCACCACCAGTCATGTTCAGGCCCCATTTTCTCTCAGTTTTAGGGGTCTGGTGTTGCAAACTTGGATCAGCTATGGAAGACTGTACAATATTCTTTCCATGAGAGAACTTCTGGTGATGTGAGGTCATTGAGTCCGGATCTGATCAGCTGAGCATCAAGCGCATGACTTTATCAGCACATTGAAGAATAAAATATGACATTTTCAGGTCTGCAAGGGTGATCCAAGATAACTGGATGTGGGTGTATATTGAATTAGTTGAATAAAGATATGCTCTCTTTGAATTGCTGAAGCATTTTCTTAAATGTGTCCAAGTTTTAGTGCTATTAACCTTCAAATGACCATACCCACCAGTGGAAATGACACACTTTTATGATATATATCTGTATATCACTGGCTATAAAATCCAAAATACTTGTTAGATTAGGTTCTTATAACAATTGATATATGTGTCGTTGACATGCTCATGTTATGGGTCATTTGCATTATCATGTGACTATTACCACCTTGAAATTTTATGAAAATACCTTGAAAAATTGGCATTTTTTATGAAAAATCTTACTATTTTTTTGGCTGATGTAAGTGAAAGAAGACATCAGCAGCAAGAATAGCCACACCAAGCATGAGATATTCATTGGACTGAAAGACCAGGCTCTGTAAAATGCATTAAAATGCTTTAAAGTGACTCCCAGGAATCAAAAATGATAAAAAGCTATTTTTTCCCTTTAGGTTACACTGGTGTAAATGTTTTCCATAGGCCTCAGTGCTAACGTTTTAGCGTATAGTGTTGGCAATATAAATGTTGGGTCCAAAATTTTCTTTAAATCTGAAAAATTGACATTTTGGGAAACTTTTTACACAAAAAAATCATGTCTGCCTAGCAGGGAATTCGCCTTTAAATCTTATGTTTTCGTAACTAGTGTCAGAACCGCATAAAAAAATACAGTCATATTTTAGACCACACCAAAAAATTCAAACTTCACTACAAAGGGTTAATTCCTGTGCCAATGGTTATTTTACCTATGGGAAATCGTAGGGAAGAGGTGTGATGATTTTTTTATGTGAAAAGCACACAAGGCTATTGACCAATCAGGGCCCAGTGTCTATTTTATTCTCTCCTATATATTCCTCCCGCATCCGCTAGATGTCACTCGGAACCTTATTTACACCAGTGTAACCTAAAGCGATAGCCCGCTTTTTCGCGGAATAATTGTAACTCCCTACATTTCTTCAGAATTGCCCATCAATGGAAAAAATGTGTTCAAAAACAATATCACTTCTGTGGTTCTTTATTTATCACACACAATTTAACCCCACCCCCTTTAACACATTATTCATCAAAAAAGCACAATTTTCCACCACCAGTCATGTTCAGGCCCCATTTTCTCTCAGTTTTAGGGGTCTGGTGTTGCAAACTTGGATCAGCTATGGAAGACTGTACAATATTCTTTCCATGAGAGAACTTCTGGTGATGTGAGGTCATTGAGTCCGGATCTGATCAGCTGAGCATCAAGCGCATGACTTTATCAGCACATTGAAGAATAAAATATGACATTTTCAGGTCTGCAAGGGTGATCCAAGATAACTGGATGTGGGTGTATATTGAATTAGTTGAATAAAGATATGCTCTCTTTGAATTGCTGAAGCATTTTCTTAAATGTGTCCAAGTTTTAGTGCTATTAACCTTCAAATGACCATACCCACCAGTGGAAATGACACACTTTTATGATATATATCTGTATATCACTGGCTATAAAATCCAAAATACTTGTTAGATTAGGTTCTTATAACAATTGATATATGTGTCGTTGACATGCTCATGTTATGGGTCATTTGCATTATCATGTGACTATTACCACCTTGAAATTTTATGAAAATACCTTGAAAAATTGGCATTTTTTATGAAAAATCTTACTATTTTTTTGGCTGATGTAAGTGAAAGAAGACATCAGCAGCAAGAATAGCCACACCAAGCATGAGATATTCATTGGACTGAAAGACCAGGCTCTGTAAAATGCATTAAAATGCTTTAAAGTGACTCCCAGGAATCAAAAATGATAAAAAGCTATTTTTTCCCTTTAGGTTACACTGGTGTAAATGTTTTCCATAGGCCTCAGTGCTAACGTTTTAGCGTATAGTGTTGGCAATATAAATGTTGGGTCCAAAATTTTCTTTAAATCTGAAAAATTGACATTTTGGGAAACTTTTTACACAAAAAAATCATGTCTGCCTAGCAGGGAATTCGCCTTTAAATCTTATGTTTTCGTAACTAGTGTCAGAACCGCATAAAAAAATACAGTCATATTTTAGACCACACCAAAAAATTCAAACTTCACTACAAAGGGTTAATTCCTGTGCCAATGGTTATTTTACCTATGGGAAATCGTAGGGAAGAGGTGTGATGATTTTTTTATGTGAAAAGCACACAAGGCTATTGACCAATCAGGGCCCAGTGTCTATTTTATTCTCTCCTATATATTCCTCCCGCATCCGCTAGATGTCACTCGGAACCTTATTTACACCAGTGTAACCTAAAGCGATAGCCCGCTTTTTCGCGGAATAATTGTAACTCCCTACATTTCTTCAGAATTGCCCATCAATGGAAAAAATGTGTTCAAAAACAATATCACTTCTGTGGTTCTTTATTTATCACACACAATTTAACCCCACCTCCTTTAACACATTATTCATCAAAAAAGCACAATTTTCCACCACCAGTCATGTTCAGGCCCCATTTTCTCTCAGTTTTAGGGGTCTGGTGTTGCAAACTTGGATCAGCTATGGAAGACTGTACAATATTCTTTCCATGAGAGAACTTCTGGTGATGTGAGGTCATTGAGTCCGGATCTGATCAGCTGAGCATCAAGCGCATGACTTTATCAGCACATTGAAGAATAAAATATGACATTTTCAGGTCTGCAAGGGTGATCCAAGATAACTGGATGTGGGTGTATATTGAATTAGTTGAATAAAGATATGCTCTCTTTGAATTGCTGAAGCATTTTCTTAAATGTGTCCAAGTTTTAGTGCTATTAACCTTCAAATGACCATACCCACCAGTGGAAATGACACACTTTTATGATATATATCTGTATATCACTGGCTATAAAATCCAAAATACTTGTTAGATTAGGTTCTTATAACAATTGATATATGTGTCGTTGACATGCTCATGTTATGGGTCATTTGCATTATCATGTGACTATTACCACCTTGAAATTTTATGAAAATACCTTGAAAAATTGGCATTTTTTATGAAAAATCTTACTATTTTTTTGGCTGATGTAAGTGAAAGAAGACATCAGCAGCAAGAATAGCCACACCAAGCATGAGATATTCATTGGACTGAAAGACCAGGCTCTGTAAAATGCATTAAAATGCTTTAAAGTGACTCCCAGGAATCAAAAATGATAAAAAGCTATTTTTTCCCTTTAGGTTACACTGGTGTAAATGTTTTCCATAGGCCTCAGTGCTAACGTTTTAGCGTATAGTGTTGGCAATATAAATGTTGGGTCCAAAATTTTCTTTAAATCTGAAAAATTGACATTTTGGGAAACTTTTTACACAAAAAAATCATGTCTGCCTAGCAGGGAATTCGCCTTTAAATCTTATGTTTTCGTAACTAGTGTCAGAACCGCATAAAAAAATACAGTCATATTTTAGACCACACCAAAAAATTCAAACTTCACTACAAAGGGTTAATTCCTGTGCCAATGGTTATTTTACCTATGGGAAATCGTAGGGAAGAGGTGTGATGATTTTTTTATGTGAAAAGCACACAAGGCTATTGACCAATCAGGGCCCAGTGTCTATTTTATTCTCTCCTATATATTCCTCCCGCATCCGCTAGATGTCACTCGGAACCTTATTTACACCAGTGTAACCTAAAGCGATAGCCCGCTTTTTCGCGGAATAATTGTAACTCCCTACATTTCTTCAGAATTGCCCATCAATGGAAAAAATGTGTTCAAAAACAATATCACTTCTGTGGTTCTTTATTTATCACACACAATTTAACCCCACCCCCTTTAACACATTATTCATCAAAAAAGCACAATTTTCCACCACCAGTCATGTTCAGGCCCCATTTTCTCTCAGTTTTAGGGGTCTGGTGTTGCAAACTTGGATCAGCTATGGAAGACTGTACAATATTCTTTCCATGAGAGAACTTCTGGTGATGTGAGGTCATTGAGTCCGGATCTGATCAGCTGAGCATCAAGCGCATGACTTTATCAGCACATTGAAGAATAAAATATGACATTTTCAGGTCTGCAAGGGTGATCCAAGATAACTGGATGTGGGTGTATATTGAATTAGTTGAATAAAGATATGCTCTCTTTGAATTGCTGAAGCATTTTCTTAAATGTGTCCAAGTTTTAGTGCTATTAACCTTCAAATGACCATACCCACCAGTGGAAATGACACACTTTTATGATATATATCTGTATATCACTGGCTATAAAATCCAAAATACTTGTTAGATTAGGTTCTTATAACAATTGATATATGTGTCGTTGACATGCTCATGTTATGGGTCATTTGCATTATCATGTGACTATTACCACCTTGAAATTTTATGAAAATACCTTGAAAAATTGGCATTTTTTATGAAAAATCTTACTATTTTTTTGGCTGATGTAAGTGAAAGAAGACATCAGCAGCAAGAATAGCCACACCAAGCATGAGATATTCATTGGACTGAAAGACCAGGCTCTGTAAAATGCATTAAAATGCTTTAAAGTGACTCCCAGGAATCAAAAATGATAAAAAGCTATTTTTTCCCTTTAGGTTACACTGGTGTAAATGTTTTCCATAGGCCTCAGTGCTAACGTTTTAGCGTATAGTGTTGGCAATATAAATGTTGGGTCCAAAATTTTCTTTAAATCTGAAAAATTGACATTTTGGGAAACTTTTTACACAAAAAAATCATGTCTGCCTAGCAGGGAATTCGCCTTTAAATCTTATGTTTTCGTAACTAGTGTCAGAACCGCATAAAAAAATACAGTCATATTTTAGACCACACCAAAAAATTCAAACTTCACTACAAAGGGTTAATTCCTGTGCCAATGGTTATTTTACCTATGGGAAATCGTAGGGAAGAGGTGTGATGATTTTTTTATGTGAAAAGCACACAAGGCTATTGACCAATCAGGGCCCAGTGTCTATTTTATTCTCTCCTATATATTCCTCCCGCATCCGCTAGATGTCACTCGGAACCTTATTTACACCAGTGTAACCTAAAGCGATAGCCCGCTTTTTCGCGGAATAATTGTAACTCCCTACATTTCTTCAGAATTGCCCATCAATGGAAAAAATGTGTTCAAAAACAATATCACTTCTGTGGTTCTTTATTTATCACACACAATTTAACCCCACCCCCTTTAACACATTATTCATCAAAAAAGCACAATTTTCCACCACCAGTCATGTTCAGGCCCCATTTTCTCTCAGTTTTAGGGGTCTGGTGTTGCAAACTTGGATCAGCTATGGAAGACTGTACAATATTCTTTCCATGAGAGAACTTCTGGTGATGTGAGGTCATTGAGTCCGGATCTGATCAGCTGAGCATCAAGCGCATGACTTTATCAGCACATTGAAGAATAAAATATGACATTTTCAGGTCTGCAAGGGTGATCCAAGATAACTGGATGTGGGTGTATATTGAATTAGTTGAATAAAGATATGCTCTCTTTGAATTGCTGAAGCATTTTCTTAAATGTGTCCAAGTTTTAGTGCTATTAACCTTCAAATGACCATACCCACCAGTGGAAATGACACACTTTTATGATATATATCTGTATATCACTGGCTATAAAATCCAAAATACTTGTTAGATTAGGTTCTTATAACAATTGATATATGTGTCGTTGACATGCTCATGTTATGGGTCATTTGCATTATCATGTGACTATTACCACCTTGAAATTTTATGAAAATACCTTGAAAAATTGGCATTTTTTATGAAAAATCTTACTATTTTTTTGGCTGATGTAAGTGAAAGAAGACATCAGCAGCAAGAATAGCCACACCAAGCATGAGATATTCATTGGACTGAAAGACCAGGCTCTGTAAAATGCATTAAAATGCTTTAAAGTGACTCCCAGGAATCAAAAATGATAAAAAGCTATTTTTTCCCTTTAGGTTACACTGGTGTAAATGTTTTCCATAGGCCTCAGTGCTAACGTTTTAGCGTATAGTGTTGGCAATATAAATGTTGGGTCCAAAATTTTCTTTAAATCTGAAAAATTGACATTTTGGGAAACTTTTTACACAAAAAAATCATGTCTGCCTAGCAGGGAATTCGCCTTTAAATCTTATGTTTTCGTAACTAGTGTCAGAACCGCATAAAAAAATACAGTCATATTTTAGACCACACCAAAAAATTCAAACTTCACTACAAAGGGTTAATTCCTGTGCCAATGGTTATTTTACCTATGGGAAATCGTAGGGAAGAGGTGTGATGATTTTTTTATGTGAAAAGCACACAAGGCTATTGACCAATCAGGGCCCAGTGTCTATTTTATTCTCTCCTATATATTCCTCCCGCATCCGCTAGATGTCACTCGGAACCTTATTTACACCAGTGTAACCTAAAGCGATAGCCCGCTTTTTCGCGGAATAATTGTAACTCCCTACATTTCTTCAGAATTGCCCATCAATGGAAAAAATGTGTTCAAAAACAATATCACTTCTGTGGTTCTTTATTTATCACACACAATTTAACCCCACCCCCTTTAACACATTATTCATCAAAAAAGCACAATTTTCCACCACCAGTCATGTTCAGGCCCCATTTTCTCTCAGTTTTAGGGGTCTGGTGTTGCAAACTTGGATCAGCTATGGAAGACTGTACAATATTCTTTCCATGAGAGAACTTCTGGTGATGTGAGGTCATTGAGTCCGGATCTGATCAGCTGAGCATCAAGCGCATGACTTTATCAGCACATTGAAGAATAAAATATGACATTTTCAGGTCTGCAAGGGTGATCCAAGATAACTGGATGTGGGTGTATATTGAATTAGTTGAATAAAGATATGCTCTCTTTGAATTGCTGAAGCATTTTCTTAAATGTGTCCAAGTTTTAGTGCTATTAACCTTCAAATGACCATACCCACCAGTGGAAATGACACACTTTTATGATATATATCTGTATATCACTGGCTATAAAATCCAAAATACTTGTTAGATTAGGTTCTTATAACAATTGATATATGTGTCGTTGACATGCTCATGTTATGGGTCATTTGCATTATCATGTGACTATTACCACCTTGAAATTTTATGAAAATACCTTGAAAAATTGGCATTTTTTATGAAAAATCTTACTATTTTTTTGGCTGATGTAAGTGAAAGAAGACATCAGCAGCAAGAATAGCCACACCAAGCATGAGATATTCATTGGACTGAAAGACCAGGCTCTGTAAAATGCATTAAAATGCTTTAAAGTGACTCCCAGGAATCAAAAATGATAAAAAGCTATTTTTTCCCTTTAGGTTACACTGGTGTAAATGTTTTCCATAGGCCTCAGTGCTAACGTTTTAGCGTATAGTGTTGGCAATATAAATGTTGGGTCCAAAATTTTCTTTAAATCTGAAAAATTGACATTTTGGGAAACTTTTTACACAAAAAAATCATGTCTGCCTAGCAGGGAATTCGCCTTTAAATCTTATGTTTTCGTAACTAGTGTCAGAACCGCATAAAAAAATACAGTCATATTTTAGACCACACCAAAAAATTCAAACTTCACTACAAAGGGTTAATTCCTGTGCCAATGGTTATTTTACCTATGGGAAATCGTAGGGAAGAGGTGTGATGATTTTTTTATGTGAAAAGCACACAAGGCTATTGACCAATCAGGGCCCAGTGTCTATTTTATTCTCTCCTATATATTCCTCCCGCATCCGCTAGATGTCACTCGGAACCTTATTTACACCAGTGTAACCTAAAGCGATAGCCCGCTTTTTCGCGGAATAATTGTAACTCCCTACATTTCTTCAGAATTGCCCATCAATGGAAAAAATGTGTTCAAAAACAATATCACTTCTGTGGTTCTTTATTTATCACACACAATTTAACCCCACCCCCTTTAACACATTATTCATCAAAAAAGCACAATTTTCCACCACCAGTCATGTTCAGGCCCCATTTTCTCTCAGTTTTAGGGGTCTGGTGTTGCAAACTTGGATCAGCTATGGAAGACTGTACAATATTCTTTCCATGAGAGAACTTCTGGTGATGTGAGGTCATTGAGTCCGGATCTGATCAGCTGAGCATCAAGCGCATGACTTTATCAGCACATTGAAGAATAAAATATGACATTTTCAGGTCTGCAAGGGTGATCCAAGATAACTGGATGTGGGTGTATATTGAATTAGTTGAATAAAGATATGCTCTCTTTGAATTGCTGAAGCATTTTCTTAAATGTGTCCAAGTTTTAGTGCTATTAACCTTCAAATGACCATACCCACCAGTGGAAATGACACACTTTTATGATATATATCTGTATATCACTGGCTATAAAATCCAAAATACTTGTTAGATTAGGTTCTTATAACAATTGATATATGTGTCGTTGACATGCTCATGTTATGGGTCATTTGCATTATCATGTGACTATTACCACCTTGAAATTTTATGAAAATACCTTGAAAAATTGGCATTTTTTATGAAAAATCTTACTATTTTTTTGGCTGATGTAAGTGAAAGAAGACATCAGCAGCAAGAATAGCCACACCAAGCATGAGATATTCATTGGACTGAAAGACCAGGCTCTGTAAAATGCATTAAAATGCTTTAAAGTGACTCCCAGGAATCAAAAATGATAAAAAGCTATTTTTTCCCTTTAGGTTACACTGGTGTAAATGTTTTCCATAGGCCTCAGTGCTAACGTTTTAGCGTATAGTGTTGGCAATATAAATGTTGGGTCCAAAATTTTCTTTAAATCTGAAAAATTGACATTTTGGGAAACTTTTTACACAAAAAAATCATGTCTGCCTAGCAGGGAATTCGCCTTTAAATCTTATGTTTTCGTAACTAGTGTCAGAACCGCATAAAAAAATACAGTCATATTTTAGACCACACCAAAAAATTCAAACTTCACTACAAAGGGTTAATTCCTGTGCCAATGGTTATTTTACCTATGGGAAATCGTAGGGAAGAGGTGTGATGATTTTTTTATGTGAAAAGCACACAAGGCTATTGACCAATCAGGGCCCAGTGTCTATTTTATTCTCTCCTATATATTCCTCCCGCATCCGCTAGATGTCACTCGGAACCTTATTTACACCAGTGTAACCTAAAGCGATAGCCCGCTTTTTCGCGGAATAATTGTAACTCCCTACATTTCTTCAGAATTGCCCATCAATGGAAAAAATGTGTTCAAAAACAATATCACTTCTGTGGTTCTTTATTTATCACACACAATTTAACCCCACCCCCTTTAACACATTATTCATCAAAAAAGCACAATTTTCCACCACCAGTCATGTTCAGGCCCCATTTTCTCTCAGTTTTAGGGGTCTGGTGTTGCAAACTTGGATCAGCTATGGAAGACTGTACAATATTCTTTCCATGAGAGAACTTCTGGTGATGTGAGGTCATTGAGTCCGGATCTGATCAGCTGAGCATCAAGCGCATGACTTTATCAGCACATTGAAGAATAAAATATGACATTTTCAGGTCTGCAAGGGTGATCCAAGATAACTGGATGTGGGTGTATATTGAATTAGTTGAATAAAGATATGCTCTCTTTGAATTGCTGAAGCATTTTCTTAAATGTGTCCAAGTTTTAGTGCTATTAACCTTCAAATGACCATACCCACCAGTGGAAATGACACACTTTTATGATATATATCTGTATATCACTGGCTATAAAATCCAAAATACTTGTTAGATTAGGTTCTTATAACAATTGATATATGTGTCGTTGACATGCTCATGTTATGGGTCATTTGCATTATCATGTGACTATTACCACCTTGAAATTTTATGAAAATACCTTGAAAAATTGGCATTTTTTATGAAAAATCTTACTATTTTTTTGGCTGATGTAAGTGAAAGAAGACATCAGCAGCAAGAATAGCCACACCAAGCATGAGATATTCATTGGACTGAAAGACCAGGCTCTGTAAAATGCATTAAAATGCTTTAAAGTGACTCCCAGGAATCAAAAATGATAAAAAGCTATTTTTTCCCTTTAGGTTACACTGGTGTAAATGTTTTCCATAGGCCTCAGTGCTAACGTTTTAGCGTATAGTGTTGGCAATATAAATGTTGGGTCCAAAATTTTCTTTAAATCTGAAAAATTGACATTTTGGGAAACTTTTTACACAAAAAAATCATGTCTGCCTAGCAGGGAATTCGCCTTTAAATCTTATGTTTTCGTAACTAGTGTCAGAACCGCATAAAAAAATACAGTCATATTTTAGACCACACCAAAAAATTCAAACTTCACTACAAAGGGTTAATTCCTGTGCCAATGGTTATTTTACCTATGGGAAATCGTAGGGAAGAGGTGTGATGATTTTTTTATGTGAAAAGCACACAAGGCTATTGACCAATCAGGGCCCAGTGTCTATTTTATTCTCTCCTATATATTCCTCCCGCATCCGCTAGATGTCACTCGGAACCTTATTTACACCAGTGTAACCTAAAGCGATAGCCCGCTTTTTCGCGGAATAATTGTAACTCCCTACATTTCTTCAGAATTGCCCATCAATGGAAAAAATGTGTTCAAAAACAATATCACTTCTGTGGTTCTTTATTTATCACACACAATTTAACCCCACCCCCTTTAACACATTATTCATCAAAAAAGCACAATTTTCCACCACCAGTCATGTTCAGGCCCCATTTTCTCTCAGTTTTAGGGGTCTGGTGTTGCAAACTTGGATCAGCTATGGAAGACTGTACAATATTCTTTCCATGAGAGAACTTCTGGTGATGTGAGGTCATTGAGTCCGGATCTGATCAGCTGAGCATCAAGCGCATGACTTTATCAGCACATTGAAGAATAAAATATGACATTTTCAGGTCTGCAAGGGTGATCCAAGATAACTGGATGTGGGTGTATATTGAATTAGTTGAATAAAGATATGCTCTCTTTGAATTGCTGAAGCATTTTCTTAAATGTGTCCAAGTTTTAGTGCTATTAACCTTCAAATGACCATACCCACCAGTGGAAATGACACACTTTTATGATATATATCTGTATATCACTGGCTATAAAATCCAAAATACTTGTTAGATTAGGTTCTTATAACAATTGATATATGTGTCGTTGACATGCTCATGTTATGGGTCATTTGCATTATCATGTGACTATTACCACCTTGAAATTTTATGAAAATACCTTGAAAAATTGGCATTTTTTATGAAAAATCTTACTATTTTTTTGGCTGATGTAAGTGAAAGAAGACATCAGCAGCAAGAATAGCCACACCAAGCATGAGATATTCATTGGACTGAAAGACCAGGCTCTGTAAAATGCATTAAAATGCTTTAAAGTGACTCCCAGGAATCAAAAATGATAAAAAGCTATTTTTTCCCTTTAGGTTACACTGGTGTAAATGTTTTCCATAGGCCTCAGTGCTAACGTTTTAGCGTATAGTGTTGGCAATATAAATGTTGGGTCCAAAATTTTCTTTAAATCTGAAAAATTGACATTTTGGGAAACTTTTTACACAAAAAAATCATGTCTGCCTAGCAGGGAATTCGCCTTTAAATCTTATGTTTTCGTAACTAGTGTCAGAACCGCATAAAAAAATACAGTCATATTTTAGACCACACCAAAAAATTCAAACTTCACTACAAAGGGTTAATTCCTGTGCCAATGGTTATTTTACCTATGGGAAATCGTAGGGAAGAGGTGTGATGATTTTTTTATGTGAAAAGCACACAAGGCTATTGACCAATCAGGGCCCAGTGTCTATTTTATTCTCTCCTATATATTCCTCCCGCATCCGCTAGATGTCACTCGGAACCTTATTTACACCAGTGTAACCTAAAGCGATAGCCCGCTTTTTCGCGGAATAATTGTAACTCCCTACATTTCTTCAGAATTGCCCATCAATGGAAAAAATGTGTTCAAAAACAATATCACTTCTGTGGTTCTTTATTTATCACACACAATTTAACCCCACCCCCTTTAACACATTATTCATCAAAAAAGCACAATTTTCCACCACCAGTCATGTTCAGGCCCCATTTTCTCTCAGTTTTAGGGGTCTGGTGTTGCAAACTTGGATCAGCTATGGAAGACTGTACAATATTCTTTCCATGAGAGAACTTCTGGTGATGTGAGGTCATTGAGTCCGGATCTGATCAGCTGAGCATCAAGCGCATGACTTTATCAGCACATTGAAGAATAAAATATGACATTTTCAGGTCTGCAAGGGTGATCCAAGATAACTGGATGTGGGTGTATATTGAATTAGTTGAATAAAGATATGCTCTCTTTGAATTGCTGAAGCATTTTCTTAAATGTGTCCAAGTTTTAGTGCTATTAACCTTCAAATGACCATACCCACCAGTGGAAATGACACACTTTTATGATATATATCTGTATATCACTGGCTATAAAATCCAAAATACTTGTTAGATTAGGTTCTTATAACAATTGATATATGTGTCGTTGACATGCTCATGTTATGGGTCATTTGCATTATCATGTGACTATTACCACCTTGAAATTTTATGAAAATACCTTGAAAAATTGGCATTTTTTATGAAAAATCTTACTATTTTTTTGGCTGATGTAAGTGAAAGAAGACATCAGCAGCAAGAATAGCCACACCAAGCATGAGATATTCATTGGACTGAAAGACCAGGCTCTGTAAAATGCATTAAAATGCTTTAAAGTGACTCCCAGGAATCAAAAATGATAAAAAGCTATTTTTTCCCTTTAGGTTACACTGGTGTAAATGTTTTCCATAGGCCTCAGTGCTAACGTTTTAGCGTATAGTGTTGGCAATATAAATGTTGGGTCCAAAATTTTCTTTAAATCTGAAAAATTGACATTTTGGGAAACTTTTTACACAAAAAAATCATGTCTGCCTAGCAGGGAATTCGCCTTTAAATCTTATGTTTTCGTAACTAGTGTCAGAACCGCATAAAAAAATACAGTCATATTTTAGACCACACCAAAAAATTCAAACTTCACTACAAAGGGTTAATTCCTGTGCCAATGGTTATTTTACCTATGGGAAATCGTAGGGAAGAGGTGTGATGATTTTTTTATGTGAAAAGCACACAAGGCTATTGACCAATCAGGGCCCAGTGTCTATTTTATTCTCTCCTATATATTCCTCCCGCATCCGCTAGATGTCACTCGGAACCTTATTTACACCAGTGTAACCTAAAGCGATAGCCCGCTTTTTCGCGGAATAATTGTAACTCCCTACATTTCTTCAGAATTGCCCATCAATGGAAAAAATGTGTTCAAAAACAATATCACTTCTGTGGTTCTTTATTTATCACACACAATTTAACCCCACCCCCTTTAACACATTATTCATCAAAAAAGCACAATTTTCCACCACCAGTCATGTTCAGGCCCCATTTTCTCTCAGTTTTATGGGTCTGGTGTTGCAAACTTGGATCAGCTATGGAAGACTGTACAATATTCTTTCCATGAGAGAACTTCTGGTGATGTGAGGTCATTGAGTCCGGATCTGATCAGCTGAGCATCAAGCGCATGACTTTATCAGCACATTGAAGAATAAAATATGACATTTTCAGGTCTGCAAGGGTGATCCAAGATAACTGGATGTGGGTGTATATTGAATTAGTTGAATAAAGATATGCTCTCTTTGAATTGCTGAAGCATTTTCTTAAATGTGTCCAAGTTTTAGTGCTATTAACCTTCAAATGACCATACCCACCAGTGGAAATGACACACTTTTATGATATATATCTGTATATCACTGGCTATAAAATCCAAAATACTTGTTAGATTAGGTTCTTATAACAATTGATATATGTGTCGTTGACATGCTCATGTTATGGGTCATTTGCATTATCATGTGACTATTACCACCTTGAAATTTTATGAAAATACCTTGAAAAATTGGCATTTTTTATGAAAAATCTTACTATTTTTTTGGCTGATGTAAGTGAAAGAAGACATCAGCAGCAAGAATAGCCACACCAAGCATGAGATATTCATTGGACTGAAAGACCAGGCTCTGTAAAATGCATTAAAATGCTTTAAAGTGACTCCCAGGAATCAAAAATGATAAAAAGCTATTTTTTCCCTTTAGGTTACACTGGTGTAAATGTTTTCCATAGGCCTCAGTGCTAACGTTTTAGCGTATAGTGTTGGCAATATAAATGTTGGGTCCAAAATTTTCTTTAAATCTGAAAAATTGACATTTTGGGAAACTTTTTACACAAAAAAATCATGTCTGCCTAGCAGGGAATTCGCCTTTAAATCTTATGTTTTCGTAACTAGTGTCAGAACCGCATAAAAAAATACAGTCATATTTTAGACCACACCAAAAAATTCAAACTTCACTACAAAGGGTTAATTCCTGTGCCAATGGTTATTTTACCTATGGGAAATCGTAGGGAAGAGGTGTGATGATTTTTTTATGTGAAAAGCACACAAGGCTATTGACCAATCAGGGCCCAGTGTCTATTTTATTCTCTCCTATATATTCCTCCCGCATCCGCTAGATGTCACTCGGAACCTTATTTACACCAGTGTAACCTAAAGCGATAGCCCGCTTTTTCGCGGAATAATTGTAACTCCCTACATTTCTTCAGAATTGCCCATCAATGGAAAAAATGTGTTCAAAAACAATATCACTTCTGTGGTTCTTTATTTATCACACACAATTTAACCCCACCCCCTTTAACACATTATTCATCAAAAAAGCACAATTTTCCACCACCAGTCATGTTCAGGCCCCATTTTCTCTCAGTTTTAGGGGTCTGGTGTTGCAAACTTGGATCAGCTATGGAAGACTGTACAATATTCTTTCCATGAGAGAACTTCTGGTGATGTGAGGTCATTGAGTCCGGATCTGATCAGCTGAGCATCAAGCGCATGACTTTATCAGCACATTGAAGAATAAAATATGACATTTTCAGGTCTGCAAGGGTGATCCAAGATAACTGGATGTGGGTGTATATTGAATTAGTTGAATAAAGATATGCTCTCTTTGAATTGCTGAAGCATTTTCTTAAATGTGTCCAAGTTTTAGTGCTATTAACCTTCAAATGACCATACCCACCAGTGGAAATGACACACTTTTATGATATATATCTGTATATCACTGGCTATAAAATCCAAAATACTTGTTAGATTAGGTTCTTATAACAATTGATATATGTGTCGTTGACATGCTCATGTTATGGGTCATTTGCATTATCATGTGACTATTACCACCTTGAAATTTTATGAAAATACCTTGAAAAATTGGCATTTTTTATGAAAAATCTTACTATTTTTTTGGCTGATGTAAGTGAAAGAAGACATCAGCAGCAAGAATAGCCACACCAAGCATGAGATATTCATTGGACTGAAAGACCAGGCTCTGTAAAATGCATTAAAATGCTTTAAAGTGACTCCCAGGAATCAAAAATGATAAAAAGCTATTTTTTCCCTTTAGGTTACACTGGTGTAAATGTTTTCCATAGGCCTCAGTGCTAACGTTTTAGCGTATAGTGTTGGCAATATAAATGTTGGGTCCAAAATTTTCTTTAAATCTGAAAAATTGACATTTTGGGAAACTTTTTACACAAAAAAATCATGTCTGCCTAGCAGGGAATTCGCCTTTAAATCTTATGTTTTCGTAACTAGTGTCAGAACCGCATAAAAAAATACAGTCATATTTTAGACCACACCAAAAAATTCAAACTTCACTACAAAGGGTTAATTCCTGTGCCAATGGTTATTTTACCTATGGGAAATCGTAGGGAAGAGGTGTGATGATTTTTTTATGTGAAAAGCACACAAGGCTATTGACCAATCAGGGCCCAGTGTCTATTTTATTCTCTCCTATATATTCCTCCCGCATCCGCTAGATGTCACTCGGAACCTTATTTACACCAGTGTAACCTAAAGCGATAGCCCGCTTTTTCGCGGAATAATTGTAACTCCCTACA
Organism: Siphonodentalium dalli; assembly: GCA_032622095.1. Taxonomy (NCBI): domain Eukaryota; kingdom Metazoa; phylum Mollusca; class Scaphopoda; order Gadilida; family Siphonodentaliidae; genus Siphonodentalium; species Siphonodentalium dalli. The sequence continues at coordinate 127,391,027 of CP136063.1, forward strand.
TTTCTTCAGAATTGCCCATCAATGGAAAAAATGTGTTCAAAAACAATATCACTTCTGTGGTTCTTTATTTATCACACACAATTTAACCCCACCCCCTTTAACACATTATTCATCAAAAAAGCACAATTTTCCACCACCAGTCATGTTCAGGCCCCATTTTCTCTCAGTTTTAGGGGTCTGGTGTTGCAAACTTGGATCAGCTATGGAAGACTGTACAATATTCTTTCCATGAGAGAACTTCTGGTGATGTGAGGTCATTGAGTCCGGATCTGATCAGCTGAGCATCAAGCGCATGACTTTATCAGCACATTGAAGAATAAAATATGACATTTTCAGGTCTGCAAGGGTGATCCAAGATAACTGGATGTGGGTGTATATTGAATTAGTTGAATAAAGATATGCTCTCTTTGAATTGCTGAAGCATTTTCTTAAATGTGTCCAAGTTTTAGTGCTATTAACCTTCAAATGACCATACCCACCAGTGGAAATGACACACTTTTATGATATATATCTGTATATCACTGGCTATAAAATCCAAAATACTTGTTAGATTAGGTTCTTATAACAATTGATATATGTGTCGTTGACATGCTCATGTTATGGGTCATTTGCATCAGCAGCAAGAATAGCCACACCAAGCATGAGATATTCATTGGACTGAAAGACCAGGCTCTGTAAAATGCATTAAAATGCTTTAAAGTGACTCCCAGGAATCAAAAATGATAAAAAGCTATTTTTTCCCTTTAGGTTACACTGGTGTAAATGTTTTCCATAGGCCTCAGTGCTAACGTTTTAGCGTATAGTGTTGGCAATATAAATGTTGGGTCCAAAATTTTCTTTAAATCTGAAAAATTGACATTTTGGGAAACTTTTTACACAAAAAAATCATGTCTGCCTAGCAGGGAATTCGCCTTTAAATCTTATGTTTTCGTAACTAGTGTCAGAACCGCATAAAAAAATACAGTCATATTTTAGACCACACCAAAAAATTCAAACTTCACTACAAAGGGTTAATTCCTGTGCCAATGGTTATTTTACCTATGGGAAATCGTAGGGAAGAGGTGTGATGATTTTTTTATGTGAAAAGCACACAAGGCTATTGACCAATCAGGGCCCAGTGTCTATTTTATTCTCTCCTATATATTCCTCCCGCATCCGCTAGATGTCACTCGGAACCTTATTTACACCAGTGTAACCTAAAGCGATAGCCCGCTTTTTCGCGGAATAATTGTAACTCCCTACATTTCTTCAGAATTGCCCATCAATGGAAAAAATGTGTTCAAAAACAATATCACTTCTGTGGTTCTTTATTTATCACACACAATTTAACCCCACCCCCTTTAACACATTATTCATCAAAAAAGCACAATTTTCCACCACCAGTCATGTTCAGGCCCCATTTTCTCTCAGTTTTAGGGGTCTGGTGTTGCAAACTTGGATCAGCTATGGAAGACTGTACAATATTCTTTCCATGAGAGAACTTCTGGTGATGTGAGGTCATTGAGTCCGGATCTGATCAGCTGAGCATCAAGCGCATGACTTTATCAGCACATTGAAGAATAAAATATGACATTTTCAGGTCTGCAAGGGTGATCCAAGATAACTGGATGTGGGTGTATATTGAATTAGTTGAATAAAGATATGCTCTCTTTGAATTGCTGAAGCATTTTCTTAAATGTGTCCAAGTTTTAGTGCTATTAACCTTCAAATGACCATACCCACCAGTGGAAATGACACACTTTTATGATATATATCTGTATATCACTGGCTATAAAATCCAAAATACTTGTTAGATTAGGTTCTTATAACAATTGATATATGTGTCGTTGACATGCTCATGTTATGGGTCATTTGCATCAGCAGCAAGAATAGCCACACCAAGCATGAGATATTCATTGGACTGAAAGACCAGGCTCTGTAAAATGCATTAAAATGCTTTAAAGTGACTCCCAGGAATCAAAAATGATAAAAAGCTATTTTTTCCCTTTAGGTTACACTGGTGTAAATGTTTTCCATAGGCCTCAGTGCTAACGTTTTAGCGTATAGTGTTGGCAATATAAATGTTGGGTCCAAAATTTTCTTTAAATCTGAAAAATTGACATTTTGGGAAACTTTTTACACAAAAAAATCATGTCTGCCTAGCAGGGAATTCGCCTTTAAATCTTATGTTTTCGTAACTAGTGTCAGAACCGCATAAAAAAATACAGTCATATTTTAGACCACACCAAAAAATTCAAACTTCACTACAAAGGGTTAATTCCTGTGCCAATGGTTATTTTACCTATGGGAAATCGTAGGGAAGAGGTGTGATGATTTTTTTATGTGAAAAGCACACAAGGCTATTGACCAATCAGGGCCCAGTGTCTATTTTATTCTCTCCTATATATTCCTCCCGCATCCGCTAGATGTCACTCGGAACCTTATTTACACCAGTGTAACCTAAAGCGATAGCCCGCTTTTTCGCGGAATAATTGTAACTCCCTACATTTCTTCAGAATTGCCCATCAATGGAAAAAATGTGTTCAAAAACAATATCACTTCTGTGGTTCTTTATTTATCACACACAATTTAACCCCACCCCCTTTAACACATTATTCATCAAAAAAGCACAATTTTCCACCACCAGTCATGTTCAGGCCCCATTTTCTCTCAGTTTTAGGGGTCTGGTGTTGCAAACTTGGATCAGCTATGGAAGACTGTACAATATTCTTTCCATGAGAGAACTTCTGGTGATGTGAGGTCATTGAGTCCGGATCTGATCAGCTGAGCATCAAGCGCATGACTTTATCAGCACATTGAAGAATAAAATATGACATTTTCAGGTCTGCAAGGGTGATCCAAGATAACTGGATGTGGGTGTATATTGAATTAGTTGAATAAAGATATGCTCTCTTTGAATTGCTGAAGCATTTTCTTAAATGTGTCCAAGTTTTAGTGCTATTAACCTTCAAATGACCATACCCACCAGTGGAAATGACACACTTTTATGATATATATCTGTATATCACTGGCTATAAAATCCAAAATACTTGTTAGATTAGGTTCTTATAACAATTGATATATGTGTCGTTGACATGCTCATGTTATGGTTCATTTGCATTATCATGTGACTATTACCACCTTGAAATTTTATGAAAATACCTTGAAAAATTGGCATTTTTTATGAAAAATCTTACTATTTTTTTGGCTGATGTAAGTGAAAGAAGACATCAGCAGCAAGAATAGCCACACCAAGCATGAGATATTCATTGGACTGAAAGACCAGGCTCTGTAAAATGCATTAAAATGCTTTAAAGTGACTCCCAGGAATCAAAAATGATAAAAAGCTATTTTTTCCCTTTAGGTTACACTGGTGTAAATGTTTTCCATAGGCCTCAGTGCTAACGTTTTAGCGTATAGTGTTGGCAATATAAATGTTGGGTCCAAAATTTTCTTTAAATCTGAAAAATTGACATTTTGGGAAACTTTTTACACAAAAAAATCATGTCTGCCTAGCAGGGAATTCGCCTTTAAATCTTATGTTTTCGTAACTAGTGTCAGAACCGCATAAAAAAATACAGTCATATTTTAGACCACACCAAAAAATTCAAACTTCACTACAAAGGGTTAATTCCTGTGCCAATGGTTATTTTACCTATGGGAAATCGTAGGGAAGAGGTGTGATGATTTTTTTATGTGAAAAGCACACAAGGCTATTGACCAATCAGGGCCCAGTGTCTATTTTATTCTCTCCTATATATTCCTCCCGCATCCGCTAGATGTCACTCGGAACCTTATTTACACCAGTGTAACCTAAAGCGATAGCCCGCTTTTTCGCGGAATAATTGTAACTCCCTACATTTCTTCAGAATTGCCCATCAATGGAAAAAATGTGTTCAAAAACAATATCACTTCTGTGGTTCTTTATTTATCACACACAATTTAACCCCACCCCCTTTAACACATTATTCATCAAAAAAGCACAATTTTCCACCACCAGTCATGTTCAGGCCCCATTTTCTCTCAGTTTTAGGGGTCTGGTGTTGCAAACTTGGATCAGCTATGGAAGACTGTACAATATTCTTTCCATGAGAGAACTTCTGGTGATGTGAGGTCATTGAGTTCGGATCTGATCAGCTGAGCATCAAGCGCATGACTTTATCAGCACATTGAAGAATAAAATATGACATTTTCAGGTCTGCAAGGGTGATCCAAGATAACTGGATGTGGGTGTATATTGAATTAGTTGAATAAAGATATGCTCTCTTTGAATTGCTGAAGCATTTTCTTAAATGTGTCCAAGTTTTAGTGCTATTAACCTTCAAATGACCATACCCACCAGTGGAAATGACACACTTTTATGATATATATCTGTATATCACTGGCTATAAAATCCAAAATACTTGTTAGATTAGGTTCTTATAACAATTGATATATGTGTCGTTGACATGCTCATGTTATGGGTCATTTGCATTATCATGTGACTATTACCACCTTGAAATTTTATGAAAATACCTTGAAAAATTGGCATTTTTTATGAAAAATCTTACTATTTTTTTGGCTGATGTAAGTGAAAGAAGACATCAGCAGCAAGAATAGCCACACCAAGCATGAGATATTCATTGGACTGAAAGACCAGGCTCTGTAAAATGCATTAAAATGCTTTAAAGTGACTCCCAGGAATCAAAAATGATAAAAAGCTATTTTTTCCCTTTAGGTTACACTGGTGTAAATGTTTTCCATAGGCCTCAGTGCTAACGTTTTAGCGTATAGTGTTGGCAATATAAATGTTGGGTCCAAAATTTTCTTTAAATCTGAAAAATTGACATTTTGGGAAACTTTTTACACAAAAAAATCATGTCTGCCTAGCAGGGAATTCGCCTTTAAATCTTATGTTTTCGTAACTAGTGTCAGAACCGCATAAAAAAATACAGTCATATTTTAGACCACACCAAAAAATTCAAACTTCACTACAAAGGGTTAATTCCTGTGCCAATGGTTATTTTACCTATGGGAAATCGTAGGGAAGAGGTGTGATGATTTTTTTATGTGAAAAGCACACAAGGCTATTGACCAATCAGGGCCCAGTGTCTATTTTATTCTCTCCTATATATTCCTCCTGCATCCGCTAGATGTCACTCGGAACCTTATTTACACCAGTGTAACCTAAAGCGATAGCCCGCTTTTTCGCGGAATAATTGTAACTCCCTACATTTCTTCAGAATTGCCCATCAATGGAAAAAATGTGTTCAAAAACAATATCACTTCTGTGGTTCTTTATTTATCACACACAATTTAACCCCACCCCCTTTAACACATTATTCATCAAAAAAGCACAATTTTCCACCACCAGTCATGTTCAGGCCCCATTTTCTCTCAGTTTTAGGGGTCTGGTGTTGCAAACTTGGATCAGCTATGGAAGACTGTACAATATTCTTTCCATGAGAGAACTTCTGGTGATGTGAGGTCATTGAGTCCGGATCTGATCAGCTGAGCATCAAGCGCATGACTTTATCAGCACATTGAAGAATAAAATATGACATTTTCAGGTCTGCAAGGGTGATCCAAGATAACTGGATGTGGGTGTATATTGAATTAGTTGAATAAAGATATGCTCTCTTTGAATTGCTGAAGCATTTTCTTAAATGTGTCCAAGTTTTAGTGCTATTAACCTTCAAATGACCATACCCACCAGTGGAAATGACACACTTTTATGATATATATCTGTATATCACTGGCTATAAAATCCAAAATACTTGTTAGATTAGGTTCTTATAACAATTGATATATGTGTCGTTGACATGCTCATGTTATGGGTCATTTGCATTATCATGTGACTATTACCACCTTGAAATTTTATGAAAATACCTTGAAAAATTGGCATTTTTTATGAAAAATCTTACTATTTTTTTGGCTGATGTAAGTGAAAGAAGACATCAGCAGCAAGAATAGCCACACCAAGCATGAGATATTCATTGGACTGAAAGACCAGGCTCTGTAAAATGCATTAAAATGCTTTAAAGTGACTCCCAGGAATCAAAAATGATAAAAAGCTATTTTTTCCCTTTAGGTTACACTGGTGTAAATGTTTTCCATAGGCCTCAGTGCTAACGTTTTAGCGTATAGTGTTGGCAATATAAATGTTGGGTCCAAAATTTTCTTTAAATCTGAAAAATTGACATTTTGGGAAACTTTTTACACAAAAAAATCATGTCTGCCTAGCAGGGAATTCGCCTTTAAATCTTATGTTTTCGTAACTAGTGTCAGAACCGCATAAAAAAATACAGTCATATTTTAGACCACACCAAAAAATTCAAACTTCACTACAAAGGGTTAATTCCTGTGCCAATGGTTATTTTACCTATGGGAAATCGTAGGGAAGAGGTGTGATGATTTTTTTATGTGAAAAGCACACAAGGCTATTGACCAATCAGGGCCCAGTGTCTATTTTATTCTCTCCTATATATTCCTCCCGCATCCGCTAGATGTCACTCGGAACCTTATTTACACCAGTGTAACCTAAAGCGATAGCCCGCTTTTTCGCGGAATAATTGTAACTCCCTACATTTCTTCAGAATTGCCCATCAATGGAAAAAATGTGTTCAAAAACAATATCACTTCTGTGGTTCTTTATTTATCACACACAATTTAACCCCACCCCCTTTAACACATTATTCATCAAAAAAGCACAATTTTCCACCACCAGTCATGTTCAGGCCCCATTTTCTCTCAGTTTTAGGGGTCTGGTGTTGCAAACTTGGATCAGCTATGGAAGACTGTACAATATTCTTTCCATGAGAGAACTTCTGGTGATGTGAGGTCATTGAGTCCGGATCTGATCAGCTGAGCATCAAGCGCATGACTTTATCAGCACATTGAAGAATAAAATATGACATTTTCAGGTCTGCAAGGGTGATCCAAGATAACTGGATGTGGGTGTATATTGAATTAGTTGAATAAAGATATGCTCTCTTTGAATTGCTGAAGCATTTTCTTAAATGTGTCCAAGTTTTAGTGCTATTAACCTTCAAATGACCATACCCACCAGTGGAAATGACACACTTTTATGATATATATCTGTATATCACTGGCTATAAAATCCAAAATACTTGTTAGATTAGGTTCTTATAACAATTGATATATGTGTCGTTGACATGCTCATGTTATGGGTCATTTGCATTATCATGTGACTATTACCACCTTGAAATTTTATGAAAATACCTTGAAAAATTGGCATTTTTTATGAAAAATCTTACTATTTTTTTGGCTGATGTAAGTGAAAGAAGACATCAGCAGCAAGAATAGCCACACCAAGCATGAGATATTCATTGGACTGAAAGACCAGGCTCTGTAAAATGCATTAAAATGCTTTAAAGTGACTCCCAGGAATCAAAAATGATAAAAAGCTATTTTTTCCCTTTAGGTTACACTGGTGTAAATGTTTTCCATAGGCCTCAGTGCTAACGTTTTAGCGTATAGTGTTGGCAATATAAATGTTGGGTCCAAAATTTTCTTTAAATCTGAAAAATTGACATTTTGGGAAACTTTTTACACAAAAAAATCATGTCTGCCTAGCAGGGAATTCGCCTTTAAATCTTATGTTTTCGTAACTAGTGTCAGAACCGCATAAAAAAATACAGTCATATTTTAGACCACACCAAAAAATTCAAACTTCACTACAAAGGGTTAATTCCTGTGCCAATGGTTATTTTACCTATGGGAAATCGTAGGGAAGAGGTGTGATGATTTTTTTATGTGAAAAGCACACAAGGCTATTGACCAATCAGGGCCCAGTGTCTATTTTATTCTCTCCTATATATTCCTCCCGCATCCGCTAGATGTCACTCGGAACCTTATTTACACCAGTGTAACCTAAAGCGATAGCCCGCTTTTTCGCGGAATAATTGTAACTCCCTACATTTCTTCAGAATTGCCCATCAATGGAAAAAATGTGTTCAAAAACAATATCACTTCTGTGGTTCTTTATTTATCACACACAATTTAACCCCACCCCCTTTAACACATTATTCATCAAAAAAGCACAATTTTCCACCACCAGTCATGTTCAGGCCCCATTTTCTCTCAGTTTTAGGGGTCTGGTGTTGCAAACTTGGATCAGCTATGGAAGACTGTACAATATTCTTTCCATGAGAGAACTTCTGGTGATGTGAGGTCATTGAGTCCGGATCTGATCAGCTGAGCATCAAGCGCATGACTTTATCAGCACATTGAAGAATAAAATATGACATTTTCAGGTCTGCAAGGGTGATCCAAGATAACTGGATGTGGGTGTATATTGAATTAGTTGAATAAAGATATGCTCTCTTTGAATTGCTGAAGCATTTTCTTAAATGTGTCCAAGTTTTAGTGCTATTAACCTTCAAATGACCATACCCACCAGTGGAAATGACACACTTTTATGATATATATCTGTATATCACTGGCTATAAAATCCAAAATACTTGTTAGATTAGGTTCTTATAACAATTGATATATGTGTCGTTGACATGCTCATGTTATGGGTCATTTGCATTATCATGTGACTATTACCACCTTGAAATTTTATGAAAATACCTTGAAAAATTGGCATTTTTTATGAAAAATCTTACTATTTTTTTGGCTGATGTAAGTGAAAGAAGACATCAGCAGCAAGAATAGCCACACCAAGCATGAGATATTCATTGGACTGAAAGACCAGGCTCTGTAAAATGCATTAAAATGCTTTAAAGTGACTCCCAGGAATCAAAAATGATAAAAAGCTATTTTTTCCCTTTAGGTTACACTGGTGTAAATGTTTTCCATAGGCCTCAGTGCTAACGTTTTAGCGTATAGTGTTGGCAATATAAATGTTGGGTCCAAAATTTTCTTTAAATCTGAAAAATTGACATTTTGGGAAACTTTTTACACAAAAAAATCATGTCTGCCTAGCAGGGAATTCGCCTTTAAATCTTATGTTTTCGTAACTAGTGTCAGAACCGCATAAAAAAATACAGTCATATTTTAGACCACACCAAAAAATTCAAACTTCACTACAAAGGGTTAATTCCTGTGCCAATGGTTATTTTACCTATGGGAAATCGTAGGGAAGAGGTGTGATGATTTTTTTATGTGAAAAGCACACAAGGCTATTGACCAATCAGGGCCCAGTGTCTATTTTATTCTCTCCTATATATTCCTCCCGCATCCGCTAGATGTCACTCGGAACCTTATTTACACCAGTGTAACCTAAAGCGATAGCCCGCTTTTTCGCGGAATAATTGTAACTCCCTACATTTCTTCAGAATTGCCCATCAATGGAAAAAATGTGTTCAAAAACAATATCACTTCTGTGGTTCTTTATTTATCACACACAATTTAACCCCACCCCCTTTAACACATTATTCATCAAAAAAGCACAATTTTCCACCACCAGTCATGTTCAGGCCCCATTTTCTCTCAGTTTTAGGGGTCTGGTGTTGCAAACTTGGATCAGCTATGGAAGACTGTACAATATTCTTTCCATGAGAGAACTTCTGGTGATGTGAGGTCATTGAGTCCGGATCTGATCAGCTGAGCATCAAGCGCATGACTTTATCAGCACATTGAAGAATAAAATATGACATTTTCAGGTCTGCAAGGGTGATCCAAGATAACTGGATGTGGGTGTATATTGAATTAGTTGAATAAAGATATGCTCTCTTTGAATTGCTGAAGCATTTTCTTAAATGTGTCCAAGTTTTAGTGCTATTAACCTTCAAATGACCATACCCACCAGTGGAAATGACACACTTTTATGATATATATCTGTATATCACTGGCTATAAAATCCAAAATACTTGTTAGATTAGGTTCTTATAACAATTGATATATGTGTCGTTGACATGCTCATGTTATGGGTCATTTGCATTATCATGTGACTATTACCACCTTGAAATTTTATGAAAATACCTTGAAAAATTGGCATTTTTTATGAAAAATCTTACTATTTTTTTGGCTGATGTAAGTGAAAGAAGACATCAGCAGCAAGAATAGCCACACCAAGCATGAGATATTCATTGGACTGAAAGACCAGGCTCTGTAAAATGCATTAAAATGCTTTAAAGTGACTCCCAGGAATCAAAAATGATAAAAAGCTATTTTTTCCCTTTAGGTTACACTGGTGTAAATGTTTTCCATAGGCCTCAGTGCTAACGTTTTAGCGTATAGTGTTGGCAATATAAATGTTGGGTCCAAAATTTTCTTTAAATCTGAAAAATTGACATTTTGGGAAACTTTTTACACAAAAAAATCATGTCTGCCTAGCAGGGAATTCGCCTTTAAATCTTATGTTTTCGTAACTAGTGTCAGAACCGCATAAAAAAATACAGTCATATTTTAGACCACACCAAAAAATTCAAACTTCACTACAAAGGGTTAATTCCTGTGCCAATGGTTATTTTACCTATGGGAAATCGTAGGGAAGAGGTGTGATGATTTTTTTATGTGAAAAGCACACAAGGCTATTGACCAATCAGGGCCCAGTGTCTATTTTATTCTCTCCTATATATTCCTCCCGCATCCGCTAGATGTCACTCGGAACCTTATTTACACCAGTGTAACCTAAAGCGATAGCCCGCTTTTTCGCGGAATAATTGTAACTCCCTACATTTCTTCAGAATTGCCCATCAATGGAAAAAATGTGTTCAAAAACAATATCACTTCTGTGGTTCTTTATTTATCACACACAATTTAACCCCACCCCCTTTAACACATTATTCATCAAAAAAGCACAATTTTCCACCACCAGTCATGTTCAGGCCCCATTTTCTCTCAGTTTTAGGGGTCTGGTGTTGCAAACTTGGATCAGCTATGGAAGACTGTACAATATTCTTTCCATGAGAGAACTTCTGGTGATGTGAGGTCATTGAGTCCGGATCTGATCAGCTGAGCATCAAGCGCATGACTTTATCAGCACATTGAAGAATAAAATATGACATTTTCAGGTCTGCAAGGGTGATCCAAGATAACTGGATGTGGGTGTATATTGAATTAGTTGAATAAAGATATGCTCTCTTTGAATTGCTGAAGCATTTTCTTAAATGTGTCCAAGTTTTAGTGCTATTAACCTTCAAATGACCATACCCACCAGTGGAAATGACACACTTTTATGATATATATCTGTATATCACTGGCTATAAAATCCAAAATACTTGTTAGATTAGGTTCTTATAACAATTGATATATGTGTCGTTGACATGCTCATGTTATGGGTCATTTGCATTATCATGTGACTATTACCACCTTGAAATTTTATGAAAATACCTTGAAAAATTGGCATTTTTTATGAAAAATCTTACTATTTTTTTGGCTGATGTAAGTGAAAGAAGACATCAGCAGCAAGAATAGCCACACCAAGCATGAGATATTCATTGGACTGAAAGACCAGGCTCTGTAAAATGCATTAAAATGCTTTAAAGTGACTCCCAGGAATCAAAAATGATAAAAAGCTATTTTTTCCCTTTAGGTTACACTGGTGTAAATGTTTTCCATAGGCCTCAGTGCTAACGTTTTAGCGTATAGTGTTGGCAATATAAATGTTGGGTCCAAAATTTTCTTTAAATCTGAAAAATTGACATTTTGGGAAACTTTTTACACAAAAAAATCATGTCTGCCTAGCAGGGAATTCGCCTTTAAATCTTATGTTTTCGTAACTAGTGTCAGAACCGCATAAAAAAATACAGTCATATTTTAGACCACACCAAAAAATTCAAACTTCACTACAAAGGGTTAATTCCTGTGCCAATGGTTATTTTACCTATGGGAAATCGTAGGGAAGAGGTGTGATGATTTTTTTATGTGAAAAGCACACAAGGCTATTGACCAATCAGGGCCCAGTGTCTATTTTATTCTCTCCTATATATTCCTCCCGCATCCGCTAGATGTCACTCGGAACCTTATTTACACCAGTGTAACCTAAAGCGATAGCCCGCTTTTTCGCGGAATAATTGTAACTCCCTACATTTCTTCAGAATTGCCCATCAATGGAAAAAATGTGTTCAAAAACAATATCACTTCTGTGGTTCTTTATTTATCACACACAATTTAACCCCACCCCCTTTAACACATTATTCATCAAAAAAGCACAATTTTCCACCACCAGTCATGTTCAGGCCCCATTTTCTCTCAGTTTTAGGGGTCTGGTGTTGCAAACTTGGATCAGCTATGGAAGACTGTACAATATTCTTTCCATGAGAGAACTTCTGGTGATGTGAGGTCATTGAGTCCGGATCTGATCAGCTGAGCATCAAGCGCATGACTTTATCAGCACATTGAAGAATAAAATATGACATTTTCAGGTCTGCAAGGGTGATCCAAGATAACTGGATGTGGGTGTATATTGAATTAGTTGAATAAAGATATGCTCTCTTTGAATTGCTGAAGCATTTTCTTAAATGTGTCCAAGTTTTAGTGCTATTAACCTTCAAATGACCATACCCACCAGTGGAAATGACACACTTTTATGATATATATCTGTATATCACTGGCTATAAAATCCAAAATACTTGTTAGATTAGGTTCTTATAACAATTGATATATGTGTCGTTGACATGCTCATATTATGGGTCATTTGCATTATCATGTGACTATTACCACCTTGAAATTTTATGAAAATACCTTGAAAAATTGGCATTTTTTATGAAAAATCTTACTATTTTTTTGGCTGATGTAAGTGAAAGAAGACATCAGCAGCAAGAATAGCCACACCAAGCATGAGATATTCATTGGACTGAAAGACCAGGCTCTGTAAAATGCATTAAAATGCTTTAAAGTGACTCCCAGGAATCAAAAATGATAAAAAGCTATTTTTTCCCTTTAGGTTACACTGGTGTAAATGTTTTCCATAGGCCTCAGTGCTAACGTTTTAGCGTATAGTGTTGGCAATATAAATGTTGGGTCCAAAATTTTCTTTAAATCTGAAAAATTGACATTTTGGGAAACTTTTTACACAAAAAAATCATGTCTGCCTAGCAGGGAATTCGCCTTTAAATCTTATGTTTTCGTAACTAGTGTCAGAACCGCATAAAAAAATACAGTCATATTTTAGACCACACCAAAAAATTCAAACTTCACTACAAAGGGTTAATTCCTGTGCCAATGGTTATTTTACCTATGGGAAATCGTAGGGAAGAGGTGTGATGATTTTTTTATGTGAAAAGCACACAAGGCTATTGACCAATCAGGGCCCAGTGTCTATTTTATTCTCTCCTATATATTCCTCCCGCATCCGCTAGATGTCACTCGGAACCTTATTTACACCAGTGTAACCTAAAGCGATAGCCCGCTTTTTCGCGGAATAATTGTAACTCCCTACATTTCTTCAGAATTGCCCATCAATGGAAAAAATGTGTTCAAAAACAATATCACTTCTGTGGTTCTTTATTTATCACACACAATTTAACCCCACCCCCTTTAACACATTATTCATCAAAAAAGCACAATTTTCCACCACCAGTCATGTTCAGGCCCCATTTTCTCTCAGTTTTAGGGGTCTGGTGTTGCAAACTTGGATCAGCTATGGAAGACTGTACAATATTCTTTCCATGAGAGAACTTCTGGTGATGTGAGGTCATTGAGTCCGGATCTGATCAGCTGAGCATCAAGCGCATGACTTTATCAGCACATTGAAGAATAAAATATGACATTTTCAGGTCTGCAAGGGTGATCCAAGATAACTGGATGTGGGTGTATATTGAATTAGTTGAATAAAGATATGCTCTCTTTGAATTGCTGAAGCATTTTCTTAAATGTGTCCAAGTTTTAGTGCTATTAACCTTCAAATGACCATACCCACCAGTGGAAATGACACACTTTTATGATATATATCTGTATATCACTGGCTATAAAATCCAAAATACTTGTTAGATTAGGTTCTTATAACAATTGATATATGTGTCGTTGACATGCTCATATTATGGGTCATTTGCATTATCATGTGACTATTACCACCTTGAAATTTTATGAAAATACCTTGAAAAATTGGCATTTTTTATGAAAAATCTTACTATTTTTTTGGCTGATGTAAGTGAAAGAAGACATCAGCAGCAAGAATAGCCACACCAAGCATGAGATATTCATTGGACTGAAAGACCAGGCTCTGTAAAATGCATTAAAATGCTTTAAAGTGACTCCCAGGAATCAAAAATGATAAAAAGCTATTTTTTCCCTTTAGGTTACACTGGTGTAAATGTTTTCCATAGGCCTCAGTGCTAACGTTTTAGCGTATAGTGTTGGCAATATAAATGTTGGGTCCAAAATTTTCTTTAAATCTGAAAAATTGACATTTTGGGAAACTTTTTACACAAAAAAATCATGTCTGCCTAGCAGGGAATTCGCCTTTAAATCTTATGTTTTCGTAACTAGTGTCAGAACCGCATAAAAAAATACAGTCATATTTTAGACCACACCAAAAAATTCAAACTTCACTACAAAGGGTTAATTCCTGTGCCAATGGTTATTTTACCTATGGGAAATCGTAGGGAAGAGGTGTGATGATTTTTTTATGTGAAAAGCACACAAGGCTATTGACCAATCAGGGCCCAGTGTCTATTTTATTCTCTCCTATATATTCCTCCCGCATCCGCTAGATGTCACTCGGAACCTTATTTACACCAGTGTAACCTAAAGCGATAGCCCGCTTTTTCGCGGAATAATTGTAACTCCCTACATTTCTTCAGAATTGCCCATCAATGGAAAAAATGTGTTCAAAAACAATATCACTTCTGTGGTTCTTTATTTATCACACACAATTTAACCCCACCCCCTTTAACACATTATTCATCAAAAAAGCACAATTTTCCACCACCAGTCATGTTCAGGCCCCATTTTCTCTCAGTTTTAGGGGTCTGGTGTTGCAAACTTGGATCAGCTATGGAAGACTGTACAATATTCTTTCCATGAGAGAACTTCTGGTGATGTGAGGTCATTGAGTCCGGATCTGATCAGCTGAGCATCAAGCGCATGACTTTATCAGCACATTGAAGAATAAAATATGACATTTTCAGGTCTGCAAGGGTGATCCAAGATAACTGGATGTGGGTGTATATTGAATTAGTTGAATAAAGATATGCTCTCTTTGAATTGCTGAAGCATTTTCTTAAATGTGTCCAAGTTTTAGTGCTATTAACCTTCAAATGACCATACCCACCAGTGGAAATGACACACTTTTATGATATATATCTGTATATCACTGGCTATAAAATCCAAAATACTTGTTAGATTAGGTTCTTATAACAATTGATATATGTGTCGTTGACATGCTCATGTTATGGGTCATTTGCATTATCATGTGACTATTACCACCTTGAAATTTTATGAAAATACCTTGAAAAATTGGCATTTTTTATGAAAAATCTTACTATTTTTTTGGCTGATGTAAGTGAAAGAAGACATCAGCAGCAAGAATAGCCACACCAAGCATGAGATATTCATTGGACTGAAAGACCAGGCTCTGTAAAATGCATTAAAATGCTTTAAAGTGACTCCCAGGAATCAAAAATGATAAAAAGCTATTTTTTCCCTTTAGGTTACACTGGTGTAAATGTTTTCCATAGGCCTCAGTGCTAACGTTTTAGCGTATAGCCCTTGCAAAAAGAAATCCAAGCTTTTTTTAAGAAGTTTGGGAATCCTAAGAATTCATAGGATTTCCTAGGTTTGATCCAAGCTTTTTGAATGAAAAATGTACTCTATAGCAAAGTTTGGAAATCCTTGGTTGGAACCTTGGTAAAGCTAAGTAAAGCTTGGATCTAAGGTTTACCAACGTTGTCACATAAAGTTAAACCTTTGAAAAGCTTGGAAAAGCTTGGAAATCCTTGACTCAGTGTTGACCAAACCTTGGTAAAGCTGAGTAAAGCTTGGATCTAAATTTTACCTAACTTTACCAAGCTTTACCAAGGTTGCACATAAAGTGGGAAAAGCTCGGAAATCCTAATCAAACCTTGGTAAAGTTAAGTAAAGCTTGGAAATCCTTGCAAAAGCTTGGTAAAGCTTAGTTGTAGGTCACATGACTGGGTCACACGACTATGCAGACGTCACTGTTGTCTGTGGCAGCATTTTGAATTAACTGTTGCACTGAGTTTAAATCCATGTTTTATCACAACAATCTTCAGGTAAGTTATTGCTTGTGTGGCCCTAATGTTTTCTATTTGACTCATAGAATATGGTTGTAGTGATATTTTTATTTATGATATTATGTTAACAATTATTTTACCATTTCCAAGAATAACCTTCAGGACCACTATCTACCTTTTCATTCCAAAGGCTTGTCTCTATCATTATATATATTCTCAGCTAATTTATCTAATTTAACTGTTTTATCACACTCCATATACCTCAGATCCATAAACATATACCTGTGAATATTATTCTATACATTTTACAGGGTATAAGGTACCATTTATCTCAATCTAAATAGAATAACAAAATTCTAACTGAAAAGTGAACTTTGAATGAATAATATCATGAATGTGTATATGGCATGGTTCATGACTGTTGTAAATTTCAAGAGATTGTATCATTAATGATGATAATATTGTCAAAGTTGAAGCCTTTGCAGTGTCATTAGAGATTTTAACCTTTTAAATACAAAACAATTGCAACCTTGGTAAAGCTGGGTTGCAACCTTGGCCAAGGTCATTTACAACCTTGGTAAAGCTTGGTAAAGTTAGGTTGGAAAGCTTGGTAAAGCTTGGTAAAGCTTGGAAAAGCTAGGCTGGAACCTTGGTAAAGCTTGGAAAAGCTGAGCTGGAACCTTGGTAAAGCTAGGTAAAGCTAGGCTGGAACCTTGGTAAAGCTTGGTAAAGCTAGGTAAAGCTAGGCTGGAACCTTGGTAAAGCTAGGTAAAGTTAGGCTGGAACCTTGGTAAAGCTTGGTAAAACTAGGTAAAGCTAGATTGGAAACCTTGGTAAAGCTTGGTAAAGTTATGATTAAGATTTTGTAAAGCTTGGAAATCCTTGGATAAGCTCGGTTTAATTTGCTGAGGTATTCCAAGGTTTTCCGAACTTGAAACGGGCCAATACCGCCCCAAGGATTTCCCAGCTTTTCCAAGGTCTCTAATCCTAGGATATCCTAGGATTTCCAAGGAATTTTCCTAACATTTCCAAGTTTTTATTCCTAGGATATCCTAGGAATTCCTAGGACATTTTGGTAAGGGTGTGTTGGCAATATAAATGTTGGGTCCAAAATTTTCTTTAAATCTGAAAAATTGACATTTTGGGAAACTTTTTACACAAAAAAATCATGTCTGCCTAGCAGGGAATTCGCCTTTAAATCTTATGTTTTCGTAACTAGTGTCAGAACCGCATAAAAAAATACAGTCATATTTTAGACCACACCAAAAAATTCAAACTTCACTACAAAGGGTTAATTCCTGTGCCAATGGTTATTTTACCTATGGGAAATCGTAGGGAAGAGGTGTGATGATTTTTTTATGTGAAAAGCACACAAGGCTATTGACCAATCAGGGCCCAGTGTCTATTTTATTCTCTCCTATATATTCCTCCCGCATCCGCTAGATGTCACTCGGAACCTTATTTACACCAGTGTAACCTAAAGCGATAGCCCGCTTTTTCGCGGAATAATTGTAACTCCCTACATTTCTTCAGAATTGCCCATCAATGGAAAAAATGTGTTCAAAAACAATATCACTTCTGTGGTTCTTTATTTATCACACACAATTTAACCCCACCCCCTTTAACACATTATTCATCAAAAAAGCACAATTTTCCACCACCAGTCATGTTCAGGCCCCATTTTCTCTCAGTTTTAGGGGTCTGGTGTTGCAAACTTGGATCAGCTATGGAAGACTGTACAATATTCTTTCCATGAGAGAACTTCTGGTGATGTGAGGTCATTGAGTCCGGATCTGATCAGCTGAGCATCAAGCGCATGACTTTATCAGCACATTGAAGAATAAAATATGACATTTTCAGGTCTGCAAGGGTGATCCAAGATAACTGGATGTGGGTGTATATTGAATTAGTTGAATAAAGATATGCTCTCTTTGAATTGCTGAAGCATTTTCTTAAATGTGTCCAAGTTTTAGTGCTATTAACCTTCAAATGACCATACCCACCAGTGGAAATGACACACTTTTATGATATATATCTGTATATCACTGGCTATAAAATCCAAAATACTTGTTAGATTAGGTTCTTATAACAATTGATATATGTGTCGTTGACATGCTCATGTTATGGGTCATTTGCATTATCATGTGACTATTACCACCTTGAAATTTTATGAAAATACCTTGAAAAATTGGCATTTTTTATGAAAAATCTTACTATTTTTTTGGCTGATGTAAGTGAAAGAAGACATCAGCAGCAAGAATAGCCACACCAAGCATGAGATATTCATTGGACTGAAAGACCAGGCTCTGTAAAATGCATTAAAATGCTTTAAAGTGACTCCCAGGAATCAAAAATGATAAAAAGCTATTTTTTCCCTTTAGGTTACACTGGTGTAAATGTTTTCCATAGGCCTCAGTGCTAACGTTTTAGCGTATAGTGTTGGCAATATAAATGTTGGGTCCAAAATTTTCTTTAAATCTGAAAAATTGACATTTTGGGAAACTTTTTACACAAAAAAATCATGTCTGCCTAGCAGGGAATTCGCCTTTAAATCTTATGTTTTCGTAACTAGTGTCAGAACCGCATAAAAAAATACAGTCATATTTTAGACCACACCAAAAAATTCAAACTTCACTACAAAGGGTTAATTCCTGTGCCAATGGTTATTTTACCTATGGGAAATCGTAGGGAAGAGGTGTGATGATTTTTTTATGTGAAAAGCACACAAGGCTATTGACCAATCAGGGCCCAGTGTCTATTTTATTCTCTCCTATATATTCCTCCCGCATCCGCTAGATGTCACTCGGAACCTTATTTACACCAGTGTAACCTAAAGCGATAGCCCGCTTTTTCGCGGAATAATTGTAACTCCCTACATTTCTTCAGAATTGCCCATCAATGGAAAAAATGTGTTCAAAAACAATATCACTTCTGTGGTTCTTTATTTATCACACACAATTTAACCCCACCCCCTTTAACACATTATTCATCAAAAAAGCACAATTTTCCACCACCAGTCATGTTCAGGCCCCATTTTCTCTCAGTTTTAGGGGTCTGGTGTTGCAAACTTGGATCAGCTATGGAAGACTGTACAATATTCTTTCCATGAGAGAACTTCTGGTGATGTGAGGTCATTGAGTCCGGATCTGATCAGCTGAGCATCAAGCGCATGACTTTATCAGCACATTGAAGAATAAAATATGACATTTTCAGGTCTGCAAGGGTGATCCAAGATAACTGGATGTGGGTGTATATTGAATTAGTTGAATAAAGATATGCTCTCTTTGAATTGCTGAAGCATTTTCTTAAATGTGTCCAAGTTTTAGTGCTATTAACCTTCAAATGACCATACCCACCAGTGGAAATGACACACTTTTATGATATATATCTGTATATCACTGGCTATAAAATCCAAAATACTTGTTAGATTAGGTTCTTATAACAATTGATATATGTGTCGTTGACATGCTCATGTTATGGGTCATTTGCATTATCATGTGACTATTACCACCTTGAAATTTTATGAAAATACCTTGAAAAATTGGCATTTTTTATGAAAAATCTTACTATTTTTTTGGCTGATGTAAGTGAAAGAAGACATCAGCAGCAAGAATAGCCACACCAAGCATGAGATATTCATTGGACTGAAAGACCAGGCTCTGTAAAATGCATTAAAATGCTTTAAAGTGACTCCCAGGAATCAAAAATGATAAAAAGCTATTTTTTCCCTTTAGGTTACACTGGTGTAAATGTTTTCCATAGGCCTCAGTGCTAACGTTTTAGCGTATAGTGTTGGCAATATAAATGTTGGGTCCAAAATTTTCTTTAAATCTGAAAAATTGACATTTTGGGAAACTTTTTACACAAAAAAATCATGTCTGCCTAGCAGGGAATTCGCCTTTAAATCTTATGTTTTCGTAACTAGTGTCAGAACCGCATAAAAAAATACAGTCATATTTTAGACCACACCAAAAAATTCAAACTTCACTACAAAGGGTTAATTCCTGTGCCAATGGTTATTTTACCTATGGGAAATCGTAGGGAAGAGGTGTGATGATTTTTTTATGTGAAAAGCACACAAGGCTATTGACCAATCAGGGCCCAGTGTCTATTTTATTCTCTCCTATATATTCCTCCCGCATCCGCTAGATGTCACTCGGAACCTTATTTACACCAGTGTAACCTAAAGCGATAGCCCGCTTTTTCGCGGAATAATTGTAACTCCCTACATTTCTTCAGAATTGCCCATCAATGGAAAAAATGTGTTCAAAAACAATATCACTTCTGTGGTTCTTTATTTATCACACACAATTTAACCCCACCCCCTTTAACACATTATTCATCAAAAAAGCACAATTTTCCACCACCAGTCATGTTCAGGCCCCATTTTCTCTCAGTTTTAGGGGTCTGGTGTTGCAAACTTGGATCAGCTATGGAAGACTGTACAATATTCTTTCCATGAGAGAACTTCTGGTGATGTGAGGTCATTGAGTCCGGATCTGATCAGCTGAGCATCAAGCGCATGACTTTATCAGCACATTGAAGAATAAAATATGACATTTTCAGGTCTGCAAGGGTGATCCAAGATAACTGGATGTGGGTGTATATTGAATTAGTTGAATAAAGATATGCTCTCTTTGAATTGCTGAAGCATTTTCTTAAATGTGTCCAAGTTTTAGTGCTATTAACCTTCAAATGACCATACCCACCAGTGGAAATGACACACTTTTATGATATATATCTGTATATCACTGGCTATAAAATCCAAAATACTTGTTAGATTAGGTTCTTATAACAATTGATATATGTGTCGTTGACATGCTCATGTTATGGGTCATTTGCATTATCATGTGACTATTACCACCTTGAAATTTTATGAAAATACCTTGAAAAATTGGCATTTTTTATGAAAAATCTTACTATTTTTTTGGCTGATGTAAGTGAAAGAAGACATCAGCAGCAAGAATAGCCACACCAAGCATGAGATATTCATTGGACTGAAAGACCAGGCTCTGTAAAATGCATTAAAATGCTTTAAAGTGACTCCCAGGAATCAAAAATGATAAAAAGCTATTTTTTCCCTTTAGGTTACACTGGTGTAAATGTTTTCCATAGGCCTCAGTGCTAACGTTTTAGCGTATAGTGTTGGCAATATAAATGTTGGGTCCAAAATTTTCTTTAAATCTGAAAAATTGACATTTTGGGAAACTTTTTACACAAAAAAATCATGTCTGCCTAGCAGGGAATTCGCCTTTAAATCTTATGTTTTCGTAACTAGTGTCAGAACCGCATAAAAAAATACAGTCATATTTTAGACCACACCAAAAAATTCAAACTTCACTACAAAGGGTTAATTCCTGTGCCAATGGTTATTTTACCTATGGGAAATCGTAGGGAAGAGGTGTGATGATTTTTTTATGTGAAAAGCACACAAGGCTATTGACCAATCAGGGCCCAGTGTCTATTTTATTCTCTCCTATATATTCCTCCCGCATCCGCTAGATGTCACTCGGAACCTTATTTACACCAGTGTAACCTAAAGCGATAGCCCGCTTTTTCGCGGAATAATTGTAACTCCCTACATTTCTTCAGAATTGCCCATCAATGGAAAAAATGTGTTCAAAAACAATATCACTTCTGTGGTTCTTTATTTATCACACACAATTTAACCCCACCCCCTTTAACACATTATTCATCAAAAAAGCACAATTTTCCACCACCAGTCATGTTCAGGCCCCATTTTCTCTCAGTTTTAGGGGTCTGGTGTTGCAAACTTGGATCAGCTATGGAAGACTGTACAATATTCTTTCCATGAGAGAACTTCTGGTGATGTGAGGTCATTGAGTCCGGATCTGATCAGCTGAGCATCAAGCGCATGACTTTATCAGCACATTGAAGAATAAAATATGACATTTTCAGGTCTGCAAGGGTGATCCAAGATAACTGGATGTGGGTGTATATTGAATTAGTTGAATAAAGATATGCTCTCTTTGAATTGCTGAAGCATTTTCTTAAATGTGTCCAAGTTTTAGTGCTATTAACCTTCAAATGACCATACCCACCAGTGGAAATGACACACTTTTATGATATATATCTGTATATCACTGGCTATAAAATCCAAAATACTTGTTAGATTAGGTTCTTATAACAATTGATATATGTGTCGTTGACATGCTCATGTTATGGGTCATTTGCATTATCATGTGACTATTACCACCTTGAAATTTTATGAAAATACCTTGAAAAATTGGCATTTTTTATGAAAAATCTTACTATTTTTTTGGCTGATGTAAGTGAAAGAAGACATCAGCAGCAAGAATAGCCACACCAAGCATGAGATATTCATTGGACTGAAAGACCAGGCTCTGTAAAATGCATTAAAATGCTTTAAAGTGACTCCCAGGAATCAAAAATGATAAAAAGCTATTTTTTCCCTTTAGGTTACACTGGTGTAAATGTTTTCCATAGGCCTCAGTGCTAACGTTTTAGCGTATAGTGTTGGCAATATAAATGTTGGGTCCAAAATTTTCTTTAAATCTGAAAAATTGACATTTTGGGAAACTTTTTACACAAAAAAATCATGTCTGCCTAGCAGGGAATTCGCCTTTAAATCTTATGTTTTCGTAACTAGTGTCAGAACCGCATAAAAAAATACAGTCATATTTTAGACCACACCAAAAAATTCAAACTTCACTACAAAGGGTTAATTCCTGTGCCAATGGTTATTTTACCTATGGGAAATCGTAGGGAAGAGGTGTGATGATTTTTTTATGTGAAAAGCACACAAGGCTATTGACCAATCAGGGCCCAGTGTCTATTTTATTCTCTCCTATATATTCCTCCCGCATCCGCTAGATGTCACTCGGAACCTTATTTACACCAGTGTAACCTAAAGCGATAGCCCGCTTTTTCGCGGAATAATTGTAACTCCCTACATTTCTTCAGAATTGCCCATCAATGGAAAAAATGTGTTCAAAAACAATATCACTTCTGTGGTTCTTTATTTATCACACACAATTTAACCCCACCCCCTTTAACACATTATTCATCAAAAAAGCACAATTTTCCACCACCAGTCATGTTCAGGCCCCATTTTCTCTCAGTTTTAGGGGTCTGGTGTTGCAAACTTGGATCAGCTATGGAAGACTGTACAATATTCTTTCCATGAGAGAACTTCTGGTGATGTGAGGTCATTGAGTCCGGATCTGATCAGCTGAGCATCAAGCGCATGACTTTATCAGCACATTGAAGAATAAAATATGACATTTTCAGGTCTGCAAGGGTGATCCAAGATAACTGGATGTGGGTGTATATTGAATTAGTTGAATAAAGATATGCTCTCTTTGAATTGCTGAAGCATTTTCTTAAATGTGTCCAAGTTTTAGTGCTATTAACCTTCAAATGACCATACCCACCAGTGGAAATGACACACTTTTATGATATATATCTGTATATCACTGGCTATAAAATCCAAAATACTTGTTAGATTAGGTTCTTATAACAATTGATATATGTGTCGTTGACATGCTCATGTTATGGGTCATTTGCATTATCATGTGACTATTACCACCTTGAAATTTTATGAAAATACCTTGAAAAATTGGCATTTTTTATGAAAAATCTTACTATTTTTTTGGCTGATGTAAGTGAAAGAAGACATCAGCAGCAAGAATAGCCACACCAAGCATGAGATATTCATTGGACTGAAAGACCAGGCTCTGTAAAATGCATTAAAATGCTTTAAAGTGACTCCCAGGAATCAAAAATGATAAAAAGCTATTTTTTCCCTTTAGGTTACACTGGTGTAAATGTTTTCCATAGGCCTCAGTGCTAACGTTTTAGCGTATAGTGTTGGCAATATAAATGTTGGGTCCAAAATTTTCTTTAAATCTGAAAAATTGACATTTTGGGAAACTTTTTACACAAAAAAATCATGTCTGCCTAGCAGGGAATTCGCCTTTAAATCTTATGTTTTCGTAACTAGTGTCAGAACCGCATAAAAAAATACAGTCATATTTTAGACCACACCAAAAAATTCAAACTTCACTACAAAGGGTTAATTCCTGTGCCAATGGTTATTTTACCTATGGGAAATCGTAGGGAAGAGGTGTGATGATTTTTTTATGTGAAAAGCACACAAGGCTATTGACCAATCAGGGCCCAGTGTCTATTTTATTCTCTCCTATATATTCCTCCCGCATCCGCTAGATGTCACTCGGAACCTTATTTACACCAGTGTAACCTAAAGCGATAGCCCGCTTTTTCGCGGAATAATTGTAACTCCCTACATTTCTTCAGAATTGCCCATCAATGGAAAAAATGTGTTCAAAAACAATATCACTTCTGTGGTTCTTTATTTATCACACACAATTTAACCCCACCCCCTTTAACACATTATTCATCAAAAAAGCACAATTTTCCACCACCAGTCATGTTCAGGCCCCATTTTCTCTCAGTTTTAGGGGTCTGGTGTTGCAAACTTGGATCAGCTATGGAAGACTGTACAATATTCTTTCCATGAGAGAACTTCTGGTGATGTGAGGTCATTGAGTCCGGATCTGATCAGCTGAGCATCAAGCGCATGACTTTATCAGCACATTGAAGAATAAAATATGACATTTTCAGGTCTGCAAGGGTGATCCAAGATAACTGGATGTGGGTGTATATTGAATTAGTTGAATAAAGATATGCTCTCTTTGAATTGCTGAAGCATTTTCTTAAATGTGTCCAAGTTTTAGTGCTATTAACCTTCAAATGACCATACCCACCAGTGGAAATGACACACTTTTATGATATATATCTGTATATCACTGGCTATAAAATCCAAAATACTTGTTAGATTAGGTTCTTATAACAATTGATATATGTGTCGTTGACATGCTCATGTTATGGGTCATTTGCATTATCATGTGACTATTACCACCTTGAAATTTTATGAAAATACCTTGAAAAATTGGCATTTTTTATGAAAAATCTTACTATTTTTTTGGCTGATGTAAGTGAAAGAAGACATCAGCAGCAAGAATAGCCACACCAAGCATGAGATATTCATTGGACTGAAAGACCAGGCTCTGTAAAATGCATTAAAATGCTTTAAAGTGACTCCCAGGAATCAAAAATGATAAAAAGCTATTTTTTCCCTTTAGGTTACACTGGTGTAAATGTTTTCCATAGGCCTCAGTGCTAACGTTTTAGCGTATAGTGTTGGCAATATAAATGTTGGGTCCAAAATTTTCTTTAAATCTGAAAAATTGACATTTTGGGAAACTTTTTACACAAAAAAATCATGTCTGCCTAGCAGGGAATTCGCCTTTAAATCTTATGTTTTCGTAACTAGTGTCAGAACCGCATAAAAAAATACAGTCATATTTTAGACCACACCAAAAAATTCAAACTTCACTACAAAGGGTTAATTCCTGTGCCAATGGTTATTTTACCTATGGGAAATCGTAGGGAAGAGGTGTGATGATTTTTTTATGTGAAAAGCACACAAGGCTATTGACCAATCAGGGCCCAGTGTCTATTTTATTCTCTCCTATATATTCCTCCCGCATCCGCTAGATGTCACTCGGAACCTTATTTACACCAGTGTAACCTAAAGCGATAGCCCGCTTTTTCGCGGAATAATTGTAACTCCCTACATTTCTTCAGAATTGCCCATCAATGGAAAAAATGTGTTCAAAAACAATATCACTTCTGTGGTTCTTTATTTATCACACACAATTTAACCCCACCCCCTTTAACACATTATTCATCAAAAAAGCACAATTTTCCACCACCAGTCATGTTCAGGCCCCATTTTCTCTCAGTTTTAGGGGTCTGGTGTTGCAAACTTGGATCAGCTATGGAAGACTGTACAATATTCTTTCCATGAGAGAACTTCTGGTGATGTGAGGTCATTGAGTCCGGATCTGATCAGCTGAGCATCAAGCGCATGACTTTATCAGCACATTGAAGAATAAAATATGACATTTTCAGGTCTGCAAGGGTGATCCAAGATAACTGGATGTGGGTGTATATTGAATTAGTTGAATAAAGATATGCTCTCTTTGAATTGCTGAAGCATTTTCTTAAATGTGTCCAAGTTTTAGTGCTATTAACCTTCAAATGACCATACCCACCAGTGGAAATGACACACTTTTATGATATATATCTGTATATCACTGGCTATAAAATCCAAAATACTTGTTAGATTAGGTTCTTATAACAATTGATATATGTGTCGTTGACATGCTCATATTATGGGTCATTTGCATTATCATGTGACTATTACCACCTTGAAATTTTATGAAAATACCTTGAAAAATTGGCATTTTTTATGAAAAATCTTACTATTTTTTTGGCTGATGTAAGTGAAAGAAGACATCAGCAGCAAGAATAGCCACACCAAGCATGAGATATTCATTGGACTGAAAGACCAGGCTCTGTAAAATGCATTAAAATGCTTTAAAGTGACTCCCAGGAATCAAAAATGATAAAAAGCTATTTTTTCCCTTTAGGTTACACTGGTGTAAATGTTTTCCATAGGCCTCAGTGCTAACGTTTTAGCGTATAGTGTTGGCAATATAAATGTTGGGTCCAAAATTTTCTTTAAATCTGAAAAATTGACATTTTGGGAAACTTTTTACACAAAAAAATCATGTCTGCCTAGCAGGGAATTCGCCTTTAAATCTTATGTTTTCGTAACTAGTGTCAGAACCGCATAAAAAAATACAGTCATATTTTAGACCACACCAAAAAATTCAAACTTCACTACAAAGGGTTAATTCCTGTGCCAATGGTTATTTTACCTATGGGAAATCGTAGGGAAGAGGTGTGATGATTTTTTTATGTGAAAAGCACACAAGGCTATTGACCAATCAGGGCCCAGTGTCTATTTTATTCTCTCCTATATATTCCTCCCGCATCCGCTAGATGTCACTCGGAACCTTATTTACACCAGTGTAACCTAAAGCGATAGCCCGCTTTTTCGCGGAATAATTGTAACTCCCTACATTTCTTCAGAATTGCCCATCAATGGAAAAAATGTGTTCAAAAACAATATCACTTCTGTGGTTCTTTATTTATCACACACAATTTAACCCCACCCCCTTTAACACATTATTCATCAAAAAAGCACAATTTTCCACCACCAGTCATGTTCAGGCCCCATTTTCTCTCAGTTTTAGGGGTCTGGTGTTGCAAACTTGGATCAGCTATGGAAGACTGTACAATATTCTTTCCATGAGAGAACTTCTGGTGATGTGAGGTCATTGAGTCCGGATCTGATCAGCTGAGCATCAAGCGCATGACTTTATCAGCACATTGAAGAATAAAATATGACATTTTCAGGTCTGCAAGGGTGATCCAAGATAACTGGATGTGGGTGTATATTGAATTAGTTGAATAAAGATATGCTCTCTTTGAATTGCTGAAGCATTTTCTTAAATGTGTCCAAGTTTTAGTGCTATTAACCTTCAAATGACCATACCCACCAGTGGAAATGACACACTTTTATGATATATATCTGTATATCACTGGCTATAAAATCCAAAATACTTGTTAGATTAGGTTCTTATAACAATTGATATATGTGTCGTTGACATGCTCATGTTATGGGTCATTTGCATTATCATGTGACTATTACCACCTTGAAATTTTATGAAAATACCTTGAAAAATTGGCATTTTTTATGAAAAATCTTACTATTTTTTTGGCTGATGTAAGTGAAAGAAGACATCAGCAGCAAGAATAGCCACACCAAGCATGAGATATTCATTGGACTGAAAGACCAGGCTCTGTAAAATGCATTAAAATGCTTTAAAGTGACTCCCAGGAATCAAAAATGATAAAAAGCTATTTTTTCCCTTTAGGTTACACTGGTGTAAATGTTTTCCATAGGCCTCAGTGCTAACGTTTTAGCGTATAGTGTTGGCAATATAAATGTTGGGTCCAAAATTTTCTTTAAATCTGAAAAATTGACATTTTGGGAAACTTTTTACACAAAAAAATCATGTCTGCCTAGCAGGGAATTCGCCTTTAAATCTTATGTTTTCGTAACTAGTGTCAGAACCGCATAAAAAAATACAGTCATATTTTAGACCACACCAAAAAATTCAAACTTCACTACAAAGGGTTAATTCCTGTGCCAATGGTTATTTTACCTATGGGAAATCGTAGGGAAGAGGTGTGATGATTTTTTTATGTGAAAAGCACACAAGGCTATTGACCAATCAGGGCCCAGTGTCTATTTTATTCTCTCCTATATATTCCTCCCGCATCCGCTAGATGTCACTCGGAACCTTATTTACACCAGTGTAACCTAAAGCGATAGCCCGCTTTTTCGCGGAATAATTGTAACTCCCTACATTTCTTCAGAATTGCCCATCAATGGAAAAAATGTGTTCAAAAACAATATCACTTCTGTGGTTCTTTATTTATCACACACAATTTAACCCCACCCCCTTTAACACATTATTCATCAAAAAAGCACAATTTTCCACCACCAGTCATGTTCAGGCCCCATTTTCTCTCAGTTTTAGGGGTCTGGTGTTGCAAACTTGGATCAGCTATGGAAGACTGTACAATATTCTTTCCATGAGAGAACTTCTGGTGATGTGAGGTCATTGAGTCCGGATCTGATCAGCTGAGCATCAAGCGCATGACTTTATCAGCACATTGAAGAATAAAATATGACATTTTCAGGTCTGCAAGGGTGATCCAAGATAACTGGATGTGGGTGTATATTGAATTAGTTGAATAAAGATATGCTCTCTTTGAATTGCTGAAGCATTTTCTTAAATGTGTCCAAGTTTTAGTGCTATTAACCTTCAAATGACCATACCCACCAGTGGAAATGACACACTTTTATGATATATATCTGTATATCACTGGCTATAAAATCCAAAATACTTGTTAGATTAGGTTCTTATAACAATTGATATATGTGTCGTTGACATGCTCATGTTATGGGTCATTTGCATTATCATGTGACTATTACCACCTTGAAATTTTATGAAAATACCTTGAAAAATTGGCATTTTTTATGAAAAATCTTACTATTTTTTTGGCTGATGTAAGTGAAAGAAGACATCAGCAGCAAGAATAGCCACACCAAGCATGAGATATTCATTGGACTGAAAGACCAGGCTCTGTAAAATGCATTAAAATGCTTTAAAGTGACTCCCAGGAATCAAAAATGATAAAAAGCTATTTTTTCCCTTTAGGTTACACTGGTGTAAATGTTTTCCATAGGCCTCAGTGCTAACGTTTTAGCGTATAGTGTTGGCAATATAAATGTTGGGTCCAAAATTTTCTTTAAATCTGAAAAATTGACATTTTGGGAAACTTTTTACACAAAAAAATCATGTCTGCCTAGCAGGGAATTCGCCTTTAAATCTTATGTTTTCGTAACTAGTGTCAGAACCGCATAAAAAAATACAGTCATATTTTAGACCACACCAAAAAATTCAAACTTCACTACAAAGGGTTAATTCCTGTGCCAATGGTTATTTTACCTATGGGAAATCGTAGGGAAGAGGTGTGATGATTTTTTTATGTGAAAAGCACACAAGGCTATTGACCAATCAGGGCCCAGTGTCTATTTTATTCTCTCCTATATATTCCTCCCGCATCCGCTAGATGTCACTCGGAACCTTATTTACACCAGTGTAACCTAAAGCGATAGCCCGCTTTTTCGCGGAATAATTGTAACTCCCTACATTTCTTCAGAATTGCCCATCAATGGAAAAAATGTGTTCAAAAACAATATCACTTCTGTGGTTCTTTATTTATCACACACAATTTAACCCCACCCCCTTTAACACATTATTCATCAAAAAAGCACAATTTTCCACCACCAGTCATGTTCAGGCCCCATTTTCTCTCAGTTTTAGGGGTCTGGTGTTGCAAACTTGGATCAGCTATGGAAGACTGTACAATATTCTTTCCATGAGAGAACTTCTGGTGATGTGAGGTCATTGAGTCCGGATCTGATCAGCTGAGCATCAAGCGCATGACTTTATCAGCACATTGAAGAATAAAATATGACATTTTCAGGTCTGCAAGGGTGATCCAAGATAACTGGATGTGGGTGTATATTGAATTAGTTGAATAAAGATATGCTCTCTTTGAATTGCTGAAGCATTTTCTTAAATGTGTCCAAGTTTTAGTGCTATTAACCTTCAAATGACCATACCCACCAGTGGAAATGACACACTTTTATGATATATATCTGTATATCACTGGCTATAAAATCCAAAATACTTGTTAGATTAGGTTCTTATAACAATTGATATATGTGTCGTTGACATGCTCATGTTATGGGTCATTTGCATTATCATGTGACTATTACCACCTTGAAATTTTATGAAAATACCTTGAAAAATTGGCATTTTTTATGAAAAATCTTACTATTTTTTTGGCTGATGTAAGTGAAAGAAGACATCAGCAGCAAGAATAGCCACACCAAGCATGAGATATTCATTGGACTGAAAGACCAGGCTCTGTAAAATGCATTAAAATGCTTTAAAGTGACTCCCAGGAATCAAAAATGATAAAAAGCTATTTTTTCCCTTTAGGTTACACTGGTGTAAATGTTTTCCATAGGCCTCAGTGCTAACGTTTTAGCGTATAGTGTTGGCAATATAAATGTTGGGTCCAAAATTTTCTTTAAATCTGAAAAATTGACATTTTGGGAAACTTTTTACACAAAAAAATCATGTCTGCCTAGCAGGGAATTCGCCTTTAAATCTTATGTTTTCGTAACTAGTGTCAGAACCGCATAAAAAAATACAGTCATATTTTAGACCACACCAAAAAATTCAAACTTCACTACAAAGGGTTAATTCCTGTGCCAATGGTTATTTTACCTATGGGAAATCGTAGGGAAGAGGTGTGATGATTTTTTTATGTGAAAAGCACACAAGGCTATTGACCAATCAGGGCCCAGTGTCTATTTTATTCTCTCCTATATATTCCTCCCGCATCCGCTAGATGTCACTCGGAACCTTATTTACACCAGTGTAACCTAAAGCGATAGCCCGCTTTTTCGCGGAATAATTGTAACTCCCTACATTTCTTCAGAATTGCCCATCAATGGAAAAAATGTGTTCAAAAACAATATCACTTCTGTGGTTCTTTATTTATCACACACAATTTAACCCCACCCCCTTTAACACATTATTCATCAAAAAAGCACAATTTTCCACCACCAGTCATGTTCAGGCCCCATTTTCTCTCAGTTTTAGGGGTCTGGTGTTGCAAACTTGGATCAGCTATGGAAGACTGTACAATATTCTTTCCATGAGAGAACTTCTGGTGATGTGAGGTCATTGAGTCCGGATCTGATCAGCTGAGCATCAAGCGCATGACTTTATCAGCACATTGAAGAATAAAATATGACATTTTCAGGTCTGCAAGGGTGATCCAAGATAACTGGATGTGGGTGTATATTGAATTAGTTGAATAAAGATATGCTCTCTTTGAATTGCTGAAGCATTTTCTTAAATGTGTCCAAGTTTTAGTGCTATTAACCTTCAAATGACCATACCCACCAGTGGAAATGACACACTTTTATGATATATATCTGTATATCACTGGCTATAAAATCCAAAATACTTGTTAGATTAGGTTCTTATAACAATTGATATATGTGTCGTTGACATGCTCATGTTATGGGTCATTTGCATTATCATGTGACTATTACCACCTTGAAATTTTATGAAAATACCTTGAAAAATTGGCATTTTTTATGAAAAATCTTACTATTTTTTTGGCTGATGTAAGTGAAAGAAGACATCAGCAGCAAGAATAGCCACACCAAGCATGAGATATTCATTGGACTGAAAGACCAGGCTCTGTAAAATGCATTAAAATGCTTTAAAGTGACTCCCAGGAATCAAAAATGATAAAAAGCTATTTTTTCCCTTTAGGTTACACTGGTGTAAATGTTTTCCATAGGCCTCAGTGCTAACGTTTTAGCGTATAGTGTTGGCAATATAAATGTTGGGTCCAAAATTTTCTTTAAATCTGAAAAATTGACATTTTGGGAAACTTTTTACACAAAAAAATCATGTCTGCCTAGCAGGGAATTCGCCTTTAAATCTTATGTTTTCGTAACTAGTGTCAGAACCGCATAAAAAAATACAGTCATATTTTAGACCACACCAAAAAATTCAAACTTCACTACAAAGGGTTAATTCCTGTGCCAATGGTTATTTTACCTATGGGAAATCGTAGGGAAGAGGTGTGATGATTTTTTTATGTGAAAAGCACACAAGGCTATTGACCAATCAGGGCCCAGTGTCTATTTTATTCTCTCCTATATATTCCTCCCGCATCCGCTAGATGTCACTCGGAACCTTATTTACACCAGTGTAACCTAAAGCGATAGCCCGCTTTTTCGCGGAATAATTGTAACTCCCTACATTTCTTCAGAATTGCCCATCAATGGAAAAAATGTGTTCAAAAACAATATCACTTCTGTGGTTCTTTATTTATCACACACAATTTAACCCCACCCCCTTTAACACATTATTCATCAAAAAAGCACAATTTTCCACCACCAGTCATGTTCAGGCCCCATTTTCTCTCAGTTTTAGGGGTCTGGTGTTGCAAACTTGGATCAGCTATGGAAGACTGTACAATATTCTTTCCATGAGAGAACTTCTGGTGATGTGAGGTCATTGAGTCCGGATCTGATCAGCTGAGCATCAAGCGCATGACTTTATCAGCACATTGAAGAATAAAATATGACATTTTCAGGTCTGCAAGGGTGATCCAAGATAACTGGATGTGGGTGTATATTGAATTAGTTGAATAAAGATATGCTCTCTTTGAATTGCTGAAGCATTTTCTTAAATGTGTCCAAGTTTTAGTGCTATTAACCTTCAAATGACCATACCCACCAGTGGAAATGACACACTTTTATGATATATATCTGTATATCACTGGCTATAAAATCCAAAATACTTGTTAGATTAGGTTCTTATAACAATTGATATATGTGTCGTTGACATGCTCATGTTATGGGTCATTTGCATTATCATGTGACTATTACCACCTTGAAATTTTATGAAAATACCTTGAAAAATTGGCATTTTTTATGAAAAATCTTACTATTTTTTTGGCTGATGTAAGTGAAAGAAGACATCAGCAGCAAGAATAGCCACACCAAGCATGAGATATTCATTGGACTGAAAGACCAGGCTCTGTAAAATGCATTAAAATGCTTTAAAGTGACTCCCAGGAATCAAAAATGATAAAAAGCTATTTTTTCCCTTTAGGTTACACTGGTGTAAATGTTTTCCATAGGCCTCAGTGCTAACGTTTTAGCGTATAGTGTTGGCAATATAAATGTTGGGTCCAAAATTTTCTTTAAATCTGAAAAATTGACATTTTGGGAAACTTTTTACACAAAAAAATCATGTCTGCCTAGCAGGGAATTCGCCTTTAAATCTTATGTTTTCGTAACTAGTGTCAGAACCGCATAAAAAAATACAGTCATATTTTAGACCACACCAAAAAATTCAAACTTCACTACAAAGGGTTAATTCCTGTGCCAATGGTTATTTTACCTATGGGAAATCGTAGGGAAGAGGTGTGATGATTTTTTTATGTGAAAAGCACACAAGGCTATTGACCAATCAGGGCCCAGTGTCTATTTTATTCTCTCCTATATATTCCTCCCGCATCCGCTAGATGTCACTCGGAACCTTATTTACACCAGTGTAACCTAAAGCGATAACCCGCTTTTTCGCGGAATAATTGTAACTCCCTACATTTCTTCAGAATTGCCCATCAATGGAAAAAATGTGTTCAAAAACAATATCACTTCTGTGGTTCTTTATTTATCACACACAATTTAACCCCACCCCCTTTAACACATTATTCATCAAAAAAGCACAATTTTCCACCACCAGTCATGTTCAGGCCCCATTTTCTCTCAGTTTTAGGGGTCTGGTGTTGCAAACTTGGATCAGCTATGGAAGACTGTACAATATTCTTTCCATGAGAGAACTTCTGGTGATGTGAGGTCATTGAGTCCGGATCTGATCAGCTGAGCATCAAGCGCATGACTTTATCAGCACATTGAAGAATAAAATATGACATTTTCAGGTCTGCAAGGGTGATCCAAGATAACTGGATGTGGGTGTATATTGAATTAGTTGAATAAAGATATGCTCTCTTTGAATTGCTGAAGCATTTTCTTAAATGTGTCCAAGTTTTAGTGCTATTAACCTTCAAATGACCATACCCACCAGTGGAAATGACACACTTTTATGATATATATCTGTATATCACTGGCTATAAAATCCAAAATACTTGTTAGATTAGGTTCTTATAACAATTGATATATGTGTCGTTGACATGCTCATGTTATGGGTCATTTGCATTATCATGTGACTATTACCACCTTGAAATTTTATGAAAATACCTTGAAAAATTGGCATTTTTTATGAAAAATCTTACTATTTTTTTGGCTGATGTAAGTGAAAGAAGACATCAGCAGCAAGAATAGCCACACCAAGCATGAGATATTCATTGGACTGAAAGACCAGGCTCTGTAAAATGCATTAAAATGCTTTAAAGTGACTCCCAGGAATCAAAAATGATAAAAAGCTATTTTTTCCCTTTAGGTTACACTGGTGTAAATGTTTTCCATAGGCCTCAGTGCTAACGTTTTAGCGTATAGTGTTGGCAATATAAATGTTGGGTCCAAAATTTTCTTTAAATCTGAAAAATTGACATTTTGGGAAACTTTTTACACAAAAAAATCATGTCTGCCTAGCAGGGAATTCGCCTTTAAATCTTATGTTTTCGTAACTAGTGTCAGAACCGCATAAAAAAATACAGTCATATTTTAGACCACACCAAAAAATTCAAACTTCACTACAAAGGGTTAATTCCTGTGCCAATGGTTATTTTACCTATGGGAAATCGTAGGGAAGAGGTGTGATGATTTTTTTATGTGAAAAGCACACAAGGCTATTGACCAATCAGGGCCCAGTGTCTATTTTATTCTCTCCTATATATTCCTCCCGCATCCGCTAGATGTCACTCGGAACCTTATTTACACCAGTGTAACCTAAAGCGATAGCCCGCTTTTTCGCGGAATAATTGTAACTCCCTACATTTCTTCAGAATTGCCCATCAATGGAAAAAATGTGTTCAAAAACAATATCACTTCTGTGGTTCTTTATTTATCACACACAATTTAACCCCACCCCCTTTAACACATTATTCATCAAAAAAGCACAATTTTCCACCACCAGTCATGTTCAGGCCCCATTTTCTCTCAGTTTTAGGGGTCTGGTGTTGCAAACTTGGATCAGCTATGGAAGACTGTACAATATTCTTTCCATGAGAGAACTTCTGGTGATGTGAGGTCATTGAGTCCGGATCTGATCAGCTGAGCATCAAGCGCATGACTTTATCAGCACATTGAAGAATAAAATATGACATTTTCAGGTCTGCAAGGGTGATCCAAGATAACTGGATGTGGGTGTATATTGAATTAGTTGAATAAAGATATGCTCTCTTTGAATTGCTGAAGCATTTTCTTAAATGTGTCCAAGTTTTAGTGCTATTAACCTTCAAATGACCATACCCACCAGTGGAAATGACACACTTTTATGATATATATCTGTATATCACTGGCTATAAAATCCAAAATACTTGTTAGATTAGGTTCTTATAACAATTGATATATGTGTCGTTGACATGCTCATGTTATGGGTCATTTGCATTATCATGTGACTATTACCACCTTGAAATTTTATGAAAATACCTTGAAAAATTGGCATTTTTTATGAAAAATCTTACTATTTTTTTGGCTGATGTAAGTGAAAGAAGACATCAGCAGCAAGAATAGCCACACCAAGCATGAGATATTCATTGGACTGAAAGACCAGGCTCTGTAAAATGCATTAAAATGCTTTAAAGTGACTCCCAGGAATCAAAAATGATAAAAAGCTATTTTTTCCCTTTAGGTTACACTGGTGTAAATGTTTTCCATAGGCCTCAGTGCTAACGTTTTAGCGTATAGTGTTGGCAATATAAATGTTGGGTCCAAAATTTTCTTTAAATCTGAAAAATTGACATTTTGGGAAACTTTTTACACAAAAAAATCATGTCTGCCTAGCAGGGAATTCGCCTTTAAATCTTATGTTTTCGTAACTAGTGTCAGAACCGCATAAAAAAATACAGTCATATTTTAGACCACA
Organism: Siphonodentalium dalli; assembly: GCA_032622095.1. Classification (NCBI taxonomy): domain Eukaryota; kingdom Metazoa; phylum Mollusca; class Scaphopoda; order Gadilida; family Siphonodentaliidae; genus Siphonodentalium; species Siphonodentalium dalli. The sequence goes on from CP136063.1 coordinate 127,427,295, forward strand.
CCAAAAAATTCAAACTTCACTACAAAGGGTTAATTCCTGTGCCAATGGTTATTTTACCTATGGGAAATCGTAGGGAAGAGGTGTGATGATTTTTTTATGTGAAAAGCACACAAGGCTATTGACCAATCAGGGCCCAGTGTCTATTTTATTCTCTCCTATATATTCCTCCCGCATCCGCTAGATGTCACTCGGAACCTTATTTACACCAGTGTAACCTAAAGCGATAGCCCGCTTTTTCGCGGAATAATTGTAACTCCCTACATTTCTTCAGAATTGCCCATCAATGGAAAAAATGTGTTCAAAAACAATATCACTTCTGTGGTTCTTTATTTATCACACACAATTTAACCCCACCCCCTTTAACACATTATTCATCAAAAAAGCACAATTTTCCACCACCAGTCATGTTCAGAGCCCCATTTTCTCTCAGTTTTAGGGGTCTGGTGTTGCAAACTTGGATCAGCTATGGAAGACTGTACAATATTCTTTCCATGAGAGAACTTCTGGTGATGTGAGGTCATTGAGTCCGGATCTGATCAGCTGAGCATCAAGCGCATGACTTTATCAGCACATTGAAGAATAAAATATGACATTTTCAGGTCTGCAAGGGTGATCCAAGATAACTGGATGTGGGTGTATATTGAATTAGTTGAATAAAGATATGCTCTCTTTGAATTGCTGAAGCATTTTCTTAAATGTGTCCAAGTTTTAGTGCTATTAACCTTCAAATGACCATACCCACCAGTGGAAATGACACACTTTTATGATATATATCTGTATATCACTGGCTATAAAATCCAAAATACTTGTTAGATTAGGTTCTTATAACAATTGATATATGTGTCGTTGACATGCTCATGTTATGGGTCATTTGCATTATCATGTGACTATTACCACCTTGAAATTTTATGAAAATACCTTGAAAAATTGGCATTTTTTATGAAAAATCTTACTATTTTTTTGGCTGATGTAAGTGAAAGAAGACATCAGCAGCAAGAATAGCCACACCAAGCATGAGATATTCATTGGACTGAAAGACCAGGCTCTGTAAAATGCATTAAAATGCTTTAAAGTGACTCCCAGGAATCAAAAATGATAAAAAGCTATTTTTTCCCTTTAGGTTACACTGGTGTAAATGTTTTCCATAGGCCTCAGTGCTAACGTTTTAGCGTATAGTGTTGGCAATATAAATGTTGGGTCCAAAATTTTCTTTAAATCTGAAAAATTGACATTTTGGGAAACTTTTTACACAAAAAAATCATGTCTGCCTAGCAGGGAATTCGCCTTTAAATCTTATGTTTTCGTAACTAGTGTCAGAACCGCATAAAAAAATACAGTCATATTTTAGACCACACCAAAAAATTCAAACTTCACTACAAAGGGTTAATTCCTGTGCCAATGGTTATTTTACCTATGGGAAATCGTAGGGAAGAGGTGTGATGATTTTTTTATGTGAAAAGCACACAAGGCTATTGACCAATCAGGGCCCAGTGTCTATTTTATTCTCTCCTATATATTCCTCCCGCATCCGCTAGATGTCACTCGGAACCTTATTTACACCAGTGTAACCTAAAGCGATAGCCCGCTTTTTCGCGGAATAATTGTAACTCCCTACATTTCTTCAGAATTGCCCATCAATGGAAAAAATGTGTTCAAAAACAATATCACTTCTGTGGTTCTTTATTTATCACACACAATTTAACCCCACCCCCTTTAACACATTATTCATCAAAAAAGCACAATTTTCCACCACCAGTCATGTTCAGGCCCCATTTTCTCTCAGTTTTAGGGGTCTGGTGTTGCAAACTTGGATCAGCTATGGAAGACTGTACAATATTCTTTCCATGAGAGAACTTCTGGTGATGTGAGGTCATTGAGTCCGGATCTGATCAGCTGAGCATCAAGCGCATGACTTTATCAGCACATTGAAGAATAAAATATGACATTTTCAGGTCTGCAAGGGTGATCCAAGATAACTGGATGTGGGTGTATATTGAATTAGTTGAATAAAGATATGCTCTCTTTGAATTGCTGAAGCATTTTCTTAAATGTGTCCAAGTTTTAGTGCTATTAACCTTCAAATGACCATACCCACCAGTGGAAATGACACACTTTTATGATATATATCTGTATATCACTGGCTATAAAATCCAAAATACTTGTTAGATTAGGTTCTTATAACAATTGATATATGTGTCGTTGACATGCTCATGTTATGGGTCATTTGCATTATCATGTGACTATTACCACCTTGAAATTTTATGAAAATACCTTGAAAAATTGGCATTTTTTATGAAAAATCTTACTATTTTTTTGGCTGATGTAAGTGAAAGAAGACATCAGCAGCAAGAATAGCCACACCAAGCATGAGATATTCATTGGACTGAAAGACCAGGCTCTGTAAAATGCATTAAAATGCTTTAAAGTGACTCCCAGGAATCAAAAATGATAAAAAGCTATTTTTTCCCTTTAGGTTACACTGGTGTAAATGTTTTCCATAGGCCTCAGTGCTAACGTTTTAGCGTATAGTGTTGGCAATATAAATGTTGGGTCCAAAATTTTCTTTAAATCTGAAAAATTGACATTTTGGGAAACTTTTTACACAAAAAAATCATGTCTGCCTAGCAGGGAATTCGCCTTTAAATCTTATGTTTTCGTAACTAGTGTCAGAACCGCATAAAAAAATACAGTCATATTTTAGACCACACCAAAAAATTCAAACTTCACTACAAAGGGTTAATTCCTGTGCCAATGGTTATTTTACCTATGGGAAATCGTAGGGAAGAGGTGTGATGATTTTTTTATGTGAAAAGCACACAAGGCTATTGACCAATCAGGGCCCAGTGTCTATTTTATTCTCTCCTATATATTCCTCCCGCATCCGCTAGATGTCACTCGGAACCTTATTTACACCAGTGTAACCTAAAGCGATAGCCCGCTTTTTCGCGGAATAATTGTAACTCCCTACATTTCTTCAGAATTGCCCATCAATGGAAAAAATGTGTTCAAAAACAATATCACTTCTGTGGTTCTTTATTTATCACACACAATTTAACCCCACCCCCTTTAACACATTATTCATCAAAAAAGCACAATTTTCCACCACCAGTCATGTTCAGGCCCCATTTTCTCTCAGTTTTAGGGGTCTGGTGTTGCAAACTTGGATCAGCTATGGAAGACTGTACAATATTCTTTCCATGAGAGAACTTCTGGTGATGTGAGGTCATTGAGTCCGGATCTGATCAGCTGAGCATCAAGCGCATGACTTTATCAGCACATTGAAGAATAAAATATGACATTTTCAGGTCTGCAAGGGTGATCCAAGATAACTGGATGTGGGTGTATATTGAATTAGTTGAATAAAGATATGCTCTCTTTGAATTGCTGAAGCATTTTCTTAAATGTGTCCAAGTTTTAGTGCTATTAACCTTCAAATGACCATACCCACCAGTGGAAATGACACACTTTTATGATATATATCTGTATATCACTGGCTATAAAATCCAAAATACTTGTTAGATTAGGTTCTTATAACAATTGATATATGTGTCGTTGACATGCTCATGTTATGGGTCATTTGCATTATCATGTGACTATTACCACCTTGAAATTTTATGAAAATACCTTGAAAAATTGGCATTTTTTATGAAAAATCTTACTATTTTTTTGGCTGATGTAAGTGAAAGAAGACATCAGCAGCAAGAATAGCCACACCAAGCATGAGATATTCATTGGACTGAAAGACCAGGCTCTGTAAAATGCATTAAAATGCTTTAAAGTGACTCCCAGGAATCAAAAATGATAAAAAGCTATTTTTTCCCTTTAGGTTACACTGGTGTAAATGTTTTCCATAGGCCTCAGTGCTAACGTTTTAGCGTATAGTGTTGGCAATATAAATGTTGGGTCCAAAATTTTCTTTAAATCTGAAAAATTGACATTTTGGGAAACTTTTTACACAAAAAAATCATGTCTGCCTAGCAGGGAATTCGCCTTTAAATCTTATGTTTTCGTAACTAGTGTCAGAACCGCATAAAAAAATACAGTCATATTTTAGACCACACCAAAAAATTCAAACTTCACTACAAAGGGTTAATTCCTGTGCCAATGGTTATTTTACCTATGGGAAATCGTAGGGAAGAGGTGTGATGATTTTTTTATGTGAAAAGCACACAAGGCTATTGACCAATCAGGGCCCAGTGTCTATTTTATTCTCTCCTATATATTCCTCCCGCATCCGCTAGATGTCACTCGGAACCTTATTTACACCAGTGTAACCTAAAGCGATAGCCCGCTTTTTCGCGGAATAATTGTAACTCCCTACATTTCTTCAGAATTGCCCATCAATGGAAAAAATGTGTTCAAAAACAATATCACTTCTGTGGTTCTTTATTTATCACACACAATTTAACCCCACCCCCTTTAACACATTATTCATCAAAAAAGCACAATTTTCCACCACCAGTCATGTTCAGGCCCCATTTTCTCTCAGTTTTAGGGGTCTGGTGTTGCAAACTTGGATCAGCTATGGAAGACTGTACAATATTCTTTCCATGAGAGAACTTCTGGTGATGTGAGGTCATTGAGTCCGGATCTGATCAGCTGAGCATCAAGCGCATGACTTTATCAGCACATTGAAGAATAAAATATGACATTTTCAGGTCTGCAAGGGTGATCCAAGATAACTGGATGTGGGTGTATATTGAATTAGTTGAATAAAGATATGCTCTCTTTGAATTGCTGAAGCATTTTCTTAAATGTGTCCAAGTTTTAGTGCTATTAACCTTCAAATGACCATACCCACCAGTGGAAATGACACACTTTTATGATATATATCTGTATATCACTGGCTATAAAATCCAAAATACTTGTTAGATTAGGTTCTTATAACAATTGATATATGTGTCGTTGACATGCTCATGTTATGGGTCATTTGCATTATCATGTGACTATTACCACCTTGAAATTTTATGAAAATACCTTGAAAAATTGGCATTTTTTATGAAAAATCTTACTATTTTTTTGGCTGATGTAAGTGAAAGAAGACATCAGCAGCAAGAATAGCCACACCAAGCATGAGATATTCATTGGACTGAAAGACCAGGCTCTGTAAAATGCATTAAAATGCTTTAAAGTGACTCCCAGGAATCAAAAATGATAAAAAGCTATTTTTTCCCTTTAGGTTACACTGGTGTAAATGTTTTCCATAGGCCTCAGTGCTAACGTTTTAGCGTATAGTGTTGGCAATATAAATGTTGGGTCCAAAATTTTCTTTAAATCTGAAAAATTGACATTTTGGGAAACTTTTTACACAAAAAAATCATGTCTGCCTAGCAGGGAATTCGCCTTTAAATCTTATGTTTTCGTAACTAGTGTCAGAACCGCATAAAAAAATACAGTCATATTTTAGACCACACCAAAAAATTCAAACTTCACTACAAAGGGTTAATTCCTGTGCCAATGGTTATTTTACCTATGGGAAATCGTAGGGAAGAGGTGTGATGATTTTTTTATGTGAAAAGCACACAAGGCTATTGACCAATCAGGGCCCAGTGTCTATTTTATTCTCTCCTATATATTCCTCCCGCATCCGCTAGATGTCACTCGGAACCTTATTTACACCAGTGTAACCTCTTATTACCCGAGGTGTCACCAGAAATGGGCTCTCATTACCCGAGGTGTCACCAGAAATGGGAATTTCAGCGACACCATATTTATGTAGCCCAACTATTCTAATTTCCGGATCCGGATATAGTAGTCCATGAGATATTGGTCGACCTCTGCACCCCCCCCCCCCCACAGGACTTAACTTCACCCCACTAATTTTCTTCCTTAAGGTCCCTCTAATATTTTTCACTTGCTAACAAGAAAAAAAAGTGGCCGCAGAGACTCCAGACAAGATGGCGTCCATCATGGCGGCCATTTTTTTTTAATGCACCAGGTCTCTTTGATCGCCATTATAGTAAAGATAATAGCACATGCGGTCTTGTTTTCCGCTCGATTCGTTATGCTAATATACAACCCTTACAAATTAGCCAAAAATCCGACACCAGAATCCAATATGGCGGCCAAGATGACCGCCGAAATGTGAAAATATGCTATTTTTCTGACATGTTACCACCTTTCGTTTGTCTCTGTGGGAAAATGTTAGAATTTTTGCGCCATGTTATACATTTATCATATAGAGGAGTCATTGGCGAACACATGGGAACCATAATATGCATTCATTGCGGGATATTTTTGTCCGATATCACGTTTTCCCAAATGCCGGTATCATAGGTCAAAGCCGAATCTCCGTTAATAACGCGATGTTATGTTTCGAATCAATGATTGTTATTGCTATTATAACAAAACCCATGCATATATATTTGCAGGAGATACTCGAGCTAGGATTCCTCTTATACCTGAGTTGAGGAATATTTACCCAAATCCAAGATGGCGGCCAAAATGGCCACCAGAAATAAAAAATCGCCGAAAATCGCTGATTTTAACATCAGTGAGCATTATTGTCATGACAACTCCACACCTGCTTACTATTGTAAGTTGGGAACACTTAGGCGAAGAACTTTCCTTGCATCATATCCAAATAAAAGTCCTCCAACTCCAAAATGGCGGACAGATTTTGAAAAATCACCGAAATTCCCTCATATTTACATCATTGGGCATTATTGTCGAGACAGCTCCATCCATGCGTACAGTTGAGTTGGAAATACTGAGGTGAAGTAATTACCTTACATCTCATGCAAGAAATGGTTTTCCAAATCAAAGATGGCGGCCAAAATGGCGACCGAAATTTGAAAACAAGTCTACATTCCTTTACTTTCTTATGATGGGCGTTATTGTTTCGCGATTTCTATCCACCATTACATGTTGATATGGAATAGTGACACGAAGTATTCATTAGGGTTTGGCAATTGATACTCACAGCCAAGATCGCTGCTAAATTGGCGGCTAGAAATTGAAAAGAAATCGATATTTTCACATATTAATTTCAACTTTTTGTCATAATATCGGTATGTATGGACGAAACTGTACATAAACCATCTACTAGTTCAACCTAAAGGTATCAAAACGCATAACATAGCTCGTATCCTTCTGGAAAGATGAAACACCACAATTAATATCGCGATGTGGCATTTCGAAATCCAGTCCCCACTTAGCGCCGATAATGGCCGTAAGCGTAGGTGCGCCGAATAGTTATATCAGAACAATTACCTGATAACAGATTCTGATTTGCCACGTCACGTCCATAATTATCTGGACCAGCTTCCATTTCTTTGTCTGATAAATCTAGGTCGCTCACACCACTTCCTGGGAGTAGGGTCCCTCTAATCATAACGTTTCAAACAATTCATTTTCCGGTGTCTAGCTTACAGAAGGTCATCTCTATGTATGTGTCTCATACCCCATGGGATAACGACATGTACACCTGGCGAACCAGTTAGCTAGTCACTTCTCAATAGATGGTTCGTCAACTCACAAACTCAGCGAACGCATTTGCATATGTGGACAACTTCGACAGTGTTTCGAAGGTTGCTAGCTGTCTCATTCCCTTGGACAGATGTCTATCTGATAAGGAGAAGACCCTAGTAGACTACCCACACTTCTTGACCATTATCCGAAGCAAACTGTGTGAGGCCCCGCGGTTGTCTCGTCGAATATCTCCCAGCAGAGAAGAACAATGCTCGCGGTGCTAGTTTGTGAACATGCGCCATGATAGTGGAAATGAAATGGGCCACTGTATACACCACCCCTACACCTGGTGCATGTTTAAGATATCGAATGTCATGCGTGTCGGTGTTATTTGGTGTGGTAAGGTTGTATTCCACATCCGTTTCGAAGCCTTTCTGATTCAACTACGTACACTTTTGTCTGGATAATAATATGCTAGCCTCCCTCAAAACAGTCGGGTGGACTAAAGGATAATGTCTTTATAGCATGAATGTATGCGTGTTTTGTTATCCTCTCTCGGGGTTAGTGTCAGTATGTGGACGGTATTATTCAAGAAAATGTCAGGAATTGTGGTGCATTTATTTCACTATGTATTTAAAGAACAATTTACAGTCTCGATGGCAATGGCTGTGGCCGTTGGGGATCGCGACCTTTATGATCATATAGCTTTATATATATATAACTTTAGAATATAGTAGTTAATGTCTCATGCAGGAAAATGGTCGCATTTGGTGATGTTACCAAGAAACCACTTGGTGTACCAACGTTTGTTGAACTGAATGCAAGAGCTCATCAACGTAACATTCCTCTGGATGTTCTTCGCGTTGAACATTTCACCCTTTTGTTGATGGCATTTGTACTTTCTTGAACCATACCACCCAACGTGAGTATGACATATCAACCAACTATCAAAGGTATCGCCTTTAAGACTACACCCCAGTCTTGGTGGGGCTTATACATCAGTAGCCAATGGCATACTCCTGGTCCAGTTGTTTAAGAACGGCTTCCAAACGGATGGGAACATACAATCTTAGCATACAAGGAAAGCAAAGCCACACATGAGATCCTGTCTGAATCTAAAACATAACAAAATAAGGGGCGGTGCAGTCATGGTCCAATTTCATTTCCACTATCATGACACATACCCACAAACTAGCACCGTGTGTATTGTTATCATCTGCTTGGATCTGTTCGGTGAGACGATTGGTGGACGCCAACAAGCTTGTTCTTATGATCATGTTCAAGGAGTTTGGGTATATTATGCATTATGGTCTTCTACGCCTTAGCAGAAATGCATCCGTCAAATGTCGGGCTTTCAACATTCGAAGCCATATACAGAAGTTGTCCGGGTACGTCAGTGCATTAGATGAGTATGTGAATTGATGAACCATATATTGAGAGGTGGCTGTTTGGGAAGATCACCAGGTGTACACGTTGTTATCCCCGTTAGGTCACCAAAGCTGACAATACGCAGATAGATCCTTCTGAAAGCTAGTATATACGCATCGACCGAATACCTTTATAGTGTATCGCACAAGATGACGCATATACCCCATATGTAGCATATGAATTATACCATAAGCTATACCACGAATGAAGCTCGCTAAGAATTCCAAGCTTTCGAAACCAACACGCGAGCTGGATACCGGCAAATGTATTGTTTGAAACATTCCGATTAGTGGCACACTCCTACAAAGAAGAGTAGTGAACTGTTGTTGTGAGTGAGATAGATTAATCTGACGAAGAGACGGAAACGAGTCTAGATAATGCTGAATGTGGCAATTCAAAATAAGCTCAGGTACTGTTGTTTTGATTCTTGGAAGTCATAATATGACTATTCGGCGCACCTATATACGGTTACGGCCAGTATGAGCCCTTAGTGGAGAATGGATTTTGAAATGCCACATTGCGATTGTGGGTTTTCATCCTTCCAAAAGGCTACGACTTACATTGGAACTAATATATGGCTTATATTATGTACCGTTTCGTTTATACAAATCAATATTATGACAAAAAGTTGAAATTAGTATGTGATAATATCGGCTTCTTTTCAATTTCTGCCCGCCAGTTTGGCCGCCATATTGACTGTGGGTATCACTTGCCAAACCCTAATGGATAATTCATACATATCAACATGTAATGGTGGGTAGAAATCGCGAAACAATAACGCCCATCCTAAGAAAGTAAAGGAATGTAGGCGTGTTTTCAAATTTCGGTCGCCATTTTGGCCGCCATCTTTGATTTGGAAAACCATTTCTTGCATGAGATGTAAGGTAATTACTTCATCTCAGTATTTCCAACTCAACTGTACGCATGGATGGAGTTGTCTCGACAATAATGCCCAATGATGTGAATATGATGGAATTTCGGTGATTTTTCAAAATCTGTCCGCCATTGTGGGCGCCATTTTGGATTTGGGGGACTTTTATTTGGATATGGTACAAGGAAAGTTCTTCGCCTAAGTGTTCCCAACTTACAATAGTAAGCAGGTGTGGAGTTATCATGACAATAATGCTCACTGATGTTAAAATCAGCGATTTTCGGCGATTTTTTATTTCTGGGGGCCATTTTGGCCGCCATCTTGGATTTGGGTAAATATTCCTCAATTCAGGTATAAGAGGAATCCTAGCTCGAGTATCTCCTGCAAATATATATGCATGGGTGTTGTTACAATAGCAATAACAATCATTGATTCGGAACATAACATCGCGTTATTAACGGAGATTCGGCTTTGACCTATGATACCGGCATTTGGGAAAACGTGATATCGGACAAAAATATCCCGCAATGAATGCATATTATGGTCCCCATGTGTTCGCCAATGACTCCTCTATATGATAAATGTATAATATGACGCAAAAATTATAACATTTTCCCACAGAGACAAACGAAAGGTGGTAACATGTCAGAAAAATAGCATATTTTCACATTTCGGCGGCCATCTTGGCCGCCATATTGGATTCTGGTGTCGGATTTTTGGCTAATTTGTAAGGGTTGTATATTAGCATAACGAATCGAGCGGAAAACAAGACCGCATGTGCTATCATCTTTACTATAATGGCGATCAAAGAGACCTGGTGCATTTAAAAAAAATGGCCGCCATGATGGACGCCATCTTGTCTGGAGTCTCTGCGGCCACTTTTTTTTCTTGTTAACAAGTGAAAAAAATTAGAGGAGACCTTAAGGAAGAAAATTAGTGGGGTGAAGTTAAGTCCTGGGGGGGGGGGTGCAGAGGTCGACCAATATCTCCTGGACTATAGGGGGGGTAAAATATGATTTTTTCACATTTTCCTCATGCTACCAACCTTATTTTTATGCATTTTTCGGGTTAGTTCCTGTGAAGTTCATCAGTCTAAGATTCTTAAGCTGTATTCAATTTACCATTTTCTTCCTTTGATATGGATGACAGTTATGTGAGTGATATTGAAAATAGTAAAAAGTTGGCAGATAATCGTTGGACGTTTGAGCTGTGACCTATTTTGTTAATCGTGAACGTATTTTTTTCGCTGATTCAGCTCAATGTGCCTCTTTCAACTCCGTTTATCAAAAACTTATCGGAAGTTGTCACCAGATGTATGCATTTTTGTGATCCGTGGCATATCTGATATTGGATGGTTGTATGATTCGTGCCCTATGTCGTACGTATTGCGAATACAGGGCAAAAACTTACCCCTCCCCCAAAATGATATTTATTGATGCATTTGACAAATAGTCGGATTCCTTATGTTATATCACATTTGTTTCTTGCTAAAAGCGATCTGAAAACAAATGTTGTATGCATATTAGGTATATTTTCTGGATTGACTTGTTTCCATTCTTAAATTTTGGACGCGGCAAAAAAATTTAAAGAGCGTTTTGTTTTTATCGAAAAAGATAGATGGTGCCAATTAGTGTATGGTGATCGGTTCTATTTGAAATATCATGACAACTGCTAAGTGTGAATCTCACACATTTATTTGAACATTTGGATATAGTCAATGCATGGGTTCTTGCTGGCTACATTTGTGATAAAAGATTTAACATTGAACCCTATGGAGATTCTTGTATTTGGGATAAATGGCGCCCTTTTGTGTATGATAATTATGTGAATTGAAATTTCTCCAAAATATTTTGTATGAAACTCAGGTGAGGTTTAGAAAAATGGATGTGGTAAGATTATTCTCACTGACTACAGTTGCGATCAAAATTTAACATTGAACCTACGGAAAATATTTTGTTATATTACTCGAACATTGATAGTAATATCACTAAACGGTCACCACGTGCTACTATATGAAGACAATACAATAGCGCCTGACCCGCTGTAACTATCAGTAATCTAATTCATGCAATAGTCGATATCATTATGCTTCTAGATACAGTACTGGGCAAACGTTGTGTAGAATGGTTTGTAATGACCCCGATGCCATACAGTCTGATGCATGTTGAGTCAAACGAAAAATTGTCACAAGCCTATAGTTATTTTCACGATGTGGCTATATAGTAAAAAAAATTTTTTATTGATACCTGTTATCAACTGACTAGTGTTGAAGCCAAGTTTAGATCATAACGAGTTGTAATGTGACAAATATACTTACAAATGATAGTCCATCATCATCATCATCACACATGCATCGTTGCTGTGTCATCCCTTCTATATTGTTGTTCTACATGTCCATTCAACTTTGTGTGATGTGCAAATAATTTATGACTGTATAGAGTGTCAACCTGGTGAGCACTGTTCTTTATATGGTGTACATTCATCTTTATATATTGTCCATTTACCTTTATATGGTGTGTTTTACCTGTATACGGTGTTGGTTCACCATTAAGATGATGTCATCTGTTCTCTATATGATATGCATACGTCTTTGCAGCAGGGTTTGGGGGGCTAACCCCGGAATCTTCGAAAGGGCCGAGTGGCCCTTTCCATAACCCCTCATTTTTAGCTTTTATTATAATGAATCACACACACACAAAAAAGAAGCAATTTTTCAAAAGTTTGTCATTTACTTTTTTTTCCTTCTTTTATGGTGGTGCTTCTCACTAGCAGATGGGCGTGACGTAGTTGTTGTTTGTCTACGATGTTCTCGCTGTCGATGTTCTAGCCGTTCTCGTTCTTTAATCTTTTCTTGGACTTGATGATATTCTTCCATTGATTTCGGGAATCTGGCTCGGATTGCTTCATCTTCCGTGGGCGACGCCGGCCTCTGTGTATCTCGGCGTCGCAGGGACGGTGGTGGTAAATTCCACCCTGCTGGAAACTGACAAGGTGGTGATTCCAGCTCCACAGCGAAGACAGTGGCGGGGACGTCCGGAATGACGTCGGTGTCCCCTCTTCCGCTGTCTTCGTCGACGGCAGAGACATCCGGGTTGACAACGGCGTCCCTGTTCCTGTCGGTGGTGGTGACATCGGTCGCAGGCTGATCTTTTGGCCCAGAGGCCAAGTGGGAGGGCACTGGGCGTCTCTCAGTTCCCCTTTTCCACTTGGGCCTCCTGATGGCATCTCTGTGGCGACTTGAGGGTGTCTTCTTCCTCTTCCCGGCGATCTTGGAAGCCCCTGTCTGGTGAAGACCAGAAGGTCTAACCAGGCCACCACCGGTAGAGGGTTCTACCGGAGTGACCCGGAACTTCAAAACCACTTCAAATCTGCCCGAATTAGCATGGAGAGACCAGCTAATACAATGGGCAGATTGGAAACCGCTCAGCACGTTGCGAACTTGGCTGGGGATTAAATCACCCATGGTCAGACAAGCTCGACAAAAAAAATCAACGGCCGCTCATACGTCTTTGTATGATGTGGTTCCACCTTTATATGGTGTCCATTCATCTCTATATGATTTTAAATTGTCGTCATATCATGTGGAAATGTATTTATATGGCGTGAAAATATCTTTAATTGGTGTCAATTCACCATCATGATGCTATACCATATCATACAGACATACTTAGCATATAAAGTCGTATACACATCATATAACAGCGGCCATCATCATACATTATCACAATATACAGATAAAGGTAAATGGACACCATATACAGGTAAATGGACACCATATAAAGGTAAATGGACACCATATAAAGATGAATGGAAACAACATACAGGTGGATAGACACCATATAAAGGTGATTGGGAACCATACAAAGATACAACACACCATATAAATGTGAATTGACACCATACAAAGGAAACATCACATAATGGACACCATATAAAGGTGAATTGGCATCATATAAAGACATTTGCACACCATATAAAGGTGAATGTACACCAATAGAAAGGTAAATGGACACCATATAACGGTGAATGGACATCATATAAAGATGTTTGCACACCATATAAATGTGAATGAACACAAAATAGAAAGGCGAATGGACACCATATAACGTTGAATGGACATCACATAAAACATTTGCACACCATATAAAGGTAAATTTACTCCATATATAGGCGAATGGACCCCATAGAAAGTTGAATGGACACCATATAAAGACATCTGCACACAATATAAAGGTGAATGGACACCATGTAAAGACATTTGCACTCCATAGAAAGGTGAATGGACACCATATAAAGATATTTGCACATCATATAAAGGTGAATGGACCCCATATAAAGACATTTGCACACCATATACAGGTGAATGGGCAGCATATAAATGTGAATGGGCACCACATAAAGGTGAATTGACACCATATCAAGGTGAATAGACACCATAGAAAGGCGAATGAATACCATATAAAGGTGAATTGACACCATATAAAGAACAGAGCTCGCCATTATAAAGGTGAATGAACACCACATATGGAAATGTACACATCATATAAAAGTGAATAGACACCATGCAAATATTAATGGACACATATAACGACATTTAGTTACCATATAGAGGATAATGAATGCCATGTAAATGTGTATGGACACCATATAAAAATGAATGGACACCATATAAATACTATAGCATTTGCGAGTCAGATAAACTCGGACTAAAGCAGTGCCATTTTATATACCAAAACGTAAAACTACATTTTGATAATCGTACTCCTGTGAAGTCACTCGAGTCGGGATGGGCCTCGTTGGCAAATCATCGCTGCACCACCATTCCCGTTTACCTCCGTCGGATGCTTATTCTGTGGAATTTTGGGCTAACATTTCTGGGGCGGCTTGGGGTAATATTTGGCTTCAAGTCCATTTAATCGTAAGTAGCAAGTAGTGCATTTTCCATGCAAAATAATGGATGTTTTGTCAACAGTGCCGGTATTTTCGTCATGGGTGACCATTTTATGACACACCTACAGCATTATATATCGTTTTCTCTGTCGTTCCATCACTGACATGCAGCGTACAGTAAAACAACCATATTACTGGGCAAACCTAAAACAGATAATACATACCGCTCCATTTGTCCGGAATCTTTAGTTCTAAATTCCTGTCTCCAAAAATGACTCAAAAACTCGGAGTGCCTCGTTGGCTGCTCGGAGCGGCAATTTGATCGATTCCCACGTGTGCGATATCACAAAACGATACGTTGCCTTTGCGATAAAAGCTCACACGGCGCAATCGTTTTGACGATTCTACGACCAATTTCACGATTCTGCTGCTTGACAACCACGGTGCTACGGCAGTTTAAAGATTCCGCGACCTTTTTTACGTGATATTTTATGACAAACTTAGATAAAAGGGCTTTTTACTGAATTTGGACGATAAAAGTGGGCTTCTTCTTGTGTTCATTGTGTTGAGTAGACTTTGCAGGTCCACCAGGTTGACTCACGGAATACATATATACGGGGTCACGGGGATGAGATCTATACACAAAATCAGTTACAATCGGCTTGGTCAAATCGGGAACATCAGATCAAACCGTGAACCGATCGCTAAAAGTCATTTCTTGGGCTACAAGGGGACATTAACAGTGCGAAAATTAACATCCAGCATTAGCTTTGAGAAGCATAAATGTAGTATTTGTCAAATTCGTACATCTGTTGACTCAATATTCGATTAAACTCGACACAGAAATGGAGTAACAATGTCAACTATTTGGCAATGCCCGGGTTCGACCATGACAACGACGATTGTGCGACTCGTTGAACGGTAATTTTCATTTTGTATACGACGTATCTAACACTGACCGGGCAGCTTAGTTCTGCATGTATAAGCCCATGTATGTTGCATCAATAATGTGTATATACTAATCCCCACATGTGATGCTATAGAGACCAAGTCACATAAGAGATGTCCACCTGTTGCCAACCGAGCATTCTGACATTGGAACATGACCAAATGCTCAACTTACCTGAACATTTCCATGAGAGAACTTCTGGTGATGTGAGGTCATTGAGTCCGGATCTGATCAGCTGAGCATCAAGCGCATGACTTTATCAGCACATTGAAGAATAAAATATGACATTTTCAGGTCTGCAAGGGTGATCCAAGATAACTGGATGTGGGTGTATATTGAATTAGTTGAATAAAGATATGCTCTCTTTGAATTGCTGAAGCATTTTCTTAAATGTGTCCAAGTTTTAGTGCTATTAACCTTCAAATGACCATACCCACCAGTGGAAATGACACACTTTTATGATATATATCTGTATATCACTGGCTATAAAATCCAAAATACTTGTTAGATTAGGTTCTTATAACAATTGATATATGTGTCGTTGACATGCTCATGTTATGGGTCATTTGCATTATCATGTGACTATTACCACCTTGAAATTTTATGAAAATACCTTGAAAAATTGGCATTTTTTATGAAAAATCTTACTATTTTTTTGGCTGATGTAAGTGAAAGAAGACATCAGCAGCAAGAATAGCCACACCAAGCATGAGATATTCATTGGACTGAAAGACCAGGCTCTGTAAAATGCATTAAAATGCTTTAAAGTGACTCCCAGGAATCAAAAATGATAAAAAGCTATTTTTTCCCTTTAGGTTACACTGGTGTAAATGTTTTCCATAGGCCTCAGTGCTAACGTTTTAGCGTATAGTGTTGGCAATATAAATGTTGGGTCCAAAATTTTCTTTAAATCTGAAAAATTGACATTTTGGGAAACTTTTTACACAAAAAAATCATGTCTGCCTAGCAGGGAATTCGCCTTTAAATCTTATGTTTTCGTAACTAGTGTCAGAACCGCATAAAAAAATACAGTCATATTTTAGACCACACCAAAAAATTCAAACTTCACTACAAAGGGTTAATTCCTGTGCCAATGGTTATTTTACCTATGGGAAATCGTAGGGAAGAGGTGTGATGATTTTTTTATGTGAAAAGCACACAAGGCTATTGACCAATCAGGGCCCAGTGTCTATTTTATTCTCTCCTATATATTCCTCCCGCATCCGCTAGATGTCACTCGGAACCTTATTTACACCAGTGTAACCTAAAGCGATAGCCCGCTTTTTCGCGGAATAATTGTAACTCCCTACATTTCTTCAGAATTGCCCATCAATGGAAAAAATGTGTTCAAAAACAATATCACTTCTGTGGTTCTTTATTTATCACACACAATTTAACCCCACCCCCTTTAACACATTATTCATCAAAAAAGCACAATTTTCCACCACCAGTCATGTTCAGGCCCCATTTTCTCTCAGTTTTAGGGGTCTGGTGTTGCAAACTTGGATCAGCTATGGAAGACTGTACAATATTCTTTCCATGAGAGAACTTCTGGTGATGTGAGGTCATTGAGTCCGGATCTGATCAGCTGAGCATCAAGCGCATGACTTTATCAGCACATTGAAGAATAAAATATGACATTTTCAGGTCTGCAAGGGTGATCCAAGATAACTGGATGTGGGTGTATATTGAATTAGTTGAATAAAGATATGCTCTCTTTGAATTGCTGAAGCATTTTCTTAAATGTGTCCAAGTTTTAGTGCTATTAACCTTCAAATGACCATACCCACCAGTGGAAATGACACACTTTTATGATATATATCTGTATATCACTGGCTATAAAATCCAAAATACTTGTTAGATTAGGTTCTTATAACAATTGATATATGTGTCGTTGACATGCTCATGTTATGGGTCATTTGCATTATCATGTGACTATTACCACCTTGAAATTTTATGAAAATACCTTGAAAAATTGGCATTTTTTATGAAAAATCTTACTATTTTTTTGGCTGATGTAAGTGAAAGAAGACATCAGCAGCAAGAATAGCCACACCAAGCATGAGATATTCATTGGACTGAAAGACCAGGCTCTGTAAAATGCATTAAAATGCTTTAAAGTGACTCCCAGGAATCAAAAATGATAAAAAGCTATTTTTTCCCTTTAGGTTACACTGGTGTAAATGTTTTCCATAGGCCTCAGTGCTAACGTTTTAGCGTATAGTGTTGGCAATATAAATGTTGGGTCCAAAATTTTCTTTAAATCTGAAAAATTGACATTTTGGGAAACTTTTTACACAAAAAAATCATGTCTGCCTAGCAGGGAATTCGCCTTTAAATCTTATGTTTTCGTAACTAGTGTCAGAACCGCATAAAAAAATACAGTCATATTTTAGACCACACCAAAAAATTCAAACTTCACTACAAAGGGTTAATTCCTGTGCCAATGGTTATTTTACCTATGGGAAATCGTAGGGAAGAGGTGTGATGATTTTTTTATGTGAAAAGCACACAAGGCTATTGACCAATCAGGGCCCAGTGTCTATTTTATTCTCTCCTATATATTCCTCCCGCATCCGCTAGATGTCACTCGGAACCTTATTTACACCAGTGTAACCTAAAGCGATAGCCCGCTTTTTCGCGGAATAATTGTAACTCCCTACATTTCTTCAGAATTGCCCATCAATGGAAAAAATGTGTTCAAAAACAATATCACTTCTGTGGTTCTTTATTTATCACACACAATTTAACCCCACCCCCTTTAACACATTATTCATCAAAAAAGCACAATTTTCCACCACCAGTCATGTTCAGGCCCCATTTTCTCTCAGTTTTAGGGGTCTGGTGTTGCAAACTTGGATCAGCTATGGAAGACTGTACAATATTCTTTCCATGAGAGAACTTCTGGTGATGTGAGGTCATTGAGTCCGGATCTGATCAGCTGAGCATCAAGCGCATGACTTTATCAGCACATTGAAGAATAAAATATGACATTTTCAGGTCTGCAAGGGTGATCCAAGATAACTGGATGTGGGTGTATATTGAATTAGTTGAATAAAGATATGCTCTCTTTGAATTGCTGAAGCATTTTCTTAAATGTGTCCAAGTTTTAGTGCTATTAACCTTCAAATGACCATACCCACCAGTGGAAATGACACACTTTTATGATATATATCTGTATATCACTGGCTATAAAATCCAAAATACTTGTTAGATTAGGTTCTTATAACAATTGATATATGTGTCGTTGACATGCTCATGTTATGGGTCATTTGCATTATCATGTGACTATTACCACCTTGAAATTTTATGAAAATACCTTGAAAAATTGGCATTTTTTATGAAAAATCTTACTATTTTTTTGGCTGATGTAAGTGAAAGAAGACATCAGCAGCAAGAATAGCCACACCAAGCATGAGATATTCATTGGACTGAAAGACCAGGCTCTGTAAAATGCATTAAAATGCTTTAAAGTGACTCCCAGGAATCAAAAATGATAAAAAGCTATTTTTTCCCTTTAGGTTACACTGGTGTAAATGTTTTCCATAGGCCTCAGTGCTAACGTTTTAGCGTATAGTGTTGGCAATATAAATGTTGGGTCCAAAATTTTCTTTAAATCTGAAAAATTGACATTTTGGGAAACTTTTTACACAAAAAAATCATGTCTGCCTAGCAGGGAATTCGCCTTTAAATCTTATGTTTTCGTAACTAGTGTCAGAACCGCATAAAAAAATACAGTCATATTTTAGACCACACCAAAAAATTCAAACTTCACTACAAAGGGTTAATTCCTGTGCCAATGGTTATTTTACCTATGGGAAATCGTAGGGAAGAGGTGTGATGATTTTTTTATGTGAAAAGCACACAAGGCTATTGACCAATCAGGGCCCAGTGTCTATTTTATTCTCTCCTATATATTCCTCCCGCATCCGCTAGATGTCACTCGGAACCTTATTTACACCAGTGTAACCTAAAGCGATAGCCCGCTTTTTCGCGGAATAATTGTAACTCCCTACATTTCTTCAGAATTGCCCATCAATGGAAAAAATGTGTTCAAAAACAATATCACTTCTGTGGTTCTTTATTTATCACACACAATTTAACCCCACCCCCTTTAACACATTATTCATCAAAAAAGCACAATTTTCCACCACCAGTCATGTTCAGGCCCCATTTTCTCTCAGTTTTAGGGGTCTGGTGTTGCAAACTTGGATCAGCTATGGAAGACTGTACAATATTCTTTCCATGAGAGAACTTCTGGTGATGTGAGGTCATTGAGTCCGGATCTGATCAGCTGAGCATCAAGCGCATGACTTTATCAGCACATTGAAGAATAAAATATGACATTTTCAGGTCTGCAAGGGTGATCCAAGATAACTGGATGTGGGTGTATATTGAATTAGTTGAATAAAGATATGCTCTCTTTGAATTGCTGAAGCATTTTCTTAAATGTGTCCAAGTTTTAGTGCTATTAACCTTCAAATGACCATACCCACCAGTGGAAATGACACACTTTTATGATATATATCTGTATATCACTGGCTATAAAATCCAAAATACTTGTTAGATTAGGTTCTTATAACAATTGATATATGTGTCGTTGACATGCTCATGTTATGGGTCATTTGCATTATCATGTGACTATTACCACCTTGAAATTTTATGAAAATACCTTGAAAAATTGGCATTTTTTATGAAAAATCTTACTATTTTTTTGGCTGATGTAAGTGAAAGAAGACATCAGCAGCAAGAATAGCCACACCAAGCATGAGATATTCATTGGACTGAAAGACCAGGCTCTGTAAAATGCATTAAAATGCTTTAAAGTGACTCCCAGGAATCAAAAATGATAAAAAGCTATTTTTTCCCTTTAGGTTACACTGGTGTAAATGTTTTCCATAGGCCTCAGTGCTAACGTTTTAGCGTATAGTGTTGGCAATATAAATGTTGGGTCCAAAATTTTCTTTAAATCTGAAAAATTGACATTTTGGGAAACTTTTTACACAAAAAAATCATGTCTGCCTAGCAGGGAATTCGCCTTTAAATCTTATGTTTTCGTAACTAGTGTCAGAACCGCATAAAAAAATACAGTCATATTTTAGACCACACCAAAAAATTCAAACTTCACTACAAAGGGTTAATTCCTGTGCCAATGGTTATTTTACCTATGGGAAATCGTAGGGAAGAGGTGTGATGATTTTTTTATGTGAAAAGCACACAAGGCTATTGACCAATCAGGGCCCAGTGTCTATTTTATTCTCTCCTATATATTCCTCCCGCATCCGCTAGATGTCACTCGGAACCTTATTTACACCAGTGTAACCTAAAGCGATAGCCCGCTTTTTCGCGGAATAATTGTAACTCCCTACATTTCTTCAGAATTGCCCATCAATGGAAAAAATGTGTTCAAAAACAATATCACTTCTGTGGTTCTTTATTTATCACACACAATTTAACCCCACCCCCTTTAACACATTATTCATCAAAAAAGCACAATTTTCCACCACCAGTCATGTTCAGGCCCCATTTTCTCTCAGTTTTAGGGGTCTGGTGTTGCAAACTTGGATCAGCTATGGAAGACTGTACAATATTCTTTCCATGAGAGAACTTCTGGTGATGTGAGGTCATTGAGTCCGGATCTGATCAGCTGAGCATCAAGCGCATGACTTTATCAGCACATTGAAGAATAAAATATGACATTTTCAGGTCTGCAAGGGTGATCCAAGATAACTGGATGTGGGTGTATATTGAATTAGTTGAATAAAGATATGCTCTCTTTGAATTGCTGAAGCATTTTCTTAAATGTGTCCAAGTTTTAGTGCTATTAACCTTCAAATGACCATACCCACCAGTGGAAATGACACACTTTTATGATATATATCTGTATATCACTGGCTATAAAATCCAAAATACTTGTTAGATTAGGTTCTTATAACAATTGATATATGTGTCGTTGACATGCTCATGTTATGGGTCATTTGCATTATCATGTGACTATTACCACCTTGAAATTTTATGAAAATACCTTGAAAAATTGGCATTTTTTATGAAAAATCTTACTATTTTTTTGGCTGATGTAAGTGAAAGAAGACATCAGCAGCAAGAATAGCCACACCAAGCATGAGATATTCATTGGACTGAAAGACCAGGCTCTGTAAAATGCATTAAAATGCTTTAAAGTGACTCCCAGGAATCAAAAATGATAAAAAGCTATTTTTTCCCTTTAGGTTACACTGGTGTAAATGTTTTCCATAGGCCTCAGTGCTAACGTTTTAGCGTATAGTGTTGGCAATATAAATGTTGGGTCCAAAATTTTCTTTAAATCTGAAAAATTGACATTTTGGGAAACTTTTTACACAAAAAAATCATGTCTGCCTAGCAGGGAATTCGCCTTTAAATCTTATGTTTTCGTAACTAGTGTCAGAACCGCATAAAAAAATACAGTCATATTTTAGACCACACCAAAAAATTCAAACTTCACTACAAAGGGTTAATTCCTGTGCCAATGGTTATTTTACCTATGGGAAATCGTAGGGAAGAGGTGTGATGATTTTTTTATGTGAAAAGCACACAAGGCTATTGACCAATCAGGGCCCAGTGTCTATTTTATTCTCTCCTATATATTCCTCCCGCATCCGCTAGATGTCACTCGGAACCTTATTTACACCAGTGTAACCTAAAGCGATAGCCCGCTTTTTCGCGGAATAATTGTAACTCCCTACATTTCTTCAGAATTGCCCATCAATGGAAAAAATGTGTTCAAAAACAATATCACTTCTGTGGTTCTTTATTTATCACACACAATTTAACCCCACCCCCTTTAACACATTATTCATCAAAAAAGCACAATTTTCCACCACCAGTCATGTTCAGGCCCCATTTTCTCTCAGTTTTAGGGGTCTGGTGTTGCAAACTTGGATCAGCTATGGAAGACTGTACAATATTCTTTCCATGAGAGAACTTCTGGTGATGTGAGGTCATTGAGTCCGGATCTGATCAGCTGAGCATCAAGCGCATGACTTTATCAGCACATTGAAGAATAAAATATGACATTTTCAGGTCTGCAAGGGTGATCCAAGATAACTGGATGTGGGTGTATATTGAATTAGTTGAATAAAGATATGCTCTCTTTGAATTGCTGAAGCATTTTCTTAAATGTGTCCAAGTTTTAGTGCTATTAACCTTCAAATGACCATACCCACCAGTGGAAATGACACACTTTTATGATATATATCTGTATATCACTGGCTATAAAATCCAAAATACTTGTTAGATTAGGTTCTTATAACAATTGATATATGTGTCGTTGACATGCTCATGTTATGGGTCATTTGCATTATCATGTGACTATTACCACCTTGAAATTTTATGAAAATACCTTGAAAAATTGGCATTTTTTATGAAAAATCTTACTATTTTTTTGGCTGATGTAAGTGAAAGAAGACATCAGCAGCAAGAATAGCCACACCAAGCATGAGATATTCATTGGACTGAAAGACCAGGCTCTGTAAAATGCATTAAAATGCTTTAAAGTGACTCCCAGGAATCAAAAATGATAAAAAGCTATTTTTTCCCTTTAGGTTACACTGGTGTAAATGTTTTCCATAGGCCTCAGTGCTAACGTTTTAGCGTATAGTGTTGGCAATATAAATGTTGGGTCCAAAATTTTCTTTAAATCTGAAAAATTGACATTTTGGGAAACTTTTTACACAAAAAAATCATGTCTGCCTAGCAGGGAATTCGCCTTTAAATCTTATGTTTTCGTAACTAGTGTCAGAACCGCATAAAAAAATACAGTCATATTTTAGACCACACCAAAAAATTCAAACTTCACTACAAAGGGTTAATTCCTGTGCCAATGGTTATTTTACCTATGGGAAATCGTAGGGAAGAGGTGTGATGATTTTTTTATGTGAAAAGCACACAAGGCTATTGACCAATCAGGGCCCAGTGTCTATTTTATTCTCTCCTATATATTCCTCCCGCATCCGCTAGATGTCACTCGGAACCTTATTTACACCAGTGTAACCTCTTATTACCCGAGGTGTCACCAGAAATGGGCTCTCATTACCCGAGGTGTCACCAGAAATGGGAATTTCAGCGACACCATATTTATGTAGCCCAACTATTCTAATTTCCGGATCCGGATATAGTAGTCCATGAGATATTGGTCGACCTCTGCACCCCCCCCCCCCCCCCAGACTTAACTTCACCCCACTAATTTTCTTCCTTAAGGTCTCCTCTAATATTTTTCACTTGCTAACAAGAAAAAAAAGTGGCCGCAGAGACTCCAGACAAGATGGCGTCCATCATGGCGGCCATTTTTTTTTAATGCACCAGGTCTCTTTGATCGCCATTATAGTAAAGATAATAGCACATGCGGTCTTGTTTTCCGCTCGATTCGTTATGCTAATATACAACCCTTACAAATTAGCCAAAAATCCGACACCAGAATCCAATATGGCGGCCAAGATGACCGCCGAAATGTGAAAATATGCTATTTTTCTGACATGTTACCACCTTTCGTTTGTCTCTGTGGGAAAATGTTAGAATTTTTGCGCCATGTTATACATTTATCATATAGAGGAGTCATTGGCGAACACATGGGAACCATAATATGCATTCATTGCGGGATATTTTTGTCCGATATCACGTTTTCCCAAATGCCGGTATCATAGGTCAAAGCCGAATCTCCGTTAATAACGCGATGTTATGTTTCGAATCAATGATTGTTATTGCTATTATAACAAAACCCATGCATATATATTTGCAGGAGATACTCGAGCTAGGATTCCTCTTATACCTGAGTTGAGGAATATTTACCCAAATCCAAGATGGCGGCCAAAATGGCCACCAGAAATAAAAAATCGCCGAAAATCGCTGATTTTAACATCAGTGAGCATTATTGTCATGACAACTCCACACCTGCTTACTATTGTAAGTTGGGAACACTTAGGCGAAGAACTTTCCTTGCATCATATCCAAATAAAAGTCCTCCAACTCCAAAATGGCGGACAGATTTTGAAAAATCACCGAAATTCCCTCATATTTACATCATTGGGCATTATTGTCGAGACAGCTCCATCCATGCGTACAGTTGAGTTGGAAATACTGAGGTGAAGTAATTACCTTACATCTCATGCAAGAAATGGTTTTCCAAATCAAAGATGGCGGCCAAAATGGCGACCGAAATTTGAAAACAAGTCTACATTCCTTTACTTTCTTATGATGGGCGTTATTGTTTCGCGATTTCTATCCACCATTACATGTTGATATGGAATAGTGACACGAAGTATTCATTAGGGTTTGGCAATTGATACTCACAGCCAAGATCGCTGCTAAATTGGCGGCTAGAAATTGAAAAGAAATCGATATTTTCACATATTAATTTCAACTTTTTGTCATAATATCGGTATGTATGGACGAAACTGTACATAAACCATCTACTAGTTCAACCTAAAGGTATCAAAACGCATAACATAGCTCGTATCCTTCTGGAAAGATGAAACACCACAATTAATATCGCGATGTGGCATTTCGAAATCCAGTCCCCACTTAGCGCCGATAATGGCCGTAAGCGTAGGTGCGCCGAATAGTTATATCAGAACAATTACCTGATAACAGATTCTGATTTGCCACGTCACGTCCATAATTATCTGGACCAGCTTCCATTTCTTTGTCTGATAAATCTAGGTCGCTCACACCACTTCCTGGGAGTAGGGTCCCTCTAATCATAACGTTTCAAACAATTCATTTTCCGGTGTCTAGCTTACAGAAGGTCATCTCTATGTATGTGTCTCATACCCCATGGGATAACGACATGTACACCTGGCGAACCAGTTAGCTAGTCACTTCTCAATAGATGGTTCGTCAACTCACAAACTCAGCGAACGCATTTGCATATGTGGACAACTTCGACAGTGTTTCGAAGGTTGCTAGCTGTCTCATTCCCTTGGACAGATGTCTATCTGATAAGGAGAAGACCCTAGTAGACTACCCACACTTCTTGACCATTATCCGAAGCAAACTGTGTGAGGCCCCGCGGTTGTCTCGTCGAATATCTCCCAGCAGAGAAGAACAATGCTCGCGGTGCTAGTTTGTGAACATGCGCCATGATAGTGGAAATGAAATGGGCCACTGTATACACCACCCCTACACCTGGTGCATGTTTAAGATATCGAATGTCATGCGTGTCGGTGTTATTTGGTGTGGTAAGGTTGTATTCCACATCCGTTTCGAAGCCTTTCTGATTCAACTACGTACACTTTTGTCTGGATAATAATATGCTAGCCTCCCTCAAAACAGTCGGGTGGACTAAAGGATAATGTCTTTATAGCATGAATGTATGCGTGTTTTGTTATCCTCTCTCGGGGTTAGTGTCAGTATGTGGACGGTATTATTCAAGAAAATGTCAGGAATTGTGGTGCATTTATTTCACTATGTATTTAAAGAACAATTTACAGTCTCGATGGCAATGGCTGTGGCCGTTGGGGATCGCGACCTTTATGATCATATAGCTTTATATATATATAACTTTAGAATATAGTAGTTAATGTCTCATGCAGGAAAATGGTCGCATTTGGTGATGTTACCAAGAAACCACTTGGTGTACCAACGTTTGTTGAACTGAATGCAAGAGCTCATCAACGTAACATTCCTCTGGATGTTCTTCGCGTTGAACATTTCACCCTTTTGTTGATGGCATTTGTACTTTCTTGAACCATACCACCCAACGTGAGTATGACATATCAACCAACTATCAAAGGTATCGCCTTTAAGACTACACCCCAGTCTTGGTGGGGCTTATACATCAGTAGCCAATGGCATACTCCTGGTCCAGTTGTTTAAGAACGGCTTCCAAACGGATGGGAACATACAATCTTAGCATACAAGGAAAGCAAAGCCACACATGAGATCCTGTCTGAATCTAAAACATAACAAAATAAGGGGCGGTGCAGTCATGGTCCAATTTCATTTCCACTATCATGACACATACCCACAAACTAGCACCGTGTGTATTGTTATCATCTGCTTGGATCTGTTCGGTGAGACGATTGGTGGACGCCAACAAGCTTGTTCTTATGATCATGTTCAAGGAGTTTGGGTATATTATGCATTATGGTCTTCTACGCCTTAGCAGAAATGCATCCGTCAAATGTCGGGCTTTCAACATTCGAAGCCATATACAGAAGTTGTCCGGGTACGTCAGTGCATTAGATGAGTATGTGAATTGATGAACCATATATTGAGAGGTGGCTGTTTGGGAAGATCACCAGGTGTACACGTTGTTATCCCCGTTAGGTCACCAAAGCTGACAATACGCAGATAGATCCTTCTGAAAGCTAGTATATACGCATCGACCGAATACCTTTATAGTGTATCGCACAAGATGACGCATATACCCCATATGTAGCATATGAATTATACCATAAGCTATACCACGAATGAAGCTCGCTAAGAATTCCAAGCTTTCGAAACCAACACGCGAGCTGGATACCGGCAAATGTATTGTTTGAAACATTCCGATTAGTGGCACACTCCTACAAAGAAGAGTAGTGAACTGTTGTTGTGAGTGAGATAGATTAATCTGACGAAGAGACGGAAACGAGTCTAGATAATGCTGAATGTGGCAATTCAAAATAAGCTCAGGTACTGTTGTTTTGATTCTTGGAAGTCATAATATGACTATTCGGCGCACCTATATACGGTTACGGCCAGTATGAGCCCTTAGTGGAGAATGGATTTTGAAATGCCACATTGCGATTGTGGGTTTTCATCCTTCCAAAAGGCTACGACTTACATTGGAACTAATATATGGCTTATATTATGTACCGTTTCGTTTATACAAATCAATATTATGACAAAAAGTTGAAATTAGTATGTGATAATATCGGCTTCTTTTCAATTTCTGCCCGCCAGTTTGGCCGCCATATTGACTGTGGGTATCACTTGCCAAACCCTAATGGATAATTCATACATATCAACATGTAATGGTGGGTAGAAATCGCGAAACAATAACGCCCATCCTAAGAAAGTAAAGGAATGTAGGCGTGTTTTCAAATTTCGGTCGCCATTTTGGCCGCCATCTTTGATTTGGAAAACCATTTCTTGCATGAGATGTAAGGTAATTACTTCATCTCAGTATTTCCAACTCAACTGTACGCATGGATGGAGTTGTCTCGACAAT
This sequence comes from Siphonodentalium dalli, assembly GCA_032622095.1. Taxonomy (NCBI): domain Eukaryota; kingdom Metazoa; phylum Mollusca; class Scaphopoda; order Gadilida; family Siphonodentaliidae; genus Siphonodentalium; species Siphonodentalium dalli. Next base: position 127,455,030 of record CP136063.1, read on the forward strand.
AATGCCCAATGATGTGAATATGATGGAATTTCGGTGATTTTTCAAAATCTGTCCGCCATTGTGGGCGCCATTTTGGATTTGGGGGACTTTTATTTGGATATGGTACAAGGAAAGTTCTTCGCCTAAGTGTTCCCAACTTACAATAGTAAGCAGGTGTGGAGTTATCATGACAATAATGCTCACTGATGTTAAAATCAGCGATTTTCGGCGATTTTTTATTTCTGGGGGCCATTTTGGCCGCCATCTTGGATTTGGGTAAATATTCCTCAATTCAGGTATAAGAGGAATCCTAGCTCGAGTATCTCCTGCAAATATATATGCATGGGTGTTGTTACAATAGCAATAACAATCATTGATTCGGAACATAACATCGCGTTATTAACGGAGATTCGGCTTTGACCTATGATACCGGCATTTGGGAAAACGTGATATCGGACAAAAATATCCCGCAATGAATGCATATTATGGTCCCCATGTGTTCGCCAATGACTCCTCTATATGATAAATGTATAATATGACGCAAAAATTATAACATTTTCCCACAGAGACAAACGAAAGGTGGTAACATGTCAGAAAAATAGCATATTTTCACATTTCGGCGGCCATCTTGGCCGCCATATTGGATTCTGGTGTCGGATTTTTGGCTAATTTGTAAGGGTTGTATATTAGCATAACGAATCGAGCGGAAAACAAGACCGCATGTGCTATCATCTTTACTATAATGGCGATCAAAGAGACCTGGTGCATTTAAAAAAAATGGCCGCCATGATGGACGCCATCTTGTCTGGAGTCTCTGCGGCCACTTTTTTTTCTTGTTAACAAGTGAAAAAAATTAGAGGAGACCTTAAGGAAGAAAATTAGTGGGGTGAAGTTAAGTCCTGGGGGGGGGGGTGCAGAGGTCGACCAATATCTCCTGGACTATAGGGGGGGTAAAATATGATTTTTTCACATTTTCCTCATGCTACCAACCTTATTTTTATGCATTTTTCGGGTTAGTTCCTGTGAAGTTCATCAGTCTAAGATTCTTAAGCTGTATTCAATTTACCATTTTCTTCCTTTGATATGGATGACAGTTATGTGAGTGATATTGAAAATAGTAAAAAGTTGGCAGATAATCGTTGGACGTTTGAGCTGTGACCTATTTTGTTAATCGTGAACGTATTTTTTTCGCTGATTCAGCTCAATGTGCCTCTTTCAACTCCGTTTATCAAAAACTTATCGGAAGTTGTCACCAGATGTATGCATTTTTGTGATCCGTGGCATATCTGATATTGGATGGTTGTATGATTCGTGCCCTATGTCGTACGTATTGCGAATACAGGGCAAAAACTTACCCCTCCCCCAAAATGATATTTATTGATGCATTTGACAAATAGTCGGATTCCTTATGTTATATCACATTTGTTTCTTGCTAAAAGCGATCTGAAAACAAATGTTGTATGCATATTAGGTATATTTTCTGGATTGACTTGTTTCCATTCTTAAATTTTGGACGCGGCAAAAAAATTTAAAGAGCGTTTTGTTTTTATCGAAAAAGATAGATGGTGCCAATTAGTGTATGGTGATCGGTTCTATTTGAAATATCATGACAACTGCTAAGTGTGAATCTCACACATTTATTTGAACATTTGGATATAGTCAATGCATGGGTTCTTGCTGGCTACATTTGTGATAAAAGATTTAACATTGAACCCTATGGAGATTCTTGTATTTGGGATAAATGGCGCCCTTTTGTGTATGATAATTATGTGAATTGAAATTTCTCCAAAATATTTTGTATGAAACTCAGGTGAGGTTTAGAAAAATGGATGTGGTAAGATTATTCTCACTGACTACAGTTGCGATCAAAATTTAACATTGAACCTACGGAAAATATTTTGTTATATTACTCGAACATTGATAGTAATATCACTAAACGGTCACCACGTGCTACTATATGAAGACAATACAATAGCGCCTGACCCGCTGTAACTATCAGTAATCTAATTCATGCAATAGTCGATATCATTATGCTTCTAGATACAGTACTGGGCAAACGTTGTGTAGAATGGTTTGTAATGACCCCGATGCCATACAGTCTGATGCATGTTGAGTCAAACGAAAAATTGTCACAAGCCTATAGTTATTTTCACGATGTGGCTATATAGTAAAAAAAATTTTTTATTGATACCTGTTATCAACTGACTAGTGTTGAAGCCAAGTTTAGATCATAACGAGTTGTAATGTGACAAATATACTTACAAATGATAGTCCATCATCATCATCATCACACATGCATCGTTGCTGTGTCATCCCTTCTATATTGTTGTTCTACATGTCCATTCAACTTTGTGTGATGTGCAAATAATTTATGACTGTATAGAGTGTCAACCTGGTGAGCACTGTTCTTTATATGGTGTACATTCATCTTTATATATTGTCCATTTACCTTTATATGGTGTGTTTTACCTGTATACGGTGTTGGTTCACCATTAAGATGATGTCATCTGTTCTCTATATGATATGCATACGTCTTTGCAGCAGGGTTTGGGGGGCTAACCCCGGAATCTTCGAAAGGGCCGAGTGGCCCTTTCCATAACCCCTCATTTTTAGCTTTTATTATAATGAATCACACACACACAAAAAAGAAGCAATTTTTCAAAAGTTTGTCATTTACTTTTTTTTCCTTCTTTTATGGTGGTGCTTCTCACTAGCAGATGGGCGTGACGTAGTTGTTGTTTGTCTACGATGTTCTCGCTGTCGATGTTCTAGCCGTTCTCGTTCTTTAATCTTTTCTTGGACTTGATGATATTCTTCCATTGATTTCGGGAATCTGGCTCGGATTGCTTCATCTTCCGTGGGCGACGCCGGCCTCTGTGTATCTCGGCGTCGCAGGGACGGTGGTGGTAAATTCCACCCTGCTGGAAACTGACAAGGTGGTGATTCCAGCTCCACAGCGAAGACAGTGGCGGGGACGTCCGGAATGACGTCGGTGTCCCCTCTTCCGCTGTCTTCGTCGACGGCAGAGACATCCGGGTTGACAACGGCGTCCCTGTTCCTGTCGGTGGTGGTGACATCGGTCGCAGGCTGATCTTTTGGCCCAGAGGCCAAGTGGGAGGGCACTGGGCGTCTCTCAGTTCCCCTTTTCCACTTGGGCCTCCTGATGGCATCTCTGTGGCGACTTGAGGGTGTCTTCTTCCTCTTCCCGGCGATCTTGGAAGCCCCTGTCTGGTGAAGACCAGAAGGTCTAACCAGGCCACCACCGGTAGAGGGTTCTACCGGAGTGACCCGGAACTTCAAAACCACTTCAAATCTGCCCGAATTAGCATGGAGAGACCAGCTAATACAATGGGCAGATTGGAAACCGCTCAGCACGTTGCGAACTTGGCTGGGGATTAAATCACCCATGGTCAGACAAGCTCGACAAAAAAAATCAACGGCCGCTCATACGTCTTTGTATGATGTGGTTCCACCTTTATATGGTGTCCATTCATCTCTATATGATTTTAAATTGTCGTCATATCATGTGGAAATGTATTTATATGGCGTGAAAATATCTTTAATTGGTGTCAATTCACCATCATGATGCTATACCATATCATACAGACATACTTAGCATATAAAGTCGTATACACATCATATAACAGCGGCCATCATCATACATTATCACAATATACAGATAAAGGTAAATGGACACCATATACAGGTAAATGGACACCATATAAAGGTAAATGGACACCATATAAAGATGAATGGAAACAACATACAGGTGGATAGACACCATATAAAGGTGATTGGGAACCATACAAAGATACAACACACCATATAAATGTGAATTGACACCATACAAAGGAAACATCACATAATGGACACCATATAAAGGTGAATTGGCATCATATAAAGACATTTGCACACCATATAAAGGTGAATGTACACCAATAGAAAGGTAAATGGACACCATATAACGGTGAATGGACATCATATAAAGATGTTTGCACACCATATAAATGTGAATGAACACAAAATAGAAAGGCGAATGGACACCATATAACGTTGAATGGACATCACATAAAACATTTGCACACCATATAAAGGTAAATTTACTCCATATATAGGCGAATGGACCCCATAGAAAGTTGAATGGACACCATATAAAGACATCTGCACACAATATAAAGGTGAATGGACACCATGTAAAGACATTTGCACTCCATAGAAAGGTGAATGGACACCATATAAAGATATTTGCACATCATATAAAGGTGAATGGACCCCATATAAAGACATTTGCACACCATATACAGGTGAATGGGCAGCATATAAATGTGAATGGGCACCACATAAAGGTGAATTGACACCATATCAAGGTGAATAGACACCATAGAAAGGCGAATGAATACCATATAAAGGTGAATTGACACCATATAAAGAACAGAGCTCGCCATTATAAAGGTGAATGAACACCACATATGGAAATGTACACATCATATAAAAGTGAATAGACACCATGCAAATATTAATGGACACATATAACGACATTTAGTTACCATATAGAGGATAATGAATGCCATGTAAATGTGTATGGACACCATATAAAAATGAATGGACACCATATAAATACTATAGCATTTGCGAGTCAGATAAACTCGGACTAAAGCAGTGCCATTTTATATACCAAAACGTAAAACTACATTTTGATAATCGTACTCCTGTGAAGTCACTCGAGTCGGGATGGGCCTCGTTGGCAAATCATCGCTGCACCACCATTCCCGTTTACCTCCGTCGGATGCTTATTCTGTGGAATTTTGGGCTAACATTTCTGGGGCGGCTTGGGGTAATATTTGGCTTCAAGTCCATTTAATCGTAAGTAGCAAGTAGTGCATTTTCCATGCAAAATAATGGATGTTTTGTCAACAGTGCCGGTATTTTCGTCATGGGTGACCATTTTATGACACACCTACAGCATTATATATCGTTTTCTCTGTCGTTCCATCACTGACATGCAGCGTACAGTAAAACAACCATATTACTGGGCAAACCTAAAACAGATAATACATACCGCTCCATTTGTCCGGAATCTTTAGTTCTAAATTCCTGTCTCCAAAAATGACTCAAAAACTCGGAGTGCCTCGTTGGCTGCTCGGAGCGGCAATTTGATCGATTCCCACGTGTGCGATATCACAAAACGATACGTTGCCTTTGCGATAAAAGCTCACACGGCGCAATCGTTTTGACGATTCTACGACCAATTTCACGATTCTGCTGCTTGACAACCACGGTGCTACGGCAGTTTAAAGATTCCGCGACCTTTTTTACGTGATATTTTATGACAAACTTAGATAAAAGGGCTTTTTACTGAATTTGGACGATAAAAGTGGGCTTCTTCTTGTGTTCATTGTGTTGAGTAGACTTTGCAGGTCCACCAGGTTGACTCACGGAATACATATATACGGGGTCACGGGGATGAGATCTATACACAAAATCAGTTACAATCGGCTTGGTCAAATCGGGAACATCAGATCAAACCGTGAACCGATCGCTAAAAGTCATTTCTTGGGCTACAAGGGGACATTAACAGTGCGAAAATTAACATCCAGCATTAGCTTTGAGAAGCATAAATGTAGTATTTGTCAAATTCGTACATCTGTTGACTCAATATTCGATTAAACTCGACACAGAAATGGAGTAACAATGTCAACTATTTGGCAATGCCCGGGTTCGACCATGACAACGACGATTGTGCGACTCGTTGAACGGTAATTTTCATTTTGTATACGACGTATCTAACACTGACCGGGCAGCTTAGTTCTGCATGTATAAGCCCATGTATGTTGCATCAATAATGTGTATATACTAATCCCCACATGTGATGCTATAGAGACCAAGTCACATAAGAGATGTCCACCTGTTGCCAACCGAGCATTCTGACATTGGAACATGACCAAATGCTCAACTTACCTGAACATCTTCCCTCTTAGTGAACCCAGCGGTTTTGTAATGTTTGGAAAGTTGACTTGTTCATTCGAAAATGTCACCACTCACCATAACATGAGTTATAAGCTATGTTAGTCATATTCTGATTAACAGGTATAGGCCCTACATATATAGGCCTAGATATCCTTGAAAAATTATTGACCGTTGAGTTACTTTTATAAAGGTGTTTGTATGAAAGTTTTAGCAAATTTCTTCGAAAGAGTGGGAGGGTGTGGGTATCTGAAACTGAAAATAATGAGCAACACTTCTTTTTAAAATAAAAACAAAAGAGATGGGTACCCGAAAACATGCAGTAAAAACGTATACAAAAAATAAAATAGTAGAACACTGGGTTGGTGGGTCCCGAAAGTGGACAAAATAAAAAAAAAATAACTTCTGGAGGTGCATTCCATATATGGATTTTTGAATATTCATGAATTCCATTCCGTGTTCACGGGATATATATGGTGGTAAATAAGGGATGGATAATATAATTATTTAAATTCAAGGGTGGAGTTAATTTCTAAAGCACCCCACCATTGAGACCACAACGCAACTGAGAACAAGAAAACCATAGTCAGAAATGGTAACGCCACCAAGATCGTATTATTAGCCATAAATATAAATCATAATATAAAATATATTGGTTACATGAATGGACCGCCTCAGAATTCCGTTAAGATAAGTAATTCTTCAAATTATTACAATGAACTACGGCTTATAAATTACTGCAGGTTTCTCATTCGCCACACCAGAATGCTTCTAAATGCGGATCAAAGCTAAGAGTGCGTGGCACAGCCATTGTTCATAGACATTTTACAGATAGCGAGAATGATGCATGCTGGGAACGAAAGCATCCACAGCAAAGCCATGTGCTTACGGAGGCATGCGTTTATTATAGGGGATTTATGCTACGTGGGCCTATAAAACTAATTATAACTTTGTTATCTGTCATAGTTTATGCGTGAAATTTTAAACATATATACCTGGACATCTACCCCTTCCAGAATGTTGAAAAACATTTTCAGTTGCTCATCGTATTTTTATAGACGAAATAGTCCGAAATTCCAGAAAATTGCGCTAACTGCTCAATGTTTTAATGTGTTACAAAACGTCTGATAAAAATAGTTCTATCGGGAATATTCACACCATTTTTTTTCAGAGAACATAGTGTAAATATAGTCCTATCGGGATATCGTAAAGGAGATTAATTAAACCCCTCAGACTGCCGAAACTGACGACATTAAATTCGCTTTTTCGTGTCCCACGGAAATGAAACTTGTCTGTCCATTGATCACGTTATTTATTTGACATAGTATTTTTTTCTTCTGTTGTATTTGAACACTTGTTGCACGCGCAGGCTGCACGATCATAATAACTTCAACCGATAAGCGCCGACTGATACCCGCGCAACAGTTTGTCTCAAATAAATTGTTATCAAAACGCAGGTTTATGGCCGCGGACATAAGCCGATTAAGTGTAATGTAATTTATCCATGAACTTGACTGAAAAATTGTGATTCTATCACCATTAGCCACGAAAATGGGACCTCTAAACAGGCAAGTTTGATTTTCGGGGGACACGAACAAGCGAATTTATTGTCGGCAGTTTCGGCAGTCTGAGGGTTAATTAATCCCGAATTAAACGGAACTACTTTACGATAGTCCGATAGGACTATGTTTACTCTATGCATGTTCTCTGAAAAAATAGTGTGAATATTCCAGATAGAACTCTTTTTATCAGACGTTGTGTAACACCTTAAAACATTGAGCAGTTATAGCGCAAACCGAAATGTGTTGTCTTGCAAGATATCCCACCGCTTTAGCTAAATTTACCTTCCTACAATATCCATAAAGAGGATCATATATTATATACCCACGGTTTTAATTATAGAATATAAAATATATTGGTTTCGCGAATGACCAACTCAGAATTCCGTTAAAATAACAATAACAACCAGCACCTATAACGAACCGTTTTACTGGACTTGGCCTACTGGTCGCGTAGTTCCGACTTTTAAATAAACGGAATTTCCAACTCTATAAATAAAAGCCCCACAATGCATTCGCCCTGTCCACCACGCAATATCAAAATCTCAGCAGCTAGATACACCACAGGTGCCGTAATAAATGCTCTTTATTATTTCCATATCAGGAATACAGTAACAAACAAGACAGCAGTAAAATAAATGGGGACAAAAAGTTAGTGTAATCATGTATGAAATTTCCAACTGTTAAAATTCTTTATAACAGTTGTGACTCCCACCCCCTCAAAATACCTCCATCATTCGATCCCCGTCCCCATCATAATGGGGACAATAATTACTAGTTGGGATACAAGGCAATGGTAACCATGTATTTTAACCTTTATGTTGTAGTGTAATAATGTATGAAATTTCCAACTACATGTGCATTAACTTTTTTTTACAAAAGTTGTGAATCATACACACTCAAAATCTAACTTCCACCCCCACCCCACTACACTGTCCCTTCCACTTAAAAACATTCTGGAGATCAAGTTGGCCACAGGTGTTCATTTATTATACCCCACGTGTCTTGGACTGTTGCCAAATTCACAGTGCTCCATTAGAGGGCCTGCTTGGACTGTTGCCAAATTCACAATGTTAACTGCAGAGAGGTTGTATGTTATTGGAGACGTTCTAATATGACAATAGGCTGGCCTAATTAACGAACCATGCACAGCTAAATACACACAAGCAACTTTTAATCTTCAAATAGATACAATTGTCGGCCTCCAAAATTCAATATACTTTCTTATATACAAACAAACATTGAACTCATACCATTGTTTCACTTAACCAAAATAGCGAATTTCCCCAAAAGAACGCATATAGACTGCGCATGCGCAATTATATTAAAATACCCACAATACACTTCACGAGGCTCTCAATGGGTTATAATATTTGTTTTCCAAATTTGTTTTATCTTCAACTAAAAACAAATAGTCTATCGAAATGAAATTCGCCATTTTTCTTCAAACAATTTTATTCTTTACAAAATACAAATTATCGGGTTAACATAAAACCATTCAAAAATTGAAACAAACTTAAATAATAAATAAATTAAACAATAAATTCTTACCATAATTACAGAAAATAAAAGATGGCCGTTACTACAAAAAAAACAGACATGCGCACTCCAATTAAAATTACCCATAATTCAGTTCACTACACAAGGGGCTCCCAACAGGTTATACAATATTTTCAGGCTATCAGATTATTTATATTTTCGACTTTAAGTTTACAATTTGAGCCTGTCCTCACTCTATCGATACGATTTATCATAAACATATTATACACCAGTGGCGTTAACTTTACAACTTCGGCATCTACGTGATTATATCGGTACGATTCAGTAAGGTACAAACAATCTCCATAAAATACGCACAATTCAGTTCACTACATGCAGGGGCTCCCAATAGGTTATTCCCATTTATTATGGGCTCCCAATAGGTTATACAATATTTTCAGGCTATCAGATTATTTATATTTTCAACAACATATTATTACACCGGTGACTTTAAGTTTACAATTTGAGCCTGTCCTGACTCTATCGATAGGATTTATCATATTTTCATAAACGTATTATACACCGCTGACGTTAACTTTACAATTTCGCCATCTACGTGATTATATCGGTACGATTGAGTAAGGTACAAACAATCTCCAAGAATATATTCGCCCTGTACTCCATGCGACATAAAAAAACCAAATGCAAGTAACACCACGCTAGGTGGCGTAATAAGACATTATTATGTTGGCAATAAGAAAATACCGAGTCATTGTGAGTCGGCAGCTAGTCAGGCGTACAGACAGGCGGAAGGAAAGTTGGATAGGCGGAAAGGCAATTCAAATCATGTAATGTGCGGTGCACAGATAAGGTTAGAAGGAACTAAATGTTTTCCATAGGCCACAGTGTTAACGTTTGACCACGCCCACGCTAAAATTTCGAGTTCCGAAGTGGACGATGCATGCGTTCGTAAAGACCAACCCTTTCGGCATCTGTTCGCACATAGGAGTACCTTTCGAGCCACGCCTTTTTCGAAAACCAGCATATGTTTTCCACACTACCCCACTTTTTGCACAGAAGTTGACAGTCTGACAAAAGCCAATACACAGCCTCCATATCCCGCCATTGTTTGGACACGAACGCATTTCAGACTAGGAAACGCCCACGTTTTTACATGCTATGGGTATTATATTTCTTGAATTTGTAAAATTATTTGACATATTATACGCCAATCGCGCGCCAGAATTTTTTTAACTCGTATTCGAGATACCCTGTAAAACGAAAGGGACGTAATTCTACTTATTTAGTTCCTTCTAACCTTAAGAGATGTGCAAACATGACCCTATGTAATCCCTACTTCCTCTGCGTGAAGCTGTGTCATATCTATGCTAAATAAAACTGATTTTACACATTTCTTTGTTCTCGTTCCCCAGCAATCATGGTTATTTTAACCCCACTGTATCTGAAGATGGTTCATCTACTGGGGAATTTTTTTTGGAAATGTGTCCATGTCGTTGCCAATGATGGGAACGTCCCTTCCTAAATAAAAGAACTAATAGTTGGGAATTGATCAGTACCGTCTGCAGTTCAACATAAAAAATTATGGGTGCCTCGGGGTCATGTCATGCCGAGATTTGCCATATTTGGGAAAATTCTCAAAATATGTGGAAATTTTGGTAAAATTTGGTAATTAAACTAACAGAATATGCCTTTAATGGGCATGACGCGCATGTATATAGCGGCACAGACAATACGTGCAAATCATGTTTCAGATGATATGCTTAGTTGACCAAAATTGTCCGGGTTTCTGAATAAATAGTTAGATTTTTACACCTCACCCCCCCCCCCCCCCCTGCACCAGAAAAGATAGGAATTTCTACACGGTCGACAAGTTGGCAGCTGCATGGTTAAAAATACTCGAGACGTCAAGTTTATGCTGATGGTCAGATGTCCACAAATAGATAAAGATATCGATGTGATGTGATTTCTCTCTTAAAGTGGCACACCAGATACAGAATAACGATAAATAAGTGAAAATCTCACAAAGGTTATTAGGTGCAAATATTACCCACTTCCTGAAAAATGGCAATAAAATCCAAATTCTGGTGTAATGTAATGTCTAACTATGTATGCTTCGCAAATCAGATCACAATTATGTGATTTTTCACCACGTTTGTCCATCATAGGCCGAAATACGAAAAATTCGATTTTTCTGCTTTAGGTTAGAAGGAACTAAATGTTTTCCATAGGCCACAGTGTTAACGTTTGACCACGCCCACGCTAAATTTTCGAGTTCCGAAGTGCACGATGCATGCGTTCGTAAAGACCAACCCTTTCGGCATCTGTTCGCACATAGGAGTACCTTTCGAGCCACGCCTTTTTCGAAAACCAGCATATGTTTTCCACACTACCCCACTTTTTGCACAGAATTTGACAGTCTGACAAAAGCCAATACACAGCCTCCATATCCCGCCATTGTTTGGACACGAACGCATTTCAGACTAGGAAACGCCCACGTTTTTACATGCTATGGGTATTATATTTCTTGAATTTGTAAAATTATTTGACATATTATACGCCAATCGCGCGCCAGAAATTTTTAAACTCGTATTCGAGATACCCTGTAAAACGAAAGGGACGTAATTCTACTTATTTAGTTCCTTCTAACCTTAAGAGATGTGCAAACATGACCCTATGTAATCCCTACTTCCTCTGCGTGAAGCTGTGTCATATCTATGCTAAATAAAACTGATTTTACACATTTCTTTGTTCTCGTTCCCCAGCAATCATGGTTATTTTAACCCCACTGTATCTGAAGATGGTTCATCTACTGGGGAATTTTTTTTGGAAATGTGTCCATGTCGTTGCCAATGATGGGAACGTCCCTTCCTAAATAAAAGAACTAATAGTTGGGAATTGATCAGTACCGTCTGCAGTTCAACATAAAAAATTATGGGTGCCTCGGGGTCATGTCATGCCGAGATTTGCCATATTTGGGAAAATTCTCAAAATATGTGGAAATTTTGGTAAAATTTGGTAATTAAACTAACAGAATATGCCTTTAATGGGCATGACGCGCATGTATATAGCGGCACAGACAATACGTGCAAATCATGTTTCAGATGATATGCTTAGTTGACCAAAATTGTCCGGGTTTCTGAATAAATAGTTAGATTTTTACACCTCACCCCCCCCCCCCCCCCCTGCACCAGAAAAGATAGGAATTTCTACACGGTCGACAAGTTGGCAGCTGCATGGTTAAAAATACTCGAGACGTCAAGTTTATGCTGATGGTCAGATGTCCACAAATAGATAAAGATATCGATGTGATGTGATTTCTCTCTTAAAGTGGCACACCAGATACAGAATAACGATAAATAAGTGAAAATCTCACAAAGGTTATTAGGTGCAAATATTACCCACTTCCTGAAAAATGGCAATAAAATCCAAATTCTGGTGTAATGTAATGTCTAACTATGTATGCTTCGCAAATCAGATCACAATTATGTGATTTTTCACCACGTTTGTCCATCATAGGCCGAAATACGAAAAATTCGATTTTTCTGCTTTAGGTTAGAAGGAACTAAATGTTTTCCATAGGCCACAGTGTTAACGTTTGACCACGCCCACGCTAAATTTTCGAGTTCCGAAGTGCACGATGCATGCGTTCGTAAAGACCAACCCTTTCGGCATCTGTTCGCACATAGGAGTACCTTTCGAGCCACGCCTTTTTCGAAAACCAGCATATGTTTTCCACACTACCCCACTTTTTGCACAGAATTTGACAGTCTGACAAAAGCCAATACACAGCCTCCATATCCCGCCATTGTTTGGACACGAACGCATTTCAGACTAGGAAACGCCCACGTTTTTACATGCTATGGGTATTATATTTCTTGAATTTGTAAAATTATTTGACATATTATACGCCAATCGCGCGCCAGAAATTTTTAAACTCGTATTCGAGATACCCTGTAAAACGAAAGGGACGTAATTCTACTTATTTAGTTCCTTCTAACCTTAAGGGAATTAAACCTTACAATATACGATTCGACAATAATTTATTCTCCTCAGCTGCTCCAAATAAAAGAGTCTTAATCTCGTATTCGTAGCTCGCGTGATCGACGTGCCATGATACTGCCATATATAGTCCAGGAGATATTGGTAGACCTTTGCACCCCCCAGGACTCAACTTCACCCCACTAATTTTCTTTCTTAATGTTTCCTCTATTTTTTTTTCGTGGTTGTTAACAAGACAAAAAAGTGGCCGCAAAGACTCCAGACAAGATGGCGTCCATCATGGCGGCCATTTTTTTTATATGCACAAGGTCTCTTTGATCGCCGTTATAGTAAAGATGTTGTCACGTGCGGTCTTGTTTTCCGTTCGATTCGTTATGGTAATATACAACCCTTACAAATTAGCTAAAAATCCGACACAAAAATCCAAGATGGCCGCCGAAATGTGAAAAAATGCTATTTTTCGGACATTTCACCAACTTTCGTTTGTCTCTGTGGGAAAATATTGGCATCTTGACGCGATTTTTATAAATATATCGTCTAGGAGAGTCATTGGCGAATACACGGGGACCATAATATACATTCCTTGCCGGACATTTTTGTCAGATATCACGTTTTCCCAAATGCCGGTATAATCCGATCAAAGCCAAAACGACGCTAATAACGCAATGTCTGTTTCGAATCAATGAGTGTTATTGCTATTATTACTCCAGCCATGATTATATATGTGCAGGAGATACCCGGGCTAGGATTCTTCTTTTACCTGAGTTGGGGAATATTCATCCAAATCCAAGATGGCGGCCAAAATGGCGACCAGAAATAGATAAATCGCCGAAAATCGCTGATTTTACCATCATTTTAACCACACCTGCTTACTATTGTGAGTTGGGAACACTGAGTCGAAGAATTTCCTTGTATTGCATCCAAATAAAAGTCCCCAAATCCAAAATGTCGCCCACAATGGCGGACAGATTTAGAAAAATCATCGAAAATCCCTCATATTCACATCATTGGGCATTATTGTCGAGACAACTCCACCCATGCTTACAGCTGAGTTGGAAATACTGTGGTGAAGTAATTACCTTACATCCCATGCAAGAACTGGTTTTCCAAATCTAAGATGGCGGCCAAAATGGCGACCGATATTTGAAAACACCTTACATTCCTTTACTTTCTTACGATGGGCGTTATTGTTTCGCGAATTCTACCCACCATTGCATGTTGATATGGAATATTGAAATGAAGTATTCATTTGAGTTTGGCAATTGATACTCAAGGTCAAGATGGCAGCTAAACTGGAGGCCAGAAATTGAAAAAAAATCGATAGTTTCACATACAAATTTCAACTTTTTGTCATAATATTGATATGTATGGACGAAACTATACACAAGCCATCTATTAGTTCAACTTAAAACGTATCAAAACGCATAACATTGCTCGTATCCTTCTGGAAGTACGAAAACCCACAATTAATATCGCGATGTGGCATTTCGAAATCCATTCGACACTTCGCCTCGATATTGGCCGTAACCGTAGGTGCGCCGAATAGCCATATTAGAACAATTACCTGATAACATATTCTGATTTGCCACGTCCTTAATGATCTGGATCAGATTCCATTTCTTTGCCTGATAAATTTAGCTCGCTCACACCGACAAAGTATTCAACACTTCCTGGGAGAAGGGTCCTTCTAATCATAACGTTTCAAACAATTAATTTTCCGGTGTCTAGCTTAAGATTTTAAATACTTGCTAAATATGGGATTTGTTCGTCATCTTGAACTAGAAAGGTATATGGTCGATCAGTTTACAAGCTTACAGAAGGTCATCTCTATGTATGTCTTTCTCATACCCCATGGGGATAACGACATGTACACCTGACGAACTCCCCTGTTAACTAATCACTTCTCAATAGATGGTTCAACTCACAAACTTAGCGAACGTATTGGCATATGTGGAAAACTTCGGCAGTGTTTCGAAGGTAGCTAGCTGTCTCATTCCCTTGGACAGATGCCTATCTGCTAAGGAGAAGACCATAATGTACCGACTACCCACACTTCTTGACCATGATCCTAAGCAAACTGTGTGACGTCCCGCAGTCGTCTCGTCGAATAGCTCCCAGCAGAGAAGAACAATACTCGCGTTGCTAGTTTGTGGACATGCGCCATGACAGTGGGAATGAAAAAATACACCCTCACACCAGGTGCATGTGTCAGACATAGAATGTCATGCGTGTTGGTGATTTTTGGTGTGGAAAGATTGTATTTCCACATCCGTTTCAATGCCGTTCTGAATCAACTTGACCAGACGTATAATTTTGTCGGATGGGCTAAAGGATAATTTCAACTCAACTGTCAGCATGTGTGGAGTATTCTCGACAATAATGCCCAATGATGTGAAAATGAGGGATTTTCGGTGATTTTTCTAAATTTGTCCGCCATTGTGGGCGCCATTTTGGATTTGGGGGAATTTTATTTGGATGTGATATAAGGACAGTTCTTTGCCTCAGTGTTCCCAACTCACAATAGTAAGCAGGTGTTGAGTTGTCGTGACAATAACTCTCACTGATGTTAAAATCAGCGATTTTCGGCGATTTTTCTATTTCTGGTGGCCATTTTGGCCGCCATCTTGGATTTGGATAAATATTCCTCAACTCAGGTATAACAGGAATCCTAGCTCGAGTATCTCCTGCACATATATAAGAATGGGTTTTGTTATGATAGCAATAACATTCATTGATTCGAAACAGACATCGCGTTATTAGTGTCGATTTGGCTTTGAACGGATTATACCGGCATTTGGGAAAACGTGATATCGGACAAAAATATCCAGCAAGGAAGTCATTGGGGTTTCTACTTGCGTTGCAGTGACCAATAACACCTCCAGAAGGATTTGTTTTAATGATATGAGTACCCCTAAAGATATTTAACAACAGACTTGTATATTACCAATACGTATTTTCACTCCTATATGTGGTTAATCAATATGTTGCTTTATTCGCGGTATAGCTTGGAGTTGCGGCCGTTTTGACAGCCAGTTCGTGGCCGCGATTGTATTATTTTCTGTCCGTGTCACTCTAT
Organism: Siphonodentalium dalli; assembly: GCA_032622095.1. Classification (NCBI taxonomy): domain Eukaryota; kingdom Metazoa; phylum Mollusca; class Scaphopoda; order Gadilida; family Siphonodentaliidae; genus Siphonodentalium; species Siphonodentalium dalli. Next base: position 127,471,107 of record CP136063.1, read on the forward strand.
TCGGTCCCGTACTCTAATTGCACACACACACTGCTATAACTGCGTAATTCCGATGCCACATTGTATCGTATTAAGACTTATTTCGAGAACTGATGTACTATAGGTTACAGTGAAGTAATTCGATTCCAACGGATTTTGGACCAAGATGCAGGAGAGAATTAAAAAAATTCTGGGCTCTGGTTGGTTAATAGTAGTTTCGATATTTAAACATATAAAATACATGCAATCACTCCTCTTGAAATTTCAGACTCCAAACAAAACATTGGCACATTGTAAAGCACGTGGTTCCTAGATTTTATTTTTTTGGTGTGAGGTAAAAAATGTCAATATTTTTTTCATGCAATTCTGACTCTCGATTATAAATCCCAAATTTAAAGGTACATTCCATGCTCGACGATATGATTTTTTTCATGCAGAAACTTTGCGCAGATGCCAATTCCGGTGACCGTGTACTCATTTATCACAATTTTTGGATAGTCAGGGCTGCAGGCCATTATATGTTAACACTGAGGCCTATGGGAAATAATTACTTCACTGTAACCTAAAGACATCCACGTTGGAAGCCATCTTGGATAAAACAGTTTGTCCAAAGCGGCTTTTTGCGGCTTTTGGATATGTTGTTCCTGATGTTTTTCCACGTTGAATGACACCAAAATCAGCTTGTATCCAATTTATTCCGGGTTCATACCCAAATTGAGCTTCAACGACCACACTATACACAACGGTGCGCATATGGCGAAATCGTCACACCAGTGTGCCTTCATGTTGATTTCGATACTTCGCGGTTTCCATGAAGCTATTTTGCTGATATGAAGGGACGTAGCGCTGGGGATATTATCATAGGGGTGTATTCCATCCCAAGGACGTGGGGGAGTTTGAAGGGTCTGGAAATTTCATGCCTCACACAGCATTTGTTGGAAATTTTACACAACTCTTATAGGTTGAAATTGTTAGTGGAACATTTGTTGTGTTAGACATACTCTAGCAAATCTTTTCTATATTTAGTCCAAATTGTGGTCTGAAATTGCTATAAATTGGAAATATACCAACATTATAGGTGGTGTCCGGTTGGTTGGAAATTTCCAACAGTTGGAAAGTACAAACCCAGTGGTCTCCTATTTGGACCTCTCTGGACGGCGGCCATTTTGAATCGGATGTTTGGTGAAAATGTGGGGTGTCTTGGGGTCAACCCTACACAACTCTTTGTTCAACCTAAATCGGTAAAGGGCCGAGAACTGGCATGGGCTCCCTATTTGAATCCCTCTGGACGGCGGCCATGTTAGATAAGGGTGGGTGTGTGTGGAAATAGAGTCTTGCGGCCATCCTACAACACCCTATATTTGAGTGAAATATTGGATAAAATGTCATTATGCTCGGCTATAACGCCTATAATCTACTAAATTCTCGATGAATTATGTGCAATATCGAAATTATTTATCATGGGTGCGAACTGGAGCTTAATTATCATTTTTGCTCGTTTTCGAACTGGAGCCATACAATTTTTTCACTGGAGCCACTGTGTGTGCTTGTCTTTTAATGTGCCACATGTAGACCTGTTCATATTTGTTCGTGTACATATGTTTGCATTTTCGTGTCCCGAAGATAACAAACTTACCAGAAAACTATGGTTTTCACATTGGAATGTCCCATTTCTGGTCTAAAAACAAACTTTTTCGACGAAGGTTATGGTAAAATGTCGAAAACGAAGTGATAAACTCCTGATTGTTCAATCTTCGGTGAATTCAACACATATATAAAGATATTGAAAAATTCCAATTCAATTTTGAAAGAATAATTTGGATTTTTAAGAAAATACTTATCATTTTAAGCGCAGTCACGCTAATTTTTATAACATTGCAGAGGGCAACTTGGCATTTATAACGAACCAAATCCGGACGCTTTCACTGTGGGGGAACTACTCCTGGCGATTTGGTTCTCTACCGAGCAAAGTTTACGGACGGCATGTACTAATTGTTCTGAGGCAGAGAATCGAGTTATTCGCAGAGAACCGAGCGCTCGGTAGAGAATCGGAGTCCTCAGCAGAGAATCGGAATCGGAAAATAAAAGTAAATTTCTTTGTATTTCGGGATTAGTTTTTAACTTTTTTTTCACACACACCGATGGTCAGTGACTATACTTTCACGGTAGCTCAATGAAACCCAAGAAACACTGTTCTAATGCTGTTAATTTTTACGTTTTATGCCGCGATTGCTCGATAGAGAATCGGAATCGTCGCTAAAAATGCTCACGAGACTCGGTAGAGAAGCAAATCTCTAGGTGTAGTTCCTCCACAGTGGCGTTGGTCGTATATAGACTACATGTATATCTGATTTTTTGACGTCGCCAATTATTATCTAATACGACACTGCTGTTTTGAATTTTTGCGAGCGCTTTTGTCGCACAGTAGATCGGTGGGCTTAAAGCATCGGTCGTAATCTGAGATAAACGTGTGCGTTTTTCAATGTCCGGCGTTCCAAATTGAGGGGAGTTACTATCGGAATTATGCACACTGAAGTTCATTCGTAGCCGCGGTTTACATTTTATTGAGAACATAATTATAACATTATGGACTGTCAAATATTTGCAATGAAGTGGCCTAAAATATAAATGTCGCGTGCAATGGGAAAATCTCAATCACTCTGGCTGGGCTGCATGGGGAGAATACTGGAATCGAAATCGAAATTCGTGATGCAAGCAAACGTTATTATATCGCGTTTAAATTATCATAATATTACCGAGTACATACGTGAATCTGATAATCCTCAGATATCATTCTCTTTTCATGAATCGACAAGAACACATATACGTATGAACAAAGCAGAAGATACATTCAGGTTATCGCAAATTCGGTCGGTGGTGAAAGCTATACGATGACGCTGCCCGTCGAGTTTCGTTGAAATCGACATGATGACATTTTGATGAATGAAATGGACATGATGAAATCGACAAGCTTCTTAGTATAGCACACATCTCACTCGGATTGCGCACACATGCAACGCCAATAGTATAATGGTTCATTTCAGTAAGATACCCCCTCTAGACAACAACAAACAGTCTTGACTTTTGAATACTTTCAGTTTGATGTTGGTAGTTTATATTCTAAATAATTTGTTCAAAAGGAATGGCCTTTAAAAAAAATTATTTAGGTTTTAAGTCTGAGTCGGTGAGTTCGTAGTCTGTTTGCATTGTGAATATCTGATTTCTCACATGCCTTGATGTATGATATGATTGACCTAATTTATACACGAAATTGCTATAGAACCCACTCTGTCGATGAACCCTTGTGCATGTATGGAGTGTTATATATCATAATCACACCACGATATAAGGCCTAATTATTTGATGGGAATGCGCATCTATGAAGTTATTTTTAGGATTAAAAAGACAGATATATCCTAGCTTATGCATGTGTTTTAGCTGCATGTGGTTCGTTAATTACGCTAGCTTGTGGTCATATTCGATGCCCAATGGACGATTAAGATATTTCGGACGGATTTAGCAGGAGGTCATTTCCAGCAAAAGTTGCATTTTTGTGAAAATTTTGAATTGTTCTAAATTTATCACTGTATTACTCAGTGGAATGGTTAGATACCCAAATTTATGAATCTTTTTTAATTTTCTCAATAACTGCCACCAATCCTAAGTTATGATAAAGAACAGCTCTACCATTTTTTTTTCAGGCAAAAAACTGATGGATTTTACCAATTGTTTGTGCATTGTGGATTTTTAACCAACTGACAATATATTGGTTACTTATTACTTCATTTGTATTTGAATATGGAAACATTACTGACAATCATTAAGCTATATACTTTTCAATACTATTTCACCCAAAATATTCACCTAGAATTTACTTCCCATTGGTTTGTCCCATCAGTCACGTTTTGTGTTCATAATGTTGTGGTACACACAAACTATTGAGATACTAATACTAACTTTTGTTTTCCTACATTCACAATGGAACATTAATATAAGAAATTATGTTATCCAATACAAATACATTCAATTGTTTTAAATGTAGCCATGTAAATTATGTCCCATCAGTCACAAAACATTCTCAAATATCTGAGTTTATGGACACATACACACAACATTGAAATGCCACAATATATGATGTTACAAAAGAAAACCCATGCGAAAGTAAAGATTTTAGTGTTCAATATCTTGATTTCTTTGAATGCTGATGTATTAATTATTTTCACATACTAATTTCAACTTTTTGTCGTAATATCGATATGTATATGTGGACACCGTCCGGAGTCTCTGCGGCCACTTATTTTTCTTGCTAATAACCAAAAAAAAAGAAAGAAAAGAGGTTGCACCACGGGTGCTGGGATAGCCACATGGTGAAACTTGAAATATAGGCAGGTCAGAAACCAAATTATGAAAAAAAAAGTGAGGAACAAACAAATTACTGGACAAGTCTAACGAATGACAGATGGAAATCCAACATTTTCAGATAAAGAAAGAGGGATAACTCTTGAATGGAAAATGTGAACAACGTCAATGAACCCTCTTTTGAAATCCCTACTGATGCCAAACCGCAAACAAATTTTATTGAGATCCGATAAACCATGGTTGAGATATATGAGTGGACGGACACATGGACAGACGCATATAATCCAGTATACCCCCATCTTTTGGGATGGGGGTATAATTAGAGAAGACATTAAGGAAGAAAATTAGTCGGGTGAAGTTTAGTCCTGGGGGGTGCATAATTTGACCAATATCTCCTGGACTAATAAGGAAGGGTAAATGAGAAACGAGTTTCTCCACGGGGAAACACCAGTAATCAACTAATCCTTCGCCGATAGGTCTACGTATTTCGTTCATGATCAAAAGTGGTTTGTTCAAAAGTTTGGGGAAACCCTTTTATAGCCTGTTTGGGGCTCAGCTTCGATCTGATTGGTCGTTGCTAGCCCGATAGATGTCAGGGTGGGGTGAAGTTTACAGGTTTGTGTTCTCATATGGGGTTCTCGTTGGGGTTCTCATGTATGATGAGATACTCATGGGGTTCTCATATGGTTTACTTGGGGTTCCGATGTTGGGTTATCTTGTGTCATGGAGTTGCCATATGGGGTTCCTTTCCTATGTGTGGTTCTCTGTGATATCTGTGGGTTAGGGTTCTCATAATTAATGGGGTTGCCATGGGGGGTCCTTCTGTAGAGGTTCTCTTCTGAAGTCAGGTTGTCATTTGTGATTTCCATGGGATTCTCCAGTGGGGTTCTCATATGAGAAGAGGTTGTCGTGTCGTGTTCTCATGTGAGACCTATAGAGTTGGGGTTCTCGCGTGTTATGTCCCCCTTAGAGATAAGATTATCTGGTGGGGTTCTCATGTGAGGTTTTCAAGCTGTAGTTCCCATTGTGAAATGAGGTTGCCCTGTGGGGTTCTTGTGTGGGATTGGAGGGTTTGTATTCTCATAGGGGTTTCCATTATCGGTTTTGGTCTCTGTGAGATTTGTGGATTGGGGTTCTCATAGGAGATTGTGTTGCCATATGGGGTTCTCGTGTGGAGATTCTCTTGCGAGGTCAGGTTGTCTTGTGGGTTTCCATGTGGGACTCGCCAGTCTTGGGATTCTCATATGAGATGGGATAGGGTTCCTATTAAGTGGGGTTCATGTGTGAGATTTGTTCTTGTCCTATATATCCAATCACATCCAGCAATCACAACAAGTATTGATGTGCTTGTATACTTCCATAAAAATTATTTTTTCACCCCAGAGATGAAATGGAATAAAGCGCCCTTCCACAAGCATATATAAAAGTTTAGATTTCAGTGGTGTCCCATCAGTCACAAAAGTACTGTCCCATCAGTCACGTGGATTTCTTCATAGCATTTCAGTTTCAGAATGAATGCACCACCAAGACTTGATTTTTCTGTTAGAAAAATATTATGATGTTTCATTTACATTGATGATATTACTGAAATCCAATGTTTTGGATAATACCATCAGTTTTCGTAGAGGTACCCAAAAACCTTGTCCAAAACATGTCCCATCAGTCACGCAGAAAAAAATTGACATATATCGCTACAGGATTAGTCATTTTAAAAATGGTACCTAATATTGTTAAGAGACTTGATTCACCTTCTTTTGAGCATAATTTAGTTATCTTTAATCTATTTGGATGGTCATGATCAGTTATAGAAAAAACTAAATTTATGGTTTGTCCCATCAGTCACGCATGGAATTCACCAGGAGCGGTGTCCCCCCCCCCCCCCCCCCCCCCCCATCCACACCCAGAGGAGCCGATGCCTTGTCCTTTAATTGCAGATTTTGCATCAGTAAACACATTCTTCGCAGGCATTTTGAGACATTTACAGTTGCTAGTTGTGTGTACCAGTGACACCACATATCATTGATTACTCGTGGTAAATGTCATTTCAATTTCAATGTATAATTCTCTGCAAAATCCGAAATATGACACATACATAATTTAATACAAATGCCGAAATGTAAGGGCAAAACTCCCGATGATATTCGTAAATCTATCACAGATGTAGCTCATTTTCGATACGTCATGTTCCGACAACGCTCGGAAACGCAATGGGGTACTGCCTGTCCATCAAGTTGACAATGGATCAAGATGTCACACCATCCGTGCAGCCAATGAGCAAGTGGATAGGGCCGAACACATGGTACAACTCAGGTGTCTTGACCCAATTCCGGGTTAATACATTCTGATAAGAGGTGACGCATCAAATAAATGGCTCGGCCATGTTAAGTCAGATAATAGCTTCAAACTGTACATTATTTCAGCGAATGGAATGATCTCGGCCTATACGGCCTCGATCGATCCATTCCCTGAAATAATGTAGTTTTCAGCCATTATCCTATACATACACATGTAGATGCATGAAGTGCATGGTATCAGCATAGGAACAAATGTGTCCACAATTGATCGGAATAAATATTACTCACAGACACATTTTTTAAACATTCCCCGATTCCAAGGCGTGCTTCCCCATTACGGCTGATATTCAAAATGCGCACTGTGGCCTATCAAATTTTGCAGAATGCGAACCTTAGCATACGAAAATGTGCACTGGGGCATGCTTGACTTGCAAATAAAAGACGCATATGGTGCGAATACCTTTGAAATATCTGACATTTTATTTTTAATTTGTTCTCTTTAATAAAGTTACTGAAACTTGAAAGTATTACATATTAATACCGGTACCATAAACGTTGACTCCGCTTTATAAATACTGATTACCGTTTTATAAATGGCTTTATGTATAATAAAGTATACATCACAATTGACTTTCATTCCTTATTCCTTATTCTAAAAACATCATATTTAGGTAAAAACAAAGCGCGTTGTATGGTGGCCACCATTGCACTCTTTCCACACACTCCACTCACCCTCCCCGATCCAAACTGACCGCCGTCCAGAGAGTTCAAATAGGGCAGCCATGCCATTTCTCGGCCCCTTGACTGATTGACATCTGGCCCCCAAGCCAATCTAAATATTCACCCTTTCAACCCACCCTGATCCAAAATGGCCACCATCGATGGGTTCAAATATCTCTAATATTGAGATCATATAATTTCATCATGTGGTGCCTTCAAGACTTCAAATAAAGTAGGGGGTCCTCAAAATTTTGCCTTTCTTATTTTCCAGCCACTTTTCGTTAAGTGCTCATGCTTTCTGAACCCAATCCATCTATATAAATTGTGTACGTCCTTATACAGCTACCCATTGTCCATATACTCAGTCAATGAGGAAATCGTTTCAGTTCGTGCGCGGTGTGTTGGGTAGGGGGTAATAAAAACAGTGAAAAATCGCATTATTTATTTTCCAGTCGCTTTTTTTAAAGTGTCCCTGACTGTCGGGTACCAACAATTGTGTATGTCCTGACAGAATATCAATTTATCCAGATCGTCGTTTGACATTGAGAGTACATCCATTCAGTTCGTGATGGGTTCAATGGTTTACATGGGGTAGGGGTCCCTTAAACTTCGCCTTTCTCGTTTGCGAGCTGCTTTATAGCTCCATGAATTTCGTTCCCAGTTCCCTATTCTCAGATAATATTTCATTTATCATTTTTGTGACCAGAACCATGGCGACCACCCGAGAATCCTTGCATTTCCGTGCGGTGCCACCCAGCGGGCATCTATTGGACAGGGACACGACTATATAGCCCCTTCCACATTTTCGAAAATTGGGCTGAAGTCGTGCATGGGGTGTCAAAATAGCACTTTTTGTTACTAAATCGGCTGCGTTGCCAGAACCATAGCGGCCAACCGGGAATCCTTTCATTTTCGTGCGGTGCCACCCAGCGGGCATCTATTGGACAGGGACGCGACCATATAGCCCCTTCCACATTTTCGAAAATTGGGCTGCAGTCGTGCATGGAGCTCAAAATTGCACTTTTTGTTACTAAATCGGCTGCGTAGCCAGAACCATGGCGGCCACCCGGGAATCCTTGCATTTTCGTGCGGTGCCACCCAGCGGGGATCTATTGGACAGGGAGGCGCCCATATAGCCCTTTCCAATTTTTCGAAAATTGGGCTGAAGTCGTGCATAGAGCTCAAAATTGCACTTTTTGTTACTAAATCGGCTGCGTAGCCAGAACCATGGCGGCCACCCGGGAATCTTTGCATTTTCGTGCGGCGCCACCCAGCGCGCATTTATATGACAGCGACGCGGCCATATAGCCCCATCCAATTTTTCGAAAATTGGGCTGCAGTCGTGCATGGAGCTCAAAATTTCACTTTTTGTTACTAAATCGGCTGCGTAGCCAGAACCATGGCGGCCACCCGGGAATCCTTGCATTTTCGTGCGGTGCCACCCAGCGGAGATCTATTGGACAGGGAGGCGCCCATATAGCCCCTTCCAATTTTTCGAAAATTGGGCTGAAGTCGTGCATAGAGCTCAAAATTGCACTTTTTGTTACTAAATCGGCTGCGTAGCCAGAACCATGGCGGCCACCCTGGAATCTTTGCATTTTCGTGCGGTGCCACCCAGCGCGCATTTATATAACAGGGACGCGGCCATATAGCCCCATCCAATTTTTCGAAAATTGGGCTGAAGTCGTGATTAGAGCTCTAAATTGCACTTTTTGTTACTAAATCGGCTGCGTAGCCAGAACCATGGCGGCCACCCGGGAATCATTGCATTTTCGTGCGGTACCACCCAGCGTGGATCTATTGGACAGGGAGGCGCCCATATAGCCCCTTCCAATTTTTCGAAAATTGAGCTGAAGTCGTGCATAGAGCTCAAAATTGCACTTTTTGTTACTAAATCGGCTGCGTAGCCAGAACCATGGCGGCCACCCGGGAATCTTTGCATTTTCGAGCGGTGCCACCCAGCGCGCATCTATAGGACAGGGACGCGGCCATATAGCTCCTTCCAATTTTTTCGAAAATTGGGCTGAAGTCGTGCATGGAGCTCAAAATCGCACTTTTTGTTACTAAATCGGCTGCGTAGCCAGAACTATCGAGGCCACCCGGGAATCTTGAATTTTCGTGCGGTGCCACCCAACAGGCATCTATATGACAGGGACGCGACTATATAGCCCCTTCAACATTTTCGAAAATTGGGCTGAAGTCGTGCATGGGGTGTCAAAATTGCACTTTTTGTTACTAAATCGGCTGCGTAGCCAGAACCATGACGGCCACCGGGAATCCTTGCATTTTCGTGCGGTGCCACCCATCGGGCATCTATATGACAGGGAAGCGGCCATATAGCCCCTTCCAATTTTTCGAAATTTGGGCTGAAGTCGTGCATGGAGGTCAAAAATTGCACTTTTTGTTAGTAAATCGGCTGCGTAGCCAGAACCATGGTGGTCACCCGGGAATCCTTGCATTTTCGTGCGGTGCCACCCAGCGCGCATTTATAGGACAGGGACGCGGCCATATAGATCCTTCCAATTTTTCGAAAATTGGGCTAAAGTCGTGCATGGAGCTCAAAATCGCACTTTTTGTTACTAAATCGGCTGCGTAGCCCGAACTATGGCGGCCACCCGGGAATCCTTGCATTATCGTGCGGTGCCACCCAACGGGCATCTATTGGACAGGGAGGCGCCCATATAGCCTCTTCCAATTTTTCGAAAATTGGGCTGAAGTCGTGCATGGAGCTCAAAATTGCACTTTTTGTTACTAAATCGGCTGCGTAGCCAGAACCATGGCGGCCACCCGGGAATCCTTGCATTTTCGTGCGGTGCCACCCAGAGCGCATCTATAGGACAGGGAAGCGGCCATACAGCCCCTTCCAATTTTTGAAAAATTGGGCTGAAGTCGTGCATGGAGCTCAAAATTGCACTTTTTGTTCCCAGTTCCCAGTTCCCTATTATCAGATAATATTTCATTTATCATTTTTGTGACCAGAACCATGGCGGGAATCCCTTGCATTTTCGTGCGGTGCCACCCAGTGGGCATCTATTGGTCAGGGACGCGACTATATAGCCCCTTCCGCATTTTCGAAAATTGGGCTAAATCGACTGCGTAGCCAGAACCATGGCGGCCACCCTGGAATCCTTGCCTTTTCGTGCGGTGCCACCCAGTGGGCATCTATTGGACAGGGAGACGCCCATATAGCCCCTTCCAATTTTTTGAAAATTGGGCTGAAGTCGTGCATGGAGCTAAAAATTGCACTTTTTGTTACTAAATCGGCTGCGTAGCCAGAACCATGGCGGCCACTCGGGAATCCTTGTTTTTTCGTGCGGTGTCACCAAGCGGACGGACGGCAAGAGACTGATTACATAATACGACCTTTTTTTCAAAAAGGGCGTATAAAAAATGGTTGCCATTTTGAGTAATTTGGTTTATAAACACATTAGTGTGACACATTTAAGGTAGATCAAAACAATAAACACCTTTCATACCAAAGATAGTTACATTTTACTTATCGGCTGCGTAGCCAGAACCATGGCGGCCACCCGGGAATCCTTGCATTTTCGTGCGGTGCCACCTAGCGGGGATCTATTGGACAGGAAGGCGCCCATATAGCCCCTTCCAATTTTTCGAAAATTGGGCTCAAGTCGTGCATAGAGCTCAAAATTGCACCTTTTGTTACTAAATCGGCAGCGTAGCCAGAACCATGGCGGCCACCCGGGAATCTTTGCATTTTCGTGCGGTGCCACCCAGCGCGCATTTACATGACAGGGACGCGGCCATATAGCCCCATCCAATTTTTCGAAAATTGGGCTGAAGTCGTGATTAGAGCTCTAAATTGCACTTTTTGTTACTAAATCGGCTGCGTAGCCAGAACCATGGCGGCCACCCGGGAATCATTGCATTTTCGTGCGGTACCACCCAGCGGGGATCTATTGGACAGGGAGGCGCCCATATAGCCCCTTCCAATTTTTCGAAAATTGGGCTGAAGTCGTGTATAGAGCTCAAAATTGCACTTTTTGTTACTAAATCGGCTGCGTAGCCAGAACCATGGCGGCCACCCGGGAATCTTTGCATTTTCGAGCGGTGCCACCCAGTGCGCATCTATAGGACAGGGAAGCGGCCATACAGCCCCTTCCAATTTTTGAAAAATTGGGCTGAAGTCGTGCATGGAGCTCAAAATTGCACTTTTTGTTCCCAGTTCCCAGTTCCCTATTCTCAGATAATATTTCATTTATCATTTTTGTGACCAGAACCATGGCGGGAATCCCTTGCATTTTCGTGCGGTGCCACCCAGTGGGTATCTATTGGACAGGGACGCGACTATATAGCCCCTTCCGCATTTTCGAAAATTGGGCTGAAGTCGTGCATGGGGTGTCAAAATTGCACTTTTTGTTACTAAATCGGCTGCGTAGCCAGAACCATGACGGCCACCGGGAATCCTTGCATTTTCGTGCGGTGCCACCCATCGGGCATCTATATGACAGGGAAGCGGCCATATAGCCCCTTCCAATTTTTCGAAATTTGGGCTGAAGTCGTGCATGGAGGTCAAAAATTGCACTTTTTGTTAGTAAATCGGCTGCGTAGCCAGAACCATGGCGGTCACCCGGGAATCCTTGCATTTTCGTGCGGTGCCACCCAGCGCGCATTTATAGGACAGGGACGCGGCCATATAGATCCTTCCAATTTTTCGAAAATTGGGCTAAAGTCGTGCATGGAGCTCAAAATCGCACTTTTTGTTACTAAATCGGCTGCGTAGCCCGAACTATGGCGGCCACCCGGGAATCCTTGCATTATCGTGCGGTGCCACCCAACGGGCATCTACTGGACAGGGAGGCGCCCATATAGCCTCTTCCAATTTTTCGAAAATTGGGCTGAAGTCGTGCATGGAGCTCAAAATTGCACTTTTTGTTACTAAATCGGCTGCGTAGCCAGAACCATGGCGGCCACCCGGGAATCCTTGCATTTTCGTGCGGTGCCACCCAGAGCGCATCTATAGGACAGGGAAGCGGCCATACAGCCCCTTCCAATTTTTGAAAAATTGGGCTGAAGTCGTGCATGGAGCTCAAAATTGCACTTTTTGTTCCCAGTTCCCAGTTCCCTATTATCAGATAATATTTCATTTATCATTTTTGTGACCAGAACCATGGCGGGAATCCCTTGCATTTTCGTGCGGTGCCACACAGCGGGCATCTATTGGTCAGGGACGCGACTATATAGCCCCTTCCGCATTTTCGAAAATTGGGCTAAATCGACTGCGTAGCCAGAACCATGGCGGCCACCCTGGAATCCTTGCCTTTTCGTGCGGTGCCACCCAGTGGGCATCTATTGGACAGGGAGACGCCCATATAGCCCCTTCCAATTTTTTGAAAATTGGGCTGAAGTCGTGCATGGAGCTAAAAATTGCACTTTTTGTTACTAAATCGGGAATCCTTGTTTTTTCGTGCGGTGTCACCAAGCGGACGGACGGCAAGAGACTGATTACATAATACGACCTTTTTTTCAAAAAGGGCGTATAAAAAATGGTTGCCATTTTGAGTAATTTGGTTTATAAACACATTAGTGTGACACATTTAAGGTAGATCAAAACAATAAACACCTTTCATACCAAAGATAGTTACATTTTACTTGAAATTTTATTTTCCGATATTTATGTCAAGTTTGTGAGAGAAACATCCAATATTTCTGGCAACGTAAGTGGTGACAATTAAGTAAAAATTAACGAAGGTGCTTCAGATATGTTAGTGTTCAATGTATCGAAGGCAGAATAGTCCGTGGGCCAAACAAGATATTTTTCGAGTTGGCAGCACCCCCTCCCTCCAACAAAGGTTCCTACATATCAAATTAAAGGTCATCATATGGCGCATCAGATTTTGCTTGTTGCCCGTTTCAGAAAGTGTCCCAAAATAGATTTTTCAGAGAAGACAACTCTTACCCCTAAAATAAAATGAACATTTTCTTGTGTACAAGTGTCAGAGCATAAACAAAATATTGCGGTTATAAACTGCACAATATAGTTTATACTAATAAGAAATGATCATAAAATGACACGAGATACAAAAATAGACCAATTTATGAGCTAGTTAGAAAAAATTGCGATAAATATTTTGAAATCGCGAAAAATTACTTGGAATTTGAAAAAAATGGTCACATATAAATGGCAATAACTTGTGAACCACATGGGCTATTGATCCGCAACATGGCTCAAAAATTGCCCCGATGGCATATCAAAACGATTTTAATAATGGAATGCCACGAATATTGCTGTGAAAATGTTATATGAGCGTAAACTTAAAATATAACTTTTGCAGAAAAACGAATTATGTAGTTTACTCTTAGAATGCTGCATGTCAAGTTGGTTTTAGAAGCATAAACTGAAACAGTGTACAGAGTGATGAAGGGAATGATAAATAACGGTGTCTGAACGTGATCTAAGATTAAAATTTGAAGAAAAAAATGTGAAAAATGAGAATTTTTACTAATTTCTGTAAAATTTACAACATTTTGATAAATTTTGTATAGGCTATGGTATAACCTCACGAGAACACTGGTCTAGAATTAGTAAGTTCATAAAACCTCATACGATCACCTTTCTGGCAACTATTTCGTATATTTTTCAAATTTTACTTGAATTTTTATGGAAAGATTATATACATATATATTTCAACTGAACACATATGGCTACAAAGGCTTATGAGTGAGACTTACGTGATCACAACTGACAATAGATACGGCATTAGTATTGGGCTGAAGTCGTGCATGGGGTGTCAAAATTGCACTTTTTGTTACTAAATCGGCTGCGTAGCCAGAACCATGGCGGCCACCCGGGAATCCTCGCATTTTCGTGCGGTGCCACCACCCATCGGGCATCTATATGACAGGGAAGCGGCAATATAGCCCCTTCCAATTTTTCGAAAATTGGGCTGAAGTCGTGCATGGAGCTCAAAATTGCACTTTTTGTTACTAAATCGGCTGCGTAGCCAGAACCATGGCGGCCACCCGGGAATCCTCGCATTTTCGTGCGGTGCCACCACCCATCGGGCATCTATATGACAGGGAAGCGGCAATATAGCCCCTTCCAATTTTTCGAAAATTGGGCTGAAGTCGTGCATGGAGCTCAAAATTGCACTTTTTGTTACTAAATCGGCTGCGTAGCCAGAACCATGGCGGCCACCCGGGAATCATTGCTTTTTCGTGCGGTACCACCCAGCGCGCATTTATAGGACAGGGACGCGGCCATATAGCTCCTTCCAATTTTTAGAAAATTGAGCTGAAGTCGTGCATGGAGCTCAAAATATAACTTTTTGTTACTAAATTGGCTGCGTAGCCAGAACCATCGAGGCCACCCGGGAATCCTTGCATTTCCGTGCGGTGCCACCCAGCGGGCATCTATTGGACAGGGACACGACTATATAGCCCCTTCCACATTTTCGAAAATTGGGCTGAAGTCGTGCATGGGGTGTCAAAATAGCACTTTTTGTTACTAAATCGGCTGCGTTGCCAGAACCATAGCGGCCAACCGGGAATCCTTTCATTTTCGTGCGGTGCCACCCAGCGGGCATCTATTGGACAGGGACGCGACCATATAGCCCCTTCCACATTTTCGAAAATTGGGCTGCAGTCGTGCATGGAGCTCAAAATTGCACTTTTTGTTACTAAATCGGCTGCGTAGCCAGAACCATGGCGGCCACCCGGGAATCCTTGCATTTTCGTGCGGTGCCACCCAGCGGGGATCTATTGGACAGGGAGGCGCCCATATAGCCCTTTCCAATTTTTCGAAAATTGGGCTGAAGTCGTGCATAGAGCTCAAAATTGCACTTTTTGTTACTAAATCGGCTGCGTAGCCAGAACCATGGCGGCCACCCGGGAATCTTTGCATTTTCGTGCGGCGCCACCCAGCGCGCATTTATATGACAGCGACGCGGCCATATAGCCCCATCCAATTTTTCGAAAATTGGGCTGCAGTCGTGCATGGAGCTCAAAATTTCACTTTTTGTTACTAAATCGGCTGCGTAGCCAGAACCATGGCGGCCACCCGGGAATCCTTGCATTTTCGTGCGGTGCCACCCAGCGGAGATCTATTGGACAGGGAGGCGCCCATATAGCCCCTTCCAATTTTTCGAAAATTGGGCTGAAGTCGTGCATAGAGCTCAAAATTGCACTTTTTGTTACTAAATCGGCTGCGTAGCCAGAACCATGGCGGCCACCCTGGAATCTTTGCATTTTCGTGCGGTGCCACCCAGCGCGCATTTATATAACAGGGACGCGGCCATATAGCCCCATCCAATTTTTCGAAAATTGGGCTGAAGTCGTGATTAGAGCTCTAAATTGCACTTTTTGTTACTAAATCGGCTGCGTAGCCAGAACCATGGCGGCCACCCGGGAATCATTGCATTTTCGTGCGGTACCACCCAGCGTGGATCTATTGGACAGGGAGGCGCCCATATAGCCCCTTCCAATTTTTCGAAAATTGAGCTGAAGTCGTGCATAGAGCTCAAAATTGCACTTTTTGTTACTAAATCGGCTGCGTAGCCAGAACCATGGCGGCCACCCGGGAATCTTTGCATTTTCGAGCGGTGCCACCCAGCGCGCATCTATAGGACAGGGACGCGGCCATATAGCTCCTTCCAATTTTTTCGAAAATTGGGCTGAAGTCGTGCATGGAGCTCAAAATCGCACTTTTTGTTACTAAATCGGCTGCGTAGCCAGAACTATCGAGGCCACCCGGGAATCTTGAATTTTCGTGCGGTGCCACCCAACAGGCATCTATATGACAGGGACGCGACTATATAGCCCCTTCAACATTTTCGAAAATTGGGCTGAAGTCGTGCATGGGGTGTCAAAATTGCACTTTTTGTTACTAAATCGGCTGCGTAGCCAGAACCATGACGGCCACCGGGAATCCTTGCATTTTCGTGCGGTGCCACCCATCGGGCATCTATATGACAGGGAAGCGGCCATATAGCCCCTTCCAATTTTTCGAAATTTGGGCTGAAGTCGTGCATGGAGGTCAAAAATTGCACTTTTTGTTAGTAAATCGGCTGCGTAGCCAGAACCATGGCGGTCACCCGGGAATCCTTGCATTTTCGTGCGGTGCCACCCAGCGCGCATTTATAGGACAGGGACGCGGCCATATAGATCCTTCCAATTTTTCGAAAATTGGGCTAAAGTCGTGCATGGAGCTCAAAATCGCACTTTTTGTTACTAAATCGGCTGCGTAGCCCGAACTATGGCGGCCACCCGGGAATCCTTGCATTATCGTGCGGTGCCACCCAACGGGCATCTATTGGACAGGGAGGCGCCCATATAGCCTCTTCCAATTTTTCGAAAATTGGGCTGAAGTCGTGCATGGAGCTCAAAATTGCACTTTTTGTTACTAAATCGGCTGCGTAGCCAGAACCATGGCGGCCACCCGGGAATCCTTGCATTTTCGTGCGGTGCCACCCAGAGCGCATCTATAGGACAGGGAAGCGGCCATACAGCCCCTTCCAATTTTTGAAAAATTGGGCTGAAGTCGTGCATGGAGCTCAAAATTGCACTTTTTGTTCCCAGTTCCCAGTTCCCTATTATCAGATAATATTTCATTTATCATTTTTGTGACCAGAACCATGGCGGGAATCCCTTGCATTTTCGTGCGGTGCCACCCAGTGGGCATCTATTGGTCAGGGACGCGACTATATAGCCCCTTCCGCATTTTCGAAAATTGGGCTAAATCGACTGCGTAGCCAGAACCATGGCGGCCACCCTGGAATCCTTGCCTTTTCGTGCGGTGCCACCCAGTGGGCATCTATTGGACAGGGAGACGCCCATATAGCCCCTTCCAATTTTTTGAAAATTGGGCTGAAGTCGTGCATGGAGCTAAAAATTGCACTTTTTGTTACTAAATCGGCTGCGTAGCCAGAACCATGGCGGCCACTCGGGAATCCTTGTTTTTTCGTGCGGTGTCACCAAGCGGACGGACGGCAAGAGACTGATTACATAATACGACCTTTTTTTCAAAAAGGGCGTATAAAAAATGGTTGCCATTTTGAGTAATTTGGTTTATAAACACATTAGTGTGACACATTTAAGGTAGATCAAAACAATAAACACCTTTCATACCAAAGATAGTTACATTTTACTTGAAATTTTATTTTCCGATATTTATGTCAAGTTTGTGAGAGAAACATCCAATATTTCTGGCAACGTAAGTGGTGACAATTAAGTAAAAATTAACGAAGGTGCTTCAGACATGTTAGTGTTCAATGTATCGAAGGCAGAATAGTCCGTGGGCCAAACAAGATATTTTTCGAGTTGGCAGCACCCCCCCCCCCCCCCCCCCCCTCCAACAAAGATTTCTGAAGTCGTGCATGGAGCTCAAAATAGCACTTTTTGCTACTAAATCGGCTGCGTAGCCAGAACCATGGCGGCCACCCGGGAATCCTTGCATTTTCGTGCGGTGCCACCTAGCGGGGATCTATTGGACAGGAAGGCGCCCATATAGCCCCTTCCAATTTTTCGAAAATTGGGCTCAAGTCGTGCATAGAGCTCAAAATTGCACCTTTTGTTACTAAATCGGCAGCGTAGCCAGAACCATGGCGGCCACCCGGGAATCTTTGCATTTTCGTGCGGTGCCACCCAGCGCGCATTTACATGACAGGGACGCGGCCATATAGCCCCATCCAATTTTTCGAAAATTGGGCTGAAGTCGTGATTAGAGCTCTAAATTGCACTTTTTTGTTACTAAATCGGCTGCGTAGCCAGAACCATGGCGGCCACCCGGGAATCATTGCATTTTCGTGCGGTACCACCCAGCGGGGATCTATTGGACAGGGAGGCGCCCATATAGCCCCTTCCAATTTTTCGAAAATTGGGCTGAAGTCGTGTATAGAGCTCAAAATTGCACTTTTTGTTACTAAATCGGCTGCGTAGCCAGAACCATGGCGGCCACCCGGGAATCTTTGCATTTTCGAGCGGTGCCACCCAGTGCGCATCTATAGGACAGGGAAGCGGCCATACAGCCCCTTCCAATTTTTGAAAAATTGGGCTGAAGTCGTGCATGGAGCTCAAAATTGCACTTTTTGTTCCCAGTTCCCAGTTCCCTATTCTCAGATAATATTTCATTTATCATTTTTGTGACCAGAACCATGGCGGGAATCCCTTGCATTTTCGTGCGGTGCCACCCAGTGGGTATCTATTGGACAGGGACGCGACTATATAGCCCCTTCCGCATTTTCGAAAATTGGGCTGAAGTCGTGCATGGGGTGTCAAAATTGCACTTTTTGTTACTAAATCGGCTGCGTAGCCAGAACCATGACGGCCACCGGGAATCCTTGCATTTTCGTGCGGTGCCACCCATCGGGCATCTATATGACAGGGAAGCGGCCATATAGCCCCTTCCAATTTTTCGAAATTTGGGCTGAAGTCGTGCATGGAGGTCAAAAATTGCACTTTTTGTTAGTAAATCGGCTGCGTAGCCAGAACCATGGCGGTCACCCGGGAATCCTTGCATTTTCGTGCGGTGCCACCCAGCGCGCATTTATAGGACAGGGACGCGGCCATATAGATCCTTCCAATTTTTCGAAAATTGGGCTAAAGTCGTGCATGGAGCTCAAAATCGCACTTTTTGTTACTAAATCGGCTGCGTAGCCCGAACTATGGCGGCCACCCGGGAATCCTTGCATTATCGTGCGGTGCCACCCAACGGGCATCTACTGGACAGGGAGGCGCCCATATAGCCTCTTCCAATTTTTCGAAAATTGGGCTGAAGTCGTGCATGGAGCTCAAAATTGCACTTTTTGTTACTAAATCGGCTGCGTAGCCAGAACCATGGCGGCCACCCGGGAATCCTTGCATTTTCGTGCGGTGCCACCCAGAGCGCATCTATAGGACAGGGAAGCGGCCATACAGCCCCTTCCAATTTTTGAAAAATTGGGCTGAAGTCGTGCATGGAGCTCAAAATTGCACTTTTTGTTCCCAGTTCCCAGTTCCCTATTATCAGATAATATTTCATTTATCATTTTTGTGACCAGAACCATGGCGGGAATCCCTTGCATTTTCGTGCGGTGCCACACAGCGGGCATCTATTGGTCAGGGACGCGACTATATAGCCCCTTCCGCATTTTCGAAAATTGGGCTAAATCGACTGCGTAGCCAGAACCATGGCGGCCACCCTGGAATCCTTGCCTTTTCGTGCGGTGCCACCCAGTGGGCATCTATTGGACAGGGAGACGCCCATATAGCCCCTTCCAATTTTTTGAAAATTGGGCTGAAGTCGTGCATGGAGCTAAAAATTGCACTTTTTGTTACTAAATCGGCTGCGTAGCCAGAACCATGGCGGCCACTCGGGAATCCTTGTTTTTTCGTGCGGTGTCACCAAGCGGACGGACGGCAAGAGACTGATTACATAATACGACCTTTTTTTCAAAAAGGGCGTATAAAAAATGGTTGCCATTTTGAGTAATTTGGTTTATAAACACATTAGTGTGACACATTTAAGGTAGATCAAAACAATAAACACCTTTCATACCAAAGATAGTTACATTTTACTTGAAATTTTATTTTCCGATATTTATGTCAAGTTTGTGAGAGAAACATCCAATATTTCTGGCAACGTAAGTGGTGACAATTAAGTAAAAATTAACGAAGGTGCTTCAGATATGTTAGTGTTCAATGTATCGAAGGCAGAATAGTCCGTGGGCCAAACAAGATATTTTTCGAGTTGGCAGCACCCCCTCCCTCCAACAAAGGTTCCTACATATCAAATTAAAGGTCATCATATGGCGCATCAGATTTTGCTTGTTGCCCGTTTCAGAAAGTGTCCCAAAATAGATTTTTCAGAGAAGACAACTCTTACCCCTAAAATAAAATGAACATTTTCTTGTGTACAAGTGTCAGAGCATAAACAAAATATTGCGGTTA
Source organism: Siphonodentalium dalli (assembly GCA_032622095.1). Lineage (NCBI taxonomy): Eukaryota > Metazoa > Mollusca > Scaphopoda > Gadilida > Siphonodentaliidae > Siphonodentalium > Siphonodentalium dalli. The sequence continues at coordinate 127,491,344 of CP136063.1, forward strand.
TAAACTGCACAATATAGTTTATACTAATAAGAAATGATCATAAAATGACACGAGATACAAAAATAGACCAATTTATGAGCTAGTTAGAAAAAATTGCGATAAATATTTTGAAATCGCGAAAAATTACTTGGAATTTGAAAAAATGGTCACATATAAATGGCAATAACTTGTGAACCACATGGGCTATTGATCCGCAACATGGCTCAAAAATTGCCCCGATGGCATATCAAAACGATTTTAATAATGGAATGCCACGAATATTGCTGTGAAAATGTTATATGAGCGTAAACTTAAAATATAACTTTTGCAGAAAAACGAATTATGTAGTTTACTCTTAGAATGCTGCATGTCAAGTTGGTTTTAGAAGCATAAACTGAAACAGTGTACAGAGTGATGAAGGGAATGATAAATAACGGTGTCTGAACGTGATCTAAGATTAAAATTTGAAGAAAAAAATGTGAAAAATGAGAATTTTTACTAATTTCTGTAAAATTTACAACATTTTGATAAATTTTGTATAGGCTATGGTATAACCTCACGAGAACACTGGTCTAGAATTAGTAAGTTCATAAAACCTCATACGATCACCTTTCTGGCAACTATTTCGTATATTTTTCAAATTTTACTTGAATTTTTATGGAAAGATTATATACATATATATTTCAACTGAACACATATGGCTACAAAGGCTTATGAGTGAGACTTACGTTATACAGAACTGTATTTTCTTATTTGTGCCGCGCATGTCGGGACAGTGATCACAACTGACAATAGATACGGCATTAGTATTGGGCTGAAGTCGTGCATGGGGTGTCAAAATTGCACTTTTTGTTACTAAATCGGCTGCGTAGCCAGAACCATGGCGGCCACCCGGGAATCCTCGCATTTTCGTGCGGTGCCACCACCCATCGGGCATCTATATGACAGGGAAGCGGCAATATAGCCCCTTCCAATTTTTCGAAAATTGGGCTGAAGTCGTGCATGGAGCTCAAAATTGCACTTTTTGTTACTAAATCGGCTGCGTAGCCAGAACCATGGCGGCCACCCGGGAATCCTCGCATTTTCGTGCGGTGCCACCACCCATCGGGCATCTATATGACAGGGAAGCGGCAATATAGCCCCTTCCAATTTTTCGAAAATTGGGCTGAAGTCGTGCATGGAGCTCAAAATTGCACTTTTTGTTACTAAATCGGCTGCGTAGCCAGAACCATGGCGGCCACCCGGGAATCATTGCTTTTTCGTGCGGTACCACCCAGCGCGCATTTATAGGACAGGGACGCGGCCATATAGCTCCTTCCAATTTTTAGAAAATTGAGCTGAAGTCGTGCATGGAGCTCAAAATATAACTTTTTGTTACTAAATTGGCTGCGTAGCCAGAACCATCGAGGCCACCCGGGAATCCTTGAATTTTCGTGCGTTGCCACCCAACAGGCATCTATATGACAGGGACGCGACTATATAGCCCCTTCAAGATTTTCGAAAATTGGGCTGAAGTCGTGCATGGGGTGTCAAAATTGCACTTTTTGTTACTAAATCGGCTGCGTAGCCAGAACCATGGCGGCCACCCGGGAATCCTTGCATTTTCGTGCGGTGCCACCCATCGGGCATCTATAGGACAGGGACGCGGCTATACAGCCCCTTCCAATTTTTTGAAAATTGGGCTGATGTCGTGCATGGAGCTCAAAATTGCACTTTTTGTTCCCAGTTCCCTATTCTCAGATAATATTTCATTTATCATTGTTGTGACCAGAACCATGACGGGAATCCTTGCATTTTCGTGCGGTGCCACACAGCGGGCATCTATTGGACAGGGACGCGACTATATAGCCCCTTCCGCATTTTCGAAAATTGGGCTGAAGTCGTGCATGGGGTGTCAAAATTGCACTTTTTGTTTTTAAATCGGCTGCGTAGCCAGAACCATGGCGGCCACCCGGGAATCCTTGCATTTTCGTGCGGTGCCGCCCAGTAGGCATCTATATGACAGGGACGCGGCCATATAGCCCCTTCCAATTTTTCGAAAATTGGGCTGAAGTCGTGCATGGGGTGTCAAAATAGCACTTTTTGTTACTAAATCGGCTGCGTAGCCAGAACCATGGCGGCCACCTTGGAATCCTTGCCTTTTCGTGCGGTGCCACTCAGCGGGCATCTATTGGACAGGGAGACGCCCATGTAGCCCCTTCCAATTTTTTGAAAATTGGGCTGAAGTCGTGCATGGAGCTAAAAATTGCACTTTTTGTTACTAAATCGGCTGCGTAGCCAGAACTATGGCGGCCACTCGGGAATCCTTGTTTTTTCGTGCGGTGTCACCAAGCGGACGGACGGCACGAGGGACGGACAGACGGACGGACAGACTGATTACATAATACGACCTTTTTTCAAAAAGGGCGTATCAAAAATGGTTGCCATTTTGAGTAATTTGGTTTATAAACACATTAGTGTGACACATTTAAGGTAGATCAAAACAATAAACACCTTTCATACCAAAGATAATTACATTTTACTTGAAATTTTATTTTCCGATATTTATGTCAAATTTGTGAGAGAAACATCCAATATTTCTGGTAATGTAAGTGGTGACAATTAAGTAAAAACTAACGAAGGTGCTTCAGACATGTTAGTGTTCAATGTATCGAAGGCAGAATAGTCCGTGGCAAACAAGATATTTTTCGAGTTGGCTGCACCCCCCCCCCCCTCCAACAAAGGTTTCTACATATCAAATTAAAGGTCATCATATGGCGCATCAGATTTTGCTTGTTGCCCGTTTCAGAAAGTGTCCCAAAATAGATTTTTCAGAGAAGACAACTCTTACCCCTAAAATAAAATGAACATTTTCTTGTGTACAAGTGTCAGAGCATAAACAAAATATTGCGGTTATAAACTGCACAATATAGTTTATACTAATAAGAAATGATCATAAAATGACACGAGATACAAAACTAGACCAATTTATGAGCTAGTTAGAAAAAATTGCGATAAATATTTTGAAATCGCGAAAAATTACTTGGAATTTGAAATAAATGGTCACATATAAATGGCAATAACTTGTGAACCACATGGGCTATTGATCCGCAACGTGGTTCAAAAATTGCCCCGATGGCATAACAAAACGATTTTAATAATGGAATGCCACGAATATTGCTGTGAAAATGTTATATGAGCGTAAACTTAACCCCTCCCCCTAAAATATAACTTTTGCAGAAAAACGAATTATGTAGTTTACACTCAGAATGCTGCATGTCAAGTTGGTTTTAGAAGCATAATCTTAATGAGTGTACAGAGTGATGAAGGGAATGATAAATAACGGTGTCTGAACGTGATCTAAGATTAAAATTTGAAGAAAAAAATGTGAAAAATGAGATTTTTTACTAATTTCTGTAAAATTTACAACATTTTGATAATTTTTTTATAGGCCATATATGGTATAACCTCACGAGAACACTGGTCTAGAATTAGTAAGTTCATAAAACCTCACACGATCACCTTTCTGGCAACTATTTCGTATATTTTTCAAATTTTAATTTAATTTTTATGGAAAGATTATCTCATATATATTTTGAAGACCTCTGTCTGTCTGTCTGTATGTCCTTTATAGAATCGAAAACGGGTTGACCGATCGAGACCAAACTTCCTATCCAAAGGTAAAATTACACGGGAATCGTCGACGTCGCATTTTGGAGAAGCCCAGAGCACCCATTCTCCACTCTCAGTCACAAAAAAACGGCACTGCGGTGGTTAATCAAGTGATAATTTAATGAGCGTTTGTTTTTGACGCATCGCTATAAAGAGCGTTTGTTTACCATTCAACGTTATTAGCATCTGCAGAGCGATATACGGGAACAATACTTTTGAGTGGTTTCCTATGCGGGGAGATATATTGGATGCCATAGTACTCATACAACATCAGTATTATAGTTTGTATGACACTTAGGTCAGGGCTTAGGGGCGTAGTTAGTGTGGATATAGGCATAATGCTTCTCAGAAATCCCGGTTACAAACCAACACTCACAATTTCGTCTTTTACACATCAGATACCAACACCTCGACCGATCGGGACGAAACTTGGTACGTGTGTGTAGTTTGACCAGGTGGTCGTCGTTGTCGTATTGGCGAGCCCGTGCGACGCCCGTGCATGCAGACGAGATCTCGGAAACGGGTGGAGCTATCGACTTGAAATTTGGTATGTGAATGTATCTTGCCCCGGATACGAATTTTATCGGGTCGCCGAGCCCGTGCGACGCCAGCTTCGCGCATGCGCAGACGAGATCTCGCAAACGGGTGGAGCTATCGACTTGAAATTTGGTATGTGAATGTATCTTGCCCCGGATACGAATTTTATCGGGTCGTCGAGCCCGTGCGACGCCAGATTCGCACATGCGCAGACCAGATATCGGAAACTGGTAGAGCTATCGACTTGAAATTTCGTTTTTGAATAGCCCGGACAACGTCGGCTCATCGGCTAGTATCTTATATATTTTGAAGACCTCTGTATGTCTGTATGTATGTCATTTATACAAATCTACGATTCTCGACCGATCGGGACGAAACTTGGTACCTGTGTGTAGTTTGACCAGGCGGTCGACGTTGTCGTATTGGCGAGCCCGTGCGGCGCCCTCTTCGCACACGAGATCTCGGAAACGGGTGGAGCTATCGACTTGAAATTTAGTCCAGGAGATATTGCACCTCTGCACCCCCCACAAGGACTTAACTTCACCCCACTAATTTTCTTCCTTAAGGTCTCCTCTAATTTTGTTCACTTGTTAACAAGAAAAAAAAGTGGCCGCAGAGACTCCAGACAAGATGGCGTCCATCATGGCGGCCATTTTTTTTAAATGCACCAGGTCTCTTTGATCGCCATTATAGTAAATATGATAGCACATGCGGTCTTGTTTTCCGCTCGATTCGTTATGCTAATGTACAACCCTTACAAATTAGCCAAAAATCCGACACCAGAATCCAATATGGCGGCCAAGATGGCCGCCGAAATATGAAAATATGCTATTTTTCTGACATGTTACCACATTTCGTTTGTCTCTGTGGGAAAATATTAGAATTTTTGCGTCATATTATGCATTTATCATATAGAGGAGTCATTGGCGAACACATGGGGACCATAATATGCATTCATTGCGGGATATATTTTCCCAAATGCCGGTATCATAGGTCAAAGCCGAATCTCCGTTAATAACGCGATGTTATGTTTCGAATCAATGAATGTTATTGCTATAATAACAACATCCATGCATATTATTAGCAGGAGATACTCGAGCTAGGATTCCTCTTATACTTGAGTTGAGGAATATTTACCCAAATCCAAGATGGCGGCCAAAATGGCCACCAGAAATAAAAAATCGCCGAAAATCGTTGCTTTTAAAATCAGTGAGCATTATTGTCATGACAACTCCACACCTGCTTACTATTGTAAGTTGGGAATACTTAGGCGAAGAACTTTCCTTGTACCATATCCAAATAAAAGTCCCCCAAATCCAAAATGGCGCCCACAATGGCGGACAGATTTTGAAAAATCACCGAAATTCCCTCATATTCACATCATTGGGCATTATTGTCGAGACAACTCCACCCATGCTTACATTTGAGTTGGAAATACTGAGGTGAAGTAATTACCTTACATCTCATGCAAGAAATGGTTTTCAAATCGAAGATGGCGGCCAAAATGGCGACCGAAATTTGAAAATAAGTCTACATTCCTTTACTTTCTTACGGTGGGCGTTATTGTTTCGCGATTTCTATCCACCAATACATGTTGATATGGAATAGTGACCCCGACCTGACCTTGACCTTCAAAATGATCAATTCGAGGTCAAATCGGGTAAAACCGGATGGTTTTCGACGGATACTTTTGTCGGGTACTTTTGTCCGGGCAGTGTTTTGGACGGGTCAAATCGTGACCCCACCTCACCTTGACCTTCAAAATGGACAATTCAAGGTCAAATCGCCGAAAAGCAGAGGGGAAACAGCCGGGATTTCGATGAAAATTAGTGTCTGGGGATACTTTCGTATGGGGAGTGTCGTGAGCCTATTCATTTGCCCGTGAGACGTGACGTTGACCTTGAAATCGGGTCAATTCAAGGTCAAATCGCGAATTTTTATGGGATTTCGACGAAATTTGATACATAGGGTTACTTTTGTCCACTAAGTGTTTTGGACGGGTCAAATCGTGACCATGACCTTCAAAATGATCAATTCGAGGTCAAATCGAGTAAAACCGGATGGATTTCGACGGGTACTTTTGTCCGGGCAGTGTTTTGGAAGGGTCAAATCGTGACCCCACCTCACCTTGATCTTCAAAATGGACAATTCAAGGTCAAATCGCGCAATTCGCCGAAAAGCAGAGGGGAAACAGCCCGGACGAAGTCGGGTCCACCTGCTAGTATACATATATATTTCAACTGAACACATATGGCTACAAAGGCTTATGAGTGAGACTTACGTTATACAGAACAGTATTTTCTTATTTGTGCCGCGCATGTCGGGACAGTGATCACAACTGACAATAGATACGGCATTACATACGCTCCATATTTGACAATAAGTTTAGGATGGCATCCAAATCGGCCAACAAAATCGAAGTTTCTCATATTTTCCTTCACAAACGTGACTGAGCTCGTTATCTGGGACAAGGGAATTGTTAATCATGAGTTCACTGGTATCCATAAACAGACCTTAGAACCCTACTATTGTTTCAATTAATTTAAGCTAATGAGTAATTGGTTGTCTTAAGGACTATAGATACTCATTTATTGGGGGAATACTTGATACAAATCAGTGTATAGAAAGATTAAAACAATCATCACTAATATGTGCCTTTTGGATCAGTTTAGATTAGTAATATCAATTTATATAATGTTTATAAAGAAAATTGAAGTTGTATGCCCAAATTACCAGCCTCCAATTTCAAGTTGCATATCTCTGATGTGTTCAGGTGAAATATTTTATATTAAAGAAATTAGTTGTTATACAGAGGATTTTTTGTCAATAAAGAAATGACTTTTGCAGTATATAATATTGCGTTGCCAAACAGTTTTCAAGACATTCTACTACTTCCTGTTCTATAATTTGAGTATCTGTAGTCTTTAAATGTTCTCTCACTCTACTCATCCTATGTGTCATCAAAATTTCCACTATTTCGGTTATTGTAGACATTCTCACATACATCGTTACATGGTTAGTCTGCGCTGAAACAAGATCATGTGTCAGATTCACATGAATGTTTGCAGCCAAAGCTCAGTTGTCGCAGTCAATCGGGAGGAAGTATAATCCGTCTGGTTTGTAGGACTCAATCAAAGAGCGACCAGTCATGGCAGTCATGACATGGTACACCAGGCTTGGGAGTTAGTATGGTGTGATTTATTATTAGTATATGGCTGCTGGAGGTAGAAGATATGTTCCAGTGTTTGGTTATACAACATAAGAACGTGTGCATTAATTTGTCGAATAGACGACATTATAGCCCACCATAATATAGCCCACATGCAAACTCTTGGTAGGATATATAGTGTCATCGTCAACATTAATAGATTACACAAATTGATACAAATTTAAAGTCGCATCACATTTTACTGCTTTTGACTATTACGTCAAACGGATTCATTGTATAGGTATTTGTGAATGTCGTAGCCTGTCAACGCGTGAATTAGAGGCAAGGTTTCACACACCTCATTGGACAATACTGTCCGCTATGCCGTTCACGGAAATGACACATGACTTAATTTTGGATTCAGTATGAAGAATTATCCTAGCTCCTATTCATTGAGAAACATAACATTCTAGTATTTCGACATGCACATTAGTGGAATAAAAATAATAACTAGCTTCCGCCGAGGCGTGCTGCATTGGCTGCATGCAACAGTATACCTGTATCCGCTTCATCGTGGTAACATACTAGCACAAGATCAGGAACTAACTCTAAGCGAATGTCGCCATTCAGGGACCATATCACGTGACATTCGACCCCATGGCAAACATAATCAGTGTTTTTGAAACACATGTAGATTCTGCACTCGACCATTCGCGAAATAAATAGAAGCCTGTCAAGGAGTCTTTGTTTTTTTCACCACCTGATAAATATTTGGCATTGTCTGGAACTGTGTCATGGACACAGGATGTGTGAAACCTTGCTTGAATACCAGGATTGTATTCTCGTGTTGCAGGAAAAAGGTAGCATGACTTATTATGAAAAAGAATTGCAATGTATCATATTATGCAACACCTTCAACAATCTACTAATATCGATGATGACCTACTTACATCCTGTCAAGAATTTGTATGTGCTTTGCTTTATGTGAGAAGCCGACATGTATTCAAGTCGACGAATTACGATATTTTTTCTCCTGTTGTTTAAACGAGAACAACAATAAAACTGCAGACTTCTTTAGCAACACTTTTTTCTTGCAAACTATCAGGCAATTACTTGGCACAATAGCTCAACCCATTCTGGAATGCCATGTCCTTATAACCCTATGCAATTTGGGCTCCATATACAGTCCTATGTTGTGTGGCATATATAACTATAGCCCTATCTATAGTGCACAAGATACCTGTTTATAGTCATCTGATAACAACGCTAGGCATTGTGACATAAGGTGTCCCTAATGTATGTCCCTTTACCTATATGCCCGTTTGAGTGTCATGCAAATAATGTTATCCCCTGGACGCAGAGCGGAAATAGTCAGCACCCAGATGCACATGCATAAAAACGAATCTATAATGAATCAATGATGAAGTAAGATTCAGGCGTAATCATGATCGGCCAGTCCACTCTCATTGTCTCTTTCATGCCCGTCGGGTTCATAGCAAAGATAAACACCATGCTACTATTATAATCTTCGGATTGTTAACAAACCCAAATGATTTCAGTTGACCAAGAATATATACCCACAAGCTGGGCAGAAACATAACAGCTCAACAGAGTCAAATATTTGTCCTAAAATCCTGAAGTACTGAACCTTTTGTCATGCAGTGTATCGGATCGCCCCGGGTGGCCCGATTCGTCCCCCAGCGCTAATATATAATCAAGTCATGGGAGTTCTGCTTGTCTCCCTTAAGGTTGAAAATAGGTCTGGCTAAAATGTCCCCGCAACAGAAGTACCGGTATAGAAAGCATAGTCACCGTGCATGAGATATATGGGTGCATGGGATTATTTGGGTTTGGTTTTCCTTGACGGAAATCACATGGTCGCTGCGTGAGGGGCCCGGGAGCCCTACATGTCAACAACGCATTGATGGCACTCCATCCCTATCCAAATGCAGTTATAGAACTACTGAGATTTGCAATTGGCTACAATGATTCATGTGAATTGTTATTTGGCCGCCGACAACATGTCAGGATGTACTGGTATATGAAATGTGAGGATATATGCATGGAATAACCGAAGTAGTGCCAATTTTGACTTAACTGGCTACCCTGAGGATGAGCAGATCGAGTTATTGGGCATTTTCGTCAATCAATTATTCATCACAATAAATAAGTTGGTACAATTAGATATTAGAGTTCTTTAGTTTGTTGAGCACCAGTGAATGCATTCTTAATGAACAATTCCATTATCCCCATATGGCGAACCCAGATTAATTTGTGTCGGTAAGTTTGAAAATCTTCGATGTTGGTGGCCGTTTTGGATGCCATCTCAAAATAATTATCAAACATGAAGTGTCCGATGCTGTATATATCGTCAATTGTGTCTAGTGTCACAAAATGCGCCACAAAATAAGAAAATACCTCCCAGTAAAATGTGAGTCTCACTCATCAGCCTTTACTAACCACATGTGACCAGTTGAAATATATATATAATCGGCTTTGCACAAAAATTCAAATAAAAATTGTAAAAATATGAAATAGTTGACAAAAATGTGATCATGTGAGGTTTTATGAATTTACATTTTCTGGACCAGTATCCTCGTGTGACGTTTCCATACCCCTATCAAAATTTAATCACAATGTTGTAAAATTTTGAGAAATTAGTAAAATATACCATTTTTCACCATTTCCCCCCAAATTTTCATCTTAGAACATGTTCGGATAAGGTTGTTTATAATTTCCCTTCATCAATCTCTACACTGTTTCATGTTATGCCCCTAAAGCCTTCTTTGCATGCGGCATTCTAAGTGTAAACTATGCGATTCATTTTTCTGAGAAAATTATATTTTAGGGGGTGGGGTTAAGTTTATGCACAGAGCATTTTCACAGAAATATAATTATCAGTCCATCATCCAAATTGTTTTGCTAGGTCTTTGGGGCAATTTTCGAGATATGTTGCGCGTCAATAGCCCATGTGTTTCACAAGTTACAGCCAATTATATGTGACACTATTTTTCAAAATTCAAGTAATTTTTCGCAATTTCAAAAGATTTATCGCAATTTTTTCGAACTAGCTTATACATTGGTCCAGTGTTGTATCTCATGTTGTTTTATGGTGATCTGTAATTAATATAAACGATGTCTTGTTCACTTTATAACCACAGTCATATTTTTATACGCTGACACTTGTACTCGATGAAATTTTTATTTTATTTTATTTTATTAAGGGGTAGCAGACATAATGAGAGACCCTTTCCCTGCCCACAACACATTATTTAGTAGAATTTACATGATTTTCATCAATTTTGACGGTGAGTGTCCCAGACCTGGGTGGAAAAAACTTACGGTCCCGGGTGGGTGTTCCAGACCTGGGTGGAAAAAACTTACGCTACCGGGGTGGTGGGTCCCCAAAACTGAAAAACACAAAATTTCCACCTTGTATCCGCAATTTTTTTCCTGACCCTGGGTCAAAAACACTAAAAAGGTCAAAAAAATATATTTTCCACCTGCTCCGCCCTGGATACCTCAGTGTTTTGGAACCCCCATGGGGCAAGGATAATTGGAGAGAGCATCAAAATTTCTACCCTTTCGTGTGATTCTACCCTCATCTGGGGGCCGGTCTATTTTGTAATAACAAAATTACAGCTTTTGAAGTAAACTGACTCAATAATATTTGACGGGCTCTGGACGATTTTCATGACAAAGTCAACCAGATAATCAATATCTAATATCGCCCATACGAGTGTGACTTGTGGCCGAAGGAATTTAATGAGTCCGGTTCCACGACAAAAGAATCCACACCAGTAATCGACCATATGAATGTGACGTGGTTCGAATAGCTTTCAGGCACACCAACACATAAGAGAATCCAGTCAATCGCCCATACAAGTGTGACATGTACCAGAAGGCATTTAGTGAGTCCGGTTCCCTGTCTAAGCATATGAAAACACACATAGGTGATCAATCATACGAGTATGTAAGATTGTTCCCAGTCAGTCCGGCAACCTGACAATCCACACTGGTGAACGACCTTACAGGTGCGACGTTTGTCAGAAGAAGTTCGGTGTGACCGTGAGTCTGACAATACATAAGAGAATCCAAGCTGGTGACAAGATGTGTGTTGCCAATGGCAAAAAATATTTTCATTTGGCAAAAAATTTGGCAAATTAGTTTTAATTAAGGGATGTGAACTATCTAGTCATAAAACATCATCGGCCGTGGGTTATTCGTTATGTGTGCCGAATTACAGACAATACAATGGGAAACCAAAACAAGAAATTTACATGTAGTGCAGTTAGCAGTGTCATGTCAACAGTTATATGTAATCTTCTTTAGTTTTCACAAAACAGTTATCCAATCTTTCGGTCATAATCAAAATTTCATCAAACAGCTAATCAACCTTGGTTAAGATGTGAGTCGGGGAAAAAAAGCGATGTTCAGTAAATTTTTCATTGAGGCTGTTGAAGTACTTTGTAACATGATCTCAATGTAGATACCACAAAAGGTAATTATTAATTTGTTTTGACAGTTAATCCTCCCTTTATCCGTTTGGATTATGGACGCATGTAGTCATTGTGACAATGCATATTAATGGCGACATTATATAGCACATATTTATGATGTCAGCATTATATTACCAGTGAGTATAAGACAATAGGTTAATCAGCCGAATGTGAATGACGATGGATTAATTTATGGCTCGTTGATTTCAGCAGTAATAAAAGGCGAAATAATATGTGTAGTAACATTAAACGTAGTTTTCAGGCAGGTGTTGCTTTGATATGTATTACTTCTTTGATATTTATTAATAATACAAACTTGCTTTTCTAGTAGCTCATCTCACCTGTGTCTGTGGTTAGTTTTTACAGTATACAACAAAGATAAAAACACGATAATTTCCCTAATTATACGCGCAATTAAATTTGGCAAATATATTTTTAATTTGGCAAAAAATAATTTCATTTGGCAAAAATTTTGGAAAGAGAAATTTTCGTCCAGCACCAACCCTAAGTTAGCCCAATCAAAAAAAATCCTTTCGTAGTATGACGTCTGGTCTGTTTGAACAATTCCCGCTAGTTTTCTGGGATCTAATTAGCATCAATGGGAAACTCCACCACTAAACTAACTTTCGCAAATGTAATCAGTTCACACTCAGTGAATGGTTCTAATCATTGATTTTATTGGTTGAAAACATTTTCATAGAAACAGCAAAAGAGACATATGAACACATGGTTTTTGAATGAAAATTGACAAAACAACGCAATGTAATTGTTAATAATTTGCATCTTTATCGAAAGTCTTTTTACGACTTTTGTCAAATCATGGTTTATATGATTCATTCACATCAAAAATAAAGACATTTGGTTTAATTGTTTGGATATATAATAGGGTTTTTGTTTTAAAAATCATGAATTATTAAAGGGCCAAAACAACATAAAACAACATAAATATTATTGAACCATTTTTTCAATAATCTGGCAGACTGTGACATATATACTCAATACTGATTCATCTTTTCAGACATTATGTAGTTTTATGGTGATTTTTCCACAAAAAAAAAATAGTCTTGCTGCCAAAAAACTAAAATATGCAATGAAAATTGTTTGATTTATTTTCTCGCAGACAGTCATGATTTCAGAAGGTAGAGTGAGCGTACACCCTAGTTGGGTTCCTAGTCTAGATAATGCAGTGTGTTTTAAAAAAAATAATTCCTGTCAAACTGTCTATCGAACTGCATGAACAAATTTTGGTTTTTGTTAAAACCACTTTTTTTCATAATTCAAACATATTTCTCATATTGTGAGGGTAAACAGTTGTTGTTATAACACATTGGTTATAAAGGGATGATGTTTTTTTCCTTCAAATTAATAGTTTGAAATTGAGATTTTTGGAAACTTAAGTGGTATTTTTCAAGATGCCACTTTACATCTTAATTAAGTGGTAACCAAGCACTTATGAAAAAATTACCATTACTTGTTTATCATATAATTTACACACGTTTAATGTACCCAACGTATGCATAAACAGACAGACGGACAGATTGAGCCCTCAGCTATATGCGCCGAAACTCTTACCAGACATAATAAATGCATGATTTCTGAAGAGATGATGTTAATTGTAACTAGTAGCATAATAATGCCTTTTGTGACAGTATCTGAATCATGAAACACGCCCTGTAATCAGATAGTCAGAGGACAAACACAGTTTGGAGCAAGAAATAGAGTTAACTACACTCAAAATAATCCCATTTTTAACACAAAAAACTGCATTTGACAACATGAGTTTATTTTTACACCGATGTAGCAATGACTATTCTCTGATTTTAAATATGGTGACTAAACATAGCAGATTAATATACATTTGATTGGCAGTATTTACGTAATATTTGTGTGAAGAATCGACCAAAACCTCTGTATTATCAATTTCAAGATCAAATTCCAGTGCTAATAACCCATTTAATGGGATATATATGATGAAAAATTACATGCTGACAGCGTGTTGAAACATTACCTGTTCCAGCAATCGAGAACTCCTCATGAATCGCCACAAAGGAAATTTATCAATCTAAATTGTTGTTAACATCAGTATGGAGAAATATCAGTTTGGGTAATATAATCAATAACACTTTAGTCAAATTAAACTATAATACAATTGATGTGTTTGGGATAGTAATACTGATTAAATTTTATAAAAAATAACTAATTAAATGAACCAGAACCTGATAGCCATTCCATAAAATTAATCTATAAGAGAACTGGTGTGATCGAGGGTCTATTGATTAGCACCAACTTCCACCACACCTGGAAGCACTCAGGGCATCCCCACAATTTTATTGTAGCATTGTCAAGGAAAATGCTTAGTTTTCTTTACGCCTTTAATGACTGAACTGAAGTAACTAAAGCTTTATAAAATGCTGTTATGTTGGAACATAAAACAGACAAGGATACTGTTTTCAGCAACAGTTTGATAATATCGTTGTCATTGTGCAAAGATGTATTATCAATGTATAGGTTGATAACTTGATATTGCTAGTATATGATGAGGTATTAACTACTAGTATATACTTCATGAAAACATTCAAAACAAATATCTTTTCAGTAAATCGTGGTCTGGCGCTTTTTTTCTGAATTTAATAAATTCTATTCATGCCATCACACATTCAAAATACATGTAGCTATACATATCATGCTCACATGTTTGTATTTATTGTCCCCCGTAAAATGTATTTTCGGGGGACTATTGTAATCAGCTCCTTCTGTTTGATCCGATGTTCTTCTATGGAGTTATTTCCCTTTTTTCAATTTTTTTTTTACTTAGAAAATTTCTCACTTTTTCGGATGATATCTCAAGTTTGTATCCTTTAATTGCAAATACCGTTTTTATGTGGATCAGTCATATCAAGATACAGGTTGAGTTCGAATTTGAGTTTGATCCGATGATTTTTCCGAGAGTTATGGACTTTTTTCGAATTAGAAAATTCAATTTTCTTCTTTTTTCAAGTTTGGACTGTTCAATTGAAAATTCCGTTTTTTTGTGAGTCATTGATATAAAAATACAGGTCAAGTTCGAATTTGAGTTTGATCCGATGATTTTTCTCAGAGTTATGGGCTTTTCGACTTAGAAAATTAAATTTTTCTTGTTTTTTCTTTGGTTTCCGGGTGATAAACTCAAGTTTGGATTGTTAATTGGAAATGCTGTTTTTTTGTGGGTTGTTCATATATGATCGCAGACAATACGCAGATAAGGGCAACGGAAATTATATCTGCACTGCGCGAACTGAAACTAGGGAAGGCATCTGGATCAGACAATATCAATAACGGGTTATTAAAAGCCATTGGACCTCTCATGGTCGACGAATTCGTCAAGTTATTCAATCAAGTTTTCTTGACCAACCAGTATCCTAAGAATTGGAGTAAATCAATTTTAAGTTTAATCTATAAAAAGGGAGATCGAAAAGATCCAAATAACTACAGAGCAATTGCAGTGAGTTCAGCATTAGGGAAATTATTTAATAAAGTCATAAACCATAGTTAAAAGTTTTCTAGAGGAGAATGATATCATTGGGAACAACCAATTCGGATTTAGAAAGGGAAGAAGTACAATTGACAGCGCTTTTATTCTAAAAACGGTAATTGACAAATACACGAAATTGAAAAAACCGATATACGTCGCATTCATTGATTTTAAGAAAGCTTTTGATACAGTTAACAGACAACGTTTGATGAAAAAACTGGAACAAATAGGTCTCTCTCGAAATATATACAACATAATTAAATCTATGTATGAGTCAAGTGTCTACTTAACCAAAACAAACCAGGGACTGGGACCTCCAAATTTGTCCTCGATTGGAGTAAGGCAGGGGTGAATACTCTCACCAAATCTTTTTAATATTTACATTAAAGACATAAACAAGACAGTCAATGACTGTGGGGTCGCTCACCAGACTGCAAAGACTGATAAGACTGGGACTCTGGAGACCACAACAGTAAGAACTTTTCATAATAACTTTAAAAGAAGTAGATCTAAACAGGATATGTGGCTAGAGAGGCTTCATGTATGTAGATGGGTGAATATCCACCTTGAAATTACCAACTATACACTACTGATCTCCAGCTCAACATGTCCCCTCCAGTCTTAGGTTGGAATTTCACAACCGACATCTCAAACTTTCTCAATTGTTTGAAATTTCCAATCTCACAAGCACCTTTTTATTAAACCATTTAGACATGTTTGAAGCCCAATTATCCATGGACCCAAAACACCATACATGTATGTCAAATTAATCAGTCAGGTAGGTCCAAGGTAGATGATTTAATGAATTTGGTATTTCAATGATTTTATTAGACACAAAAGTGTTAACTCCCCATAGCCCCGTCATTTCTTAACATGTTGACATCATGTTAACAAATCTGAATCTCAGTCACTAAAGGATCCTCCAAGTATATGAAAGCTAAATAGTCCAACCTCTCTTGAGAAGACATTTTAAGAATTACTATAGAGACATATAGTTATGTCCCTGGTCCCACCCTATTTAACCTGGTGACCCCATCTGAATAAATTTGACATACAGTTATGTCCCTGGTCCCACCCTATTTAACCTGGTGAGTGGTGACCCAATCTGAATATATTTGAATCCCAGACACCAAAGAACCCTTCATACTAAATATCAGTAAAATATACCTGATGGTCCTTGTGAAGGAAGCATATTAAAAGTGAAACTGTCCTTTGCTTGACCATTATTTGAGCAGGTGACCCCATTAAAAAAATCTGAATTGCAGTCAAACAAGAACATTCCATGCTATATAAGCCAACTAGTTCTTCATTACGTGTACACTGGCTTTAAAAAATGATTCGGGGGTACCTCACCAAATGTACTGAGCTGGTGTGGGTCATAATATCAGTTCCAATGGGGTTTTATTACTGTGAAACAAGTCAATGAATATCAAAGAATATAATTTGACATACTATATACGATATTTCACGACGTTAGCCACACGCAGACGCCATTTTGACGTCATATCTAACCACGTAAATTGAAAGCAGTTGCTGCTTATATATTATCTTGTTATATATGGTTGTTGGGATATCCGAAAGATTTATTGGACAGTGTTGTGAACTAACTTGCAAAGATGGTTTGCAGTATTCATTAAGTCAAAGTGGAGTGGCTCAGGGGCGCGCGGGGTAATTGTTAGGGAAGGGGGACTGAAAACCTGTAGAATGAGATTGTACTATGAATGGATTATTGTAGTCGATTTCAACTGGGAATAGGTTATACTTGCGCACCTCTGCCCGTCTGTCAAACTGTACGTCCGTCTAGCCGTGTGTTCATCCATGCATCTGTATATATATGTCCATCCGATGTATGTTCGGCGGACTTAGGTCTGAATCAGTATTCTGTGTTTTACGCCATATTTTCGGACAAGAATTATGCTCGCAAAATGAATCATCAGTGTGTTCTGTCAACAAATATTTCTCGTGGGGTATATCATCATGACATAGGTATTCAAACTGGCGTCATTTGGGTTCTCATTTTACCGACAAACGCAACAAATGCTAGGTGCGGTTTGGAACCCCCGAGTCCACACCCTGGGTCTGTGTTTTACACTAATAATTCATCAATCTAATCGACTTGAGTGTGCGCATGTGTCGAGAATGTTACCACTTGGTGATCAGCAATCAGAATCGCGGGTACTCAATAATAAACGCTCTTTATATAAAAACAAAACTAGAAGTTTGATATAAACTCTTTAAACTTGGATCAAGCCTTGTTATTTTAATATATGCTTCATGCAGCTTGGTTTGAGGTTGCATATCGATATTCATGTCTATATGATATTCATTATAAATAGAGAGGTTAAGGTAATAAGGTGTAACGTGATCATCAATGTATAGGAGTAGTCCTGTCTGGTGCATCGAAACTTCATGCAGGTTTGTTTGAGGTTGCATATCGATATTCATGTCTCTTTATATGATATTTGCTTATCTTACAGTCGTCGGTATATATAGGCTAGTGAATATGTAAAAGTTGTAGTTGGAAACTTTGGACAATTCATCGACTAATAATTCAAACACGCGAACTTGAAGGTCAAGACCCTGTTCTGTTATCAAATATTTCATCAAAGCATGCATTGAGCGGTCGGGTAGAGTACACTGAATACTTGACTTGAAACAAATTTCATTTACAAAAAATACGAAAGGGATTTGGACACAAGTTTTGCAACTTATAAAGCCCCTCTCCCAATACGATAACACACAAACAAGATGACGGTTTTACGTATACACTGAATATTCGGGTACACGCCAGGAAAATTGTTTCAAGACTAGCAGGGCATAACCCTGACAATACACTTAGTTAGAATGATATGATGATTGCAGTTTGCAAACGGTTAACAGCTTTTAAATAGCATATATATATATTGGCTATACATTTAATATACAACAATAATTGTCGTATAACCAACAATGTATCATAGACTTCAGTTGCGATAAACTACAAATAAACAATGCATGCATGTTGCGGTCATTAGCTACATGTGGCCATATATGACCCCTGTCAGTCTAGACTATCAATACACGATCAATAAACATCCAACCATAATCCCCTAATACACAGTGTATTCGGGAGTGTATTGGGAATCACACATACCAGCAATGTTAATTGCCGCTGTCTGCCACAGAGGTGAAAGGTTATACCCGAGTGATTTCTGACTATCATTGTAAAGAAATTGTTTCTTAATTTTGTTAGCGTTTCTTTACAAACATATCAAGAATTTAATAGATAAATATACCATTTTGCGAGGTGAGGTTGGGCACCGGAGTTATTTCTGATGTTAAATTTAGTGCGGTTGTTTCTCAATATTTCGGCAACTTATCCAGAAGGGAGGGACTCGGGAGATCTCTAGTTATACAGAGGGAATGTTCCTCTTTCCGATGACATCAAAATTAACTCCTAGGTTCTTACCACAGCGTGGAAATATCCCAGCGTTTCAAGTGATAAATTTGGCAGATTCATCGGATATTATCTATAACAGATGTACTCTGTAATTTAGTGAGGTTGGGACCCGACTTTTGTTTCTTAATATCTCGGCAACTTATCCAGAATGGAGGGGCTCGGGAAATATCTAGTTACACAGAGGGAATGTTCCTCTTCCCGATGGCATCAAATTAAGTCCAAGCTTGTGCCCACAGCGTGGAAATATTCCAGCGTTTCAAGTGATAAATTCGGCAGATTCATCGAAAATTATCTATAGCATATGCACTCTGTAAATTTAGTGAGGTTGGGACCCCGTCTTTTGTTTCTTAATATCTCGGCAACTTATCCAGAAGGGAGGGGCTCGGGAAATATCTAGTTATACAGAGGGAATGTTCCCCTGTCCGATTGCTATATTCTATTAAATCCTTGTACATGAAATGGACAAACGCTCTTTATCCATACCCTGCAATACATTTAAACGAATGCTGTTTATTTGTCATGCTTGATCTTGATATTTTGTAAAGGAAAGTTGTCAGCATAATGCAAACTTACAAACTTCAAAATTCACTCAGGTGCCTTACATCATCTCGGAAAATTGTATATTTACCTGTTGATATGTGGCGAAGAAACGCTATAAAAATTAATGAACAATTCCTTTACAAACATCATAAATAACTCCGTAACTTCACGTTACACCTTATTACCTTAACTTCTCTATTTATAATGAATATCATATAGACATGAATATCGATATGCAACCTCAAACAACGCTGCACGAAGTTTCGATGCACCAGACAGGACTACTCTCATAAATTGATGCTCACGTTACCCGCTATTACCTTAACTTCTCTATTTATAATGAATATCTCAATGTGCATGGTAGTTAGATTACCTCATAAACAGAACATATGACCACACAATGAGGAAATTCAATTAACATGCATGTGATTTATAGATTTTAGATGATTTAATTTTTTTTATTTAATTTAATTTAATTCAATTTAAACAAGTTTAGAACATCAAACGACTGATGTAGCAAGTCTTACAAATGTCTACTTTTACAAGAGTCATGTCAAAACGTGATATACGGGTAACTTGCTGGCTATATTGGCTTAATTAATTTAGTGAGGTTGGGACCCCGACTTTCTTCTGTAATCCGGGGTATGCAGTTTAAAGCAGATGTACACGTAATGTTGGCTCTTGTAACCATATTTTAAGAATTACTATGTGGTGAAATAGTTATGTCTGTGGCTCTGCCCTTATTCAACTTTGTGATCACATTTTCACAAATCTGTCACCCAAGGTAATTTCATACCAAATATAAGCAAATAGGCCATTTGATTATTGCATAGAAGACATATCATGAATTACTATGGAGAAAAAGAGTAATGTACTGGCCTTGCACCTACTTGACCTGGTGACCCTGATTAATGTGTTAAATGTCCTGTTGAAAGATGTGAACAATACATGAGATAAATTGTTGTTGTAATAGGGAATTAATGACCTCTAGCAGATCTCCAGGGAATGTTTATACAAATGTCAGATTTCACTCGACATGTGTAGGCATACCCTGCATACAGTTAGAGCCAAAGTAAATGGTTCTTACTAATGATTCTCTGTTCAGAATTTGAGTAAATATTATTTTTGGGACCAGGGTCAGAAGCAGTGAACTTGAATAAAGGGCCAGGGGCACAATATATATATATATGTACATAATTGACCATGGAGTTTAATAAATTATTATTTTTAAAAATATTTTTTGGAGTTATGTCCACATTTTACCCAGTGACCTCATTTGAACAAATCTGAACCCCAGTCACCCAAGGATCCTTCATACCAAATATGAACCCATTTGGCCTGATGGTATTTGAGATGTTTAAAAGAATCACAATGGAGGGAAAGAGTTATGGCCCTGGCTTCGCAACTGTTTGACCAAGTGACCGAATTTGAACAAATCTGAATGTGAGTCCCCTAGGGAACATCCACACCAAATATGAACCCATTCGGCCTTATAGTTCTGGAAAAGAAGTCGTTCTAAGAATTACTATGGAGGAATAGAGTTATGGCCCTGGTTTCGCAACTATTTGACCCAGTGACCTCATTTGAACAAATCTGAATGAGAGTTACCTAGGGAACATCCTCACCAAATATGAACCCATTTGGTCTTACGGTTCCAGAGGAGAAGATGTTCAAAGAATTGTTGACGGACGGGTGGTACGACGGACGGACGGACGAGGAGTGATGACTATAGCTCCACCGGAGACTTCGTCTCAGGTGAGCTAAAAACATTTTCAATGATTCATGTGACCCTATTCAGGTTCATGGCCACAAACTTAATCATCTCTTATTTGCAGACGACCTGGCGATAATTTCAAACAGACAAGTCGGCCTACAAAACTGCCTGAACAGTTTGAACACTTACACAAAGTCAAATGGACTAACACTTAATATTGGAAAATCGAAATGTCTCGTTTTCGGGAGCCATCTGTTACAATACAAACCGACGTTTAACTTCAATGGTGTTCAACTTAAAAATGTCAATGACTATACGTACTTAGGGATAAATTTTTCGCACGAAGGGAAATTTGAAAATGCGCAGAAACAACTTTGTGGGAAAGGTCAAAAGGCAATATATGCTTTATTTAGTGCTTTCAATGAAACGGTCTTTCCACCAATAAAAACGTTGATAAAGTTATTTGATAAACTTATTCTCCCAATAATTTTATACGGCTGTGAAATATGGGGTACAGAAATAACGCCGAGCAGAAGATACCAAATACAATGTGAACAAGTTCATACAAAATATTGCAAACGAATTTTGAATGTTGGAAAATTTTCAACAAATCATGCTGTCAGAGCGGAACTCGGTCGCTTCCCATGTTACATAGATATCATTTACAGAATGGCTAATTATGCGATTAAAGCGTCGGTTGAGTCAAAAAATTTACTTCTGACTAAAGCGGTTTATGAACAACAAATGCGCAAGGTCAAATCACTATCCATCTTTAAATCTCTCCAAAATATCGGACTAAACATTCAAACAGGTGGGAAGCTTTATCACTCAAATATTGTAGACAAACTTAAAGCTTCCTTGAAATGTAAACATGAGAAAGAATTCAAACATTCGATATTCAATGATGCTCGGAAAAACGGTGATAACAAACTAAGAACATATCGACTATTTAAATCTGTATATGTCATAGAACCATACCTTTATGGTACTCATAACGCGGAAGACAGAATGCGTTTCACAAAACTTAGAATTAGTGACCACCAACTGTCGGTTGATGGTGGCTGCCTTTCTCAATGGTGCGGATGTAAATGATAGGAAATGCATATATTGCCCTCCACTACCAATAAAGGTTGAAAATGAACTACATGTAATTATGGAATGTCCATTATACTCAGACTTAATGTGCAGGTAGTAATAATTAATAACACCCGATATCTGTTAATTAACCACGCTTAATCTGGTCAATGTGGTCTAGAGTGTTCGAAGAAATAACACTGCAGACGAAACGGTAGCTAATTTTGCTCCCGACGTCAATCAGAGCGTAAGCCCTCCTCTTTGCTTAGAATAGTCGGCCTCTTTCGGAAAACTTCGGAAATGACGTCACAAGTTGAAGACGTATTTCCCCCAGTTCGCGAGTGTAAACAACGCAAGTTTTAAAGATTTGTTTCGATGAAACACTCACGTTTTCGAGTACTTTGCATGTAATTTGGGGCCAGACTATGATTAAAGTTTTATATACGCAGTGCTTTTCTTGTGAGTCGCAGCTATTGCATTCGTCAGATCGCAACCAAATGACGAAATACTGACATCAATGTGGGTAAAACGTGTTAGTTTCTTTCACACTGACTACAGGCCTTCTAAACGGTGATAATTTAATTGAGGGAGTGATATTATATATTTTTGAACTAATTAGCCCACTTACCGTAATATAGAGAATAGATGTATTCAAATTTGTATTTATTAAGATCTCAGTCACTGTTTGGAAGGCCTGTTGTTTCTTCCGAAATAAAAACAAAATCAAACTTCGAACGACTGTACAGGCCTATTCACAGTACTGGAAGTTTGCTTTTGGTGTGTTCAGTTGCTGCCAAAAGCATAGTGAGTGAGTTTTCACTTGATGGCTATTTGAATTTAAATCCAGGTGATGCCACAAAATTATATTAAAAATGAAATGAAATACAATATATAGTGTTCTTAAACCACCCAATTGTACAACTTCAAGCACATGACTGCATGCATGAGTTGGATCTTCAACAGTGACCCGGCCATACCCCTATTTCTGACCACACCCTCTAATGTCATACACTATGCATCTTCTTAGCAGGGTGTGGGTGAAGGGGGTACCGGTATATCATAGAATGGGCCGCAGATTCGACAGGTTGCGGGGTCGTCTCTGAAGAGGATCCAAGGATTGCGGCCAAGGTTGCCTCGGACTAATTATCGCACTATACCCGCCCCATTTATTAAACTGATATCCAGGATTCTGCAAATAGCCTGCATTAATTGTAACCAGCTTTATACCACGAAATTCTCCAAACTTTAGATTGTGTTTGGCTCAAATTACAAATATAATGTTGTCGATGTAATTTACCCTTATTGCTCTTGCATGGTTATTGAAGTTAGGTATAAATCTTTGTCAACTATATCAATTGCCATGCCATGTAGTCAATATTTTCTTAACTGGTATGCAGGATATCACCCCTCCCTCTCTCTCTCTCTCTCTCTCTCTCTCTCTCTTAAAATCAAGTTACTACATGTAGTAACTGGTGTTTGGGATTCGGGGTTGATGGGGCAGTAGTGGTGGGTATATGTTAAAATGATGGTATTCTCAGTTTTTGAATTCATTTTTCTGAAATGTTTATAATGTCCTCAGGTAAATAAATATTTCAAATCAAAAGGGACAGCAATTAATTTATATGTATATCAAATTCTGGGGTCAATAATTAAGTTAAAGCCACATGGCGGTTTGCGCTCCAAAATGCAAATAATATTATACGCTTTTGAAATTTTCCCGGCATCGAACGAAATAGGTCGATAAATATCATTCTGTAACCCAAAAAGATATATTGATCCCAAACCCACTCACCCCATTCACCCTGCTAGCATATACTCACATTCGCTCTCAAACACACATATCCACAATACATAACAGGTCATGCAAACAAATACAAAGACCATTACACAATTACAAAACATATATGGACGGACACAATTTTCAGTAACATACAAGTACCGTATTCATATACATTTTTTCCATTTCACTGTGACACGCCAGAACAAATTTGTCAAATTCCCCAAATTCAAGATAAACCTATGTTGATATGAAAAACATGTGTGTAATTATAATTATCTATATAACGGGATAAATTTAGTTTTAGGGCGGGAGGGAGGGAATAATTAAATTTCTGTGCGTATCTACGCAATGTTTTCGAACTAATGAATGAAATCGGTTTCCCGCGTTACAAAAATAGCACGATAACACCGGATTGGCTAATATTCATGGATGCACTCGTCTTAGCCAATCAGAAGTTAGCAAATGACTCGGTCAAATTTACTAACAAGGAAACGGAAAATTCACGACCAATCGCGGTCACACTAAAATGCAGAAGCAACAGTATGGAAAGTAGAATGCTACTATCCGGAATAATTAGAGATTTTTGGCAAAAATAGCCAATCCATTCCAGATATGGTAACAATAAAGAGCGTTTATCTTACTTCTGGCGAAAAGTTGAAAATGGCTGGGACTTTGGCAAGTGTTTTTCAGACCATATGAAACCGGTATATCAAAAGTTCGTTTATTTGTCGACCTATTGTATCAGTCGCTCCAAATTACGTAGAGTTGTTAGATGTGGGAAGCCCGGTGGCGCTATTAATTCGTCGGCGACTTTTGTTTTAAATGTACACATTTTGCTTCGGTTTTTGCCAGTGACTTACAATTTTTTTAGCCGGGAAATAAACGGACATGGCTCATTCGAACCTCCAAATTTCTGTCTACGAGGGGTAGGCCTATAGGCCTATATTCATATGATATAGCATGGTTATCGTTGCGAACTCGAACAGGTCTAACAAATACACGTGTTCCATACATTGGGGCCACATAGGGGTGTTAACTAGTATGAAGCGTATTTTGTTCTTTATACATATTTAAATAAAAATGAATCGCTTTGGGTTGGCCGAATATGCATCAATAATGCTGCGGCAATGCTGGGTGGAAATAATATTGATTGCTTCGTGATCCTCGCCAGCCGACCTTATAAAGTCCATGCGCGGACTTTTCAAATCTAGGTATTTCGATCGGTAGCTGGTGCTTTTAAAATCACATGGCTCAAAATAAAAATGGAATACAAAAATAATCATTGAAATTTTTTTTAGCAGATATGAAAAAAATAAAATGTGAAAATGAATTGTCTGAAGCGAAAATTATACGGAATGAACAAAAATTGTGAAGCCCCCAACCTCACAGGGATATATAGCAAAAATCACTGAAAAACGCCAAATCTAGTGACGTCAACTTGATGTTCGAGTAGGCAGGCGGTCCTATGATAAATTAGTTCAACAACAGAGGGAGGGTGATTGTTCAGAAAGCCCCACAAACAGTAAAAATAATGTTCAGAAATTGAATACTTATACTATATAGGGCTATTATTTATAATGGCCAACAACAAATGTGGACTAAATCACGAAAAAGTACCGCACCCAATATTCTACAGTGGTTAAGGTATAAATTAGTTATGGTATCAATTTATTTCTCTGAATTATGTGGGCAACTGGGTATCAGTCTTTCAGAAACATACACAATCCCCCTGTACTATTAATATTGCGCCCCGCACTCTTATTTATATGGACCCCCCCCCCCCCCTTTACTTTTGTCCACCCCTGCTATTATTTGGATCCCGATCGAGAGTAGTGCTATACAATCTCTCTGCACCGTCCAAATTATTTCTAGAATGTTACATTGTTGCCGGCATTTGGTGGTTCTGTGACATTTGATCAACAATTATGACAGTTCAAACTCCGATGGCTATGTACGATAGAAAGTCTATCGCAAATCCGAAATCACAATGTCGCAGACAACAACAAAATAGAACAGCTTAACATCGAAATGCATGCTCCGTCCGCCAATTTTAATCAACGTTACACAAACAATTTACAGTCTTCAACTTGTGACGTCACAAGAACGGAACGTCGCTTTTCATGATTTCGCCGATTCAAAAATATTTTTCCGTGACGTCGTCTTTGATGACGCGCTATATCAAAACAAAGCCGGCGTTTTGCAGAAGCGACTTTTACTCTGCAGTAGGTCACTATTTGGAGTTGAATTACATAAATGCGCGCATATAACCGAAATAGTCGCGACCTACACTTTAAGGGATAAATTATTTTTGCTAATGAAACAATATTGTGACAACTTCGATTCATTGGATGAAAACGGTAAATTCATTAAAATTATGACAAACAAGAACGAAAACTGTGGAAAGATCTGCAACGTGATCCGTCAATACTTCGACAAGCGAACAATATTTCTACAAAACAAAAGTTCATGATAATTCATATATACATTTCATGTTTTATACTCTTTTTGTACCATTACTCTTCATTTATATCATATAATCATTGTATGCATACTGCCTATATTACGGGTGTTTCATGCATTAAAATTATCTTATGTTATCTTATCTTATCTTATCAAAATACAGGTCAAGTTCGAATTTCAGTTTGATCCAATGATTTTTCGACTTTGAAATTTAAAAAAAAAAAAAAATTCTGTATGAGGGTACCTTCATGGTGTAATCAACTCCTCCTACAGTTTTGATCGTAGATATTTGTAACTTCAGAGTATTGTTACCCACATATTGGAGATGTGCAACATGTATATAGATGACGGAACAAATTATTTTTTTAACCCTTTCGACTTAGAACATTTCAACATTTTTTTTAATTTCTTTAACAAAGCGGCATCGACTTGCCACGTTGTCGGGGGACACTGTGGTCAGCCGACCTTTTATTAAATATTGTTTTATTATGAATTGTATTGTTTTGTTAGCATACTGCCTATGTTGGTGCTAATGCAAATAATTTGTATTGTGTCGTATTGTTGATGAACTTAAATTGTATAGTAGGCATATAACATACCGTATTCTCGCGGGTATAAGCCCACTTTCGGGCATAAGACCACCCCAGTATTTTCACTAGAAGTAAGTTTTCCGGGGTTTAAGACCACCCCCTCACTGGCCCTAACCATAACCCCTCCAAAACGGGTTTATATACCAGTATTTGAGAAAAATTACTCCCCAACACCTGTCAAAAATGTCAACGAATTTCAAATTTTCGCGAAGTTCAAAGGTCACAGTTCCGGTAGCTATGACATATTATAATTTCCGGATGTCTTATTCGATACCGGGGACCGGAACGAAGTGCGGTCGCGGGGCGGGGAATAATGAACTATTATTCTAATAATATATAAATAAAGATGATTTATGTTACACTGTGTCTTGTTTCTTGTGTTCAATAAATAACTGGCCGGTAGGCCTGTATTATTGACGTTCACCCAGCGATGAATATATCTCATTTACGTCCATGGTTCACTGATGGTGACAGGTGTCGTACTGAGTGTATGGAAAAGATGAATACAAGAAACTATATTCAAGGTTAGATTACTTTTGAAATTTGAAAACAATAAAGAAGATTTATGTTACACTGTGTCTTGTTTCTTGTGTTCAATTAATAACTGTTTTACTGACGTTCAATCAACGGAAAAGATCAATGGAAAGAAACTATTGAAGGTAATTAAGACTGTGTCCTGTGTAAGTTTGTGCTGACAATGTGATCGGTATAAATATTGAGAAACTAACCCAAGATCTTCAGTTCTTTATTTGTTTACAATGCCTCTACAACGTAAATCTTACACAATTGCTGTGAAAGTGACTGTGATCGAGTGGTTTCGCGATATCGGCAGGAATTTCTCCAAAACCGAACGTGCATGAATGGGGAATTTCGCGGAAGCAGATTCGATCTTGGGAGCGCAATTATGATAAACTCAAACCCCTATCCAAGGGTAAAACGGCCCAAATTAAGAAATAACACGCCGTTAAAATTTGTTTTGTTCCCCTAATTAATTATTCAATGTCATAAATTTACCATGAGTATTAAAGGCAGCTACCATAAATCAATATAACACCTTTCATGCATTGATGTACACAATGTTAAGTTATGTAACCGCATAAGCTGTATTGTTTTCTCATTCTGAATAGCGATTGGATTTCTCAGTTAAATTTAACACCCACTTTCCATTGATTGACATATGAAGCACAACATTCTTGTTTTAATGTCAACAGAAATTAAATATTTTACGGAATGCAGGACTCCGTTTACGAAACGATTATCGGAATATAAATCCCCATTGTAATTCCCAAATAATTTATCTAGACAAAGTTTTACATACGTTTCTAGGCCTATATATATTATTATACTGTGTTATGTATCACATGTGTTATTGTGACTGTTTGTTTCTGTGCATATTTTCTGTGTAAGATTTCCAATTCAACGTTAATTCTGTATCGACCACGTGCGAAACAGAAACTAAATGTGGGGAAATCCCAGCTTTCTGGTAAAGTTTACGTATACCTCGAAATGCAGAAATGAGATATGTTCGATATACCTACGCTAAATATACTTACTGATCCATCGTCCAACGCCATATTTTCGCCAGTCCAGGTGATGACATCCGAAATACTCAAATGTTTCCGGGGTATAAGACCACCCATGCCTTTTCAAGCTATTTATTCCCTAGGCCCCCTGGTCTTATACCCGCGAGAATACGGTAAAGACAATTACATTAGAAAATGGGATTTGACAGAAAGCATGAGGCTTATGTCAGCTGTTGTAGCTGACCAATGTGCAACTGCACACCCCCTTGAAACCTATTGAATATCCAAGTCTGTGAAATTCCATTTGCACCCCATTACACTTGAGTTGGAAGTCTCCAACTGGAATCTCAAGCTTTCCAACTGTAGTAAATGTCCAAACTGATATTATCCCTATGGTTGGAAATTTTACAACTGATAACCGAAAGTAGGAAAATATTCGACTCTTGGCCTGAAGCAACGTATTTTACTCTAAATATACTGACTGAGATATAAAACTCTCATGCCAAATTTAACACAACTTTGGTTTAATATTCCCAAGTAATATTGTGCTAGGCATGAAATGTCCAATTATTGAAAATATTGGCCGGGTTTGAGTGGGTCGGTTTGAGACACACCCCAACCACATCAACTACCGACACATCCCTGTGTGTAGTCTACACCGAAAAATAGATGACTTTGCACACCTTGATTTTGTACTCCATATAGTTGTACAACAGTGACACAGATAAATCAACATTTATTTATTGATGAATTGCCAAATTAAAAACTCTTTATAAACATGCAATATAAAATTCCGGTTGCATATATTCCACTGAGGTGTATTAACTCCAAACTTCATCCATACCTATATTAGGCTAGAACAAACGTTCATCCATGAATGTCTATATTCTGGAAACACTGTATAATAGATATTCCTCAGACTTTATCTGGCCAACCCAAACAATCCTTTTGGCATTAGGAAGATCTTCTAGTCTTCTAGTCTAGCCCAAGCTATCCTCCACCAGTTTGTGGTGGAAAATAAAGCCAATGACTTTACTTATGTATCACACCTTCTGTTTGATCTTTTTCAGCATGTTACCTTGTTCTAATGCAGCTCGCCTCTTCTTCTGAGAAAGAGACAAAAAAGAGATTCCAAAATTATAACATTACTGACAATGCAAGAACAATTTTCACTGATTATAACCTACTTTGTAACCCCACACTGTATAATCATTTACCCGATTCTCTGATTAAACATCTAATTCTCCAATGAATCATGTCTGATTCTCCAAATAAAATTCCAATATTTTCTCACCAGCTCTTGGAAAATCATCAGTATACAATCACAGGGCGATAATGCTTGTATGTTCGAATTTTATCATATTTAAGTGTGTTTTTATTTTAAAAGATCACAGTCCATGTGGGGACTAATTCTAACAGGTTTTTGGCGCTGACACAAACTACCTATGCTATCATCGAATTACTTGA
The DNA here is from genome assembly GCA_032622095.1 of Siphonodentalium dalli. NCBI lineage: Eukaryota > Metazoa > Mollusca > Scaphopoda > Gadilida > Siphonodentaliidae > Siphonodentalium > Siphonodentalium dalli. Next base: position 127,521,256 of record CP136063.1, read on the forward strand.
GTCGGGAAAAATAAGGTCATAATCTTAGAAATCAGCTATCACAGGCTGAATTTAAGCCTGCATTCAAGGAAATATATCTACTCTACAATCAACTCTCGTGCTCAGGCTTACAAGAACAGGTAACAGAAATTTGTTTAATCGTGCAGAGTCAAAGGCATACAAAACCAGAATCTCCGAACCCCCTATTTTTACAAATTATTTACAAACATTCCGCATATTTTACGACCATAAATGTCAAAAATCCAGATGTGGGAGCAAAAACTATAACTATCACTTTATGTTTTGTTTTGTCTATACATCTAGGATAACCTGTACATGTACATGAAAAGTACCGATCACGATTGCAGATGTTTAACCCATCCCTTGGCGATAATAAATTAGTATGATCAGAATCATAAATTAGAGTTTTGATTGTACTATTATAGGCAAATGTAAATAACACAAATTATTGGAATTTATGGGTCACTCACATATAGTTCAATAAGAGAATGCACTGGCACAGGATCTGTAATGCTGCACCAAAACAGCCTTGAATTAAATGTGAAAAGGTGACCCGGACATGGAATACTTGGGTTAATAGAGTCCAATTTAAGTTTACAATGATAATGTATCAAATTCTACCAACAACACAGCCATCAAGATAAGCCACATCACTGCTGATCCATTAATATCAATTATATAGCAGAGCTGTCGACTTATCACTGGCATAACATGTTTATTGGCATCTCTATTAAACCTATAACATTTATAATGACCTCAGACTATCTGTAGAGTGATATACTCAGCTGTGAAATGCAGTAATGATTTTCTAGTCTCCTGTTAATAGCATGTCATGTGACATCAGAAAATGATACAGCCATATTAATAGCTAAGTAGTCCAAAGGCTGGGATGGAATTGGTGAATTTATTAATATCGCTTCAATCAAGTTTACCAGTACATAACACAAGATTTTGGACAGATTCAAACAAGCGTAATTATACCAAGTATGTTGTTTGGCAGCTTACAATTTTATATGCTCATAAATGCAACAAAAAAGATGTTGATCTCTTACAATTATGCCCCCAGAACATTGAAGAAGCCCTCCTGATTGTGATTAAAATTATCCAAGTCCAATTCCGATTACATATGTGTTATGTAATTAATCAAGATAGTGTGGTTTGAATCGATTCAATGTCGATATCGGGCAGCCGATTCGAGATTGACACCGAATCGGTCCACTGATTCGGATATTTTCGAATCGGTGTTACTTTGGTGTATAGTCTCGTATTTTTGCATCTAAATTACACATGCCAAATGATATGAACCCACAGAAATAGAAGCACAAGGTTGCCAAGTTAGCCAATGTGGGTAATTTTGAATGTATGCCGTTCAGAATTGACGTGCATTATGCAAATTATGTGCTTCGATCGCTACCCGTGACGGCGATCAATCAGCGCATATATTTGTAATCTGTATCGACACTATGCAAATTGTCTACACGGTGCATGATCTCTAGATGAGGAACACAATTGATTACCTTATGATTAGAACTTCATATATCCAATTCAGATTATATGAATACAATTCAATGTCAGCCGCCGTTACGAGTGACAAAACACAGATTTGAATGAACGGAAACGGTGAGAACAATCGGTCTATTACGTTCTTAAATCGACATCATGTGCGACCAGTTATCTGTGACACTGCCGGCAGAATTCCTATAAATGTCCCACTCTCAGTTTCTGTTTCCCGAGAAATCAAGCATGTTGCACCAAGTTTCGATCCGTTGAATCTTGTTTATAACATTTAACACTTGTAACTTGTGTCTGTTTTCTGGGACCCCCTTTGTGAAGACAACTACTGTGAATATGTGATGTAGGTGTTTGATCTTTTGTGGGGTGAACAGTTTAACAGATAACTACCATTGGTATCAGACTACAATAATTACATAGCTGAACCCTCCCAAACCCTCCATGAGACTGAGAGTGACTTGCCTGATCTATTGTGGGGTGAACAGTTTAATAGATAACTACCATTGGTATCGGACTACAACAAATATATAGCTGAACCCTCCCAAACCCTCCATGAGACTGAGAGTGACTTGCCTATGTCATGATTTTCCTTAAAAAAAAACACATGTACCAATGGATGTTTAAGGAGATTAACATTGTTATATAGTATCTAGTGAATTTTACAGTTTTTTGTCGTGAGACACCAAAATACACAATGGTAGACAATGTCATTCACTAGATGATTCGATTCGATGTCGATATCAGGAAGGAGATTCGATATCGAGTTTCAATCCAAAATCCCTGATTCGCAGATCCCTTTCTTTTTTGTCTACTGCTTTTGGTCGATGGAAGATTGGATGCTCTTTATATTCAAATGTCAGAATACCACATACAAAATTACCCATGATACCTCGATAGCGATGACAACGTTCATAATTTATTGTCTTCTGCATTTGGGTCAGTCATGTAAGCATGGACAAATTTGTTTCTAAGCTTACAACCATTAACAAAACAGTCAATGACTGTAAAGACTGAGAAGACTGGGATTCGGAAGACCGTAAGAGTTAGTACTTGTCAAATTCACTTAAAAACAAGTAGTCCTAAAGAGGGACGTAGCTTAGAGGGTCTCCGTTGAGCAGTGGGTGTCTACCTTGAAATATGGTCCAGATCCTCCCACCCCACATAGTCCATAGTCTGCTCCCTCCCAACTGAAGCAAACACACTCCCAAGTTGGTAAAATTCCTTTGCGCATGTTGGAATTTTACAACTGATAGCTCAAGCTTTCCTAACGTTGGCAATGTTACAACCTGAGATGCCCCCCTTTTTAATGGTGGACCCCATTCAAACAAATTTTGATCCCAACTCTCCATAGGCCATATACACCAAATGCGATTTCTTGATTGGTCGAACCCATTTTAACAAATATGTAACCCAGTCCCAAGTAACACAAGGACCCTCCATACTAGTTACTACATATAAGCTAAATAGGACTAATGGCTCTTGTCCCTGGTCGCACCCCTATTTCACCTCGTGAACCCATTTCAATAAATCTGAATCCCAGCCACCCAAGGACTCTCTGTACCAAAATATCTGGTTGCAGTACTTGTTAGAAATACACATATTCCTGTATGAAGCATATCTCATATCCACCACCATTGAGTAACAACGTACGTGATCATGCTGTCTGAATTATATATGTCAACCTAACTATTTGAAATACTCGCAGCCACATGTTGATGTTCTCTCAAGTCAGCCGGTTACGTGGTTGTTTTACACATATTTCTTTAAAGTTCATCTCATTGATATCCATAACTATATATGTGAGTGTCAGAATGATTATTTTGAGCATATAACAACCCATCTTCTCAACACAATGTTGATGCAGTTACAATTTATTTTATGTTAATTTCCGTTGTGGTGGTCTTTAATATACACAGGTACGGTACCTTCAGGAACAATTAAGAACTGAAACTGCCACCAAATACAAGTCTTTTATGAAAATATTTTTGTCAGTTTTGAATTTGAGCAGCACGATGCGCGAATTCAAAACTGAGCGAAAAATAGTACTGCGCGAATTAAAATACAAGTCAGGTAACTCACTCTTGCCTCAGTGACAGAACGACCTGCACCTCAGCAGACATCAACATACAGGTTGAGGGCCCACTCTGAAGATGGCTAGACCAGGGTGTAAACACCTCGGTATTAAGAGTTAAAACAACTGCCAATCGCTGCATCAACTGGCTAACCGGATGCCCAATTTGTTGCACAGGGAGTTATTTTGAGAACCCCATGGCCAAATAGGGGGTTGGATAACCATAAGCGGGTGGAGCCACGGACCAGAGGGAGCACCCCCCCCCCCCCCATGTGCAGGTGGTCATGACCAATCTGAATATCCTGGCCAAGCTGGAGGGTGGGGAGAAGTTATTGTTCTGCAACCCCAAGACGGTTGAGTGGCAGACAAGGCATGTTCCTCAGCGAGAATGTGTGGCCAGGGGACCGGACTCGCTACCTTGATGGGTAGGGCCACTGCCGCTGCGCCAAGCTGCCAAGGACACTGGCCGATGTTGATTCGTTGAATTTGGCTAGTGATGAGCCGATGATTGGAAACAACAATCGGAATCTGCCGATTATGGCCCATCAGATGACAATCGGCATTTGGGTTTCAACATCGGCATTACCGATTATCTAAATAAACAATCAGGTACTAGTTTTTCTTCAATAAACTGTGTTAAATACGATAATGTTTTGTTGAATAAATGACCAGTAAACATGGGGAAAGTGTTACCAAACACAAACTTGATATACAGCCATGTCCTCTTCAGAATACCATTACCCTGGGTCTAAGTTTGAACAATTAATTATAGCGGGGATCGCCGGGGAAGCATTTGACACTTTGGGTTCAAGCGACGATGACGCCACATTAACATGATTGTGCATATCTTGATAATTGATAAATTGTTGGCATACTGGAACAGTCATTTCAGTCGATTGATTTCATTAGCATGGTGATGTACACCAAGGACATCTCATGTACGCCGATAGCTAACTTTAGAGTTTGTCAACATTTAGACAATTTGATTTAGGGAGCTTGTCCAATTCCGACGGAGTTTCCGTCGGAATCGGTGTTTCCGATGGATATTTCCGATCTCCGATACCGATGGCAATCGGAGTTTTTGCATCGGTATAAAACTCCGATTCTGTCGGAGATTTTTCGCGGTGTCGTCGGTAAAATCATCCGATTCAATCGGAGTTTTATATCGGAGTTCCCGTTCTTCAAGTGCGGTTCGTATCCCACCCAATCTCAAAAAATTTGAATTGTCTCAAAAATCAAATTTGCTTCTAAAAATAGGCACCTGGTGTGTTGTATAGTCCCAAGCATGTTCTAAGAGCAATGCTCGCCATGTTTCGGAGGCAAAAAATATATAACATTGCCGCTGTGCCGTACCTCCTACATACATATATATATAGAGACCTTAAAATGTGAATATAGTGTCCTAAGTGCGACGTCGGAATACAGCGGCCATTCGAGCTTCCTTTTTGGGGTTGCTTCGGTGGCCGTGTGGTATTGACGTCGGACTTTGAGTCGCAAGGCGCGCTCGCCGTCGGGCCGGGGTTCGTATCCCACCCAATCTCAAAAAATTTGCATTGTCTCAAAAATCAAATTTGCTTCTAAAAATAGGCGCCTGGTGTGTTGTATAGTCCCAAGCATGTTCTAAGAGCAATGCTCGTCATGCTTGTCACCCCTGTTTATGCAGTGGTCATAATATGGGCTTCAATAGTATGTATTTGATAGTTAACTGGATCTATTTTTGTTAGTAACAGGAATGACAAGCAGAAAAGCACCAAAGAGAAACAATGCGTTGCTATGGCAACTGGATCTTGAATCCAGCTCTGCTGAGACACGTAGGATGTCCCCGGTGGACTCACCTTCCATATTAAATGAATAAACACTCTCCCTATGAATGTTCTAAATTTCACAAAATGGAACCCCAAAATGTGCACTTTTGAGATTTTGACCCACTTATAACTAGTAGCCCATATATGCACGTGTACACTTGTAAGTTAAATATGACTGCTTCGCGTATAACCTTTGCACTGGAGATTTGTATCGAAATTTCCTGCGCTCTTTAGTTTTTACCATCCATCAGGATTCATGAAAACACTACGGAACGCTCTTTATTAAATTGTTAGGAGTAAACCCGAATTAAAGCCGGGACCCAATGTATCTAAAATGCAATATGCAAAAAGTGTTTCGGAAGATAAAAAATATGTCATTCTATGGCGATAACTAGATTAGAAAATTGGCAGTATTATATGCTATTACGACTGTATTAGGTTCCCCTACTTGCGAAAAGGTGGGGGGGGGGGTCCACAATAGGCAACACATATCATATACTTTAAAGGTACTCAATCCGACCTGAGGGGCCCCATCTCAACAGATTCCAACAACAATCCGATCAGAGGGGAATACAGCGGCCATTCGAGCTTCCTTTTTGGGGTTGCTTCGGTGGCCGTGTGGTATTGACGTCGGACTTTGAGTCGCAAGGCGCGCTCGCCGTCGGGCCAGGGTTCGTATCCCACCCAATCTCAAAAAATTTGCATTGTCTCAAAAATCAAATTTGCTTCTAAAAATAGGCGCCTGGTGTGTTGTATAGTCCCAAGCATGTTCTAAGAGCAATGCTCGTCATGTTTCGGAGGCAAAAAATATATAACACTGCCGCTGTGCCGTACCTCCTACATACATATATATATAGAGACCTTAAAATGTGAATATAGTGTCCTAAGTGCGACGTCGGAATACAGCGGCCATTCGAGCTTCCTTTTTGGGGTTGCTTCGGTGGCCGTGTGGTATTGACGTCGGACTTTGAGTCGCAAGGCGCGCTCGCCGTCGGGCCGGGGTTCGTATCCCACCCAATCTCAAAAAATTTGCATTGTCTCAAAAATCAAATTTGCTTCTAAAAATAGGCGCCTGGTGTGTTGTATAGTTCCAAGCATGTTCTAAGAGCAATGCTCGCCATGTTTCGGAGGCAAAAAATATATAACATTGCCGCTGTGCCGTACCTCCTACATACATATATATATAGAGACCTTAAAATGTGAATATAGTGTCCTAAGTGCGACGTCGGAATACAGCGGCCATTCGAGCTTCCTTTTTGGGGTTGCTTCAGTGGCCGTGTGGTATTGACGTCGGACTTTGAGTCGCAAGGCGCGCTCGCCGTCGGGCCGGGGTTCGTATCTCACCCAATCTAAAAAAAATTGCATTGTCTCAAAAATCAAATTTGCTTCTAAAAATAGGCGCCTGGTGTGTTGTATAGTCCCAAGCATGTTCTAAGAGCAATGCTCGCCATGTTTCGGAGGCAAAAAATATATAACATTGCCGCTGTGCCGTACCTCCTACATACATATATATATAGAGACCTTAAAATGTGAATATAGTGTCCTAAGTGCGACGTCGGAATACAGCGGTCATTCGAGCTTCCTTTTTGGGGTTGCTTCGGTGGCCGTGTGGTATTGACGTCGGACTTTGAGTCGCAAGACGCGCTCGCCGTCGGGCCGGGGTTCGTATCCCACCCAATCTCAAAAAATTTGCATTGTCTCAAAAATCAAATTTGCTTATAATTATTTGGTTTGAAATTACATTGACTACATCCGTCCATGTGGGCCTCCTTTTGGAATTTACTGCCGGCCAGAATTTTATTCACAATAAAAAATAAAGAGCGTTTGTGCGTGGTAAGGTATGTTTCGCCCGCGAACATTTTATGAACCCAAGGTTCTTGTTACGTGAGCCGGGACAACTCGACGAGCCGGGACAACTCAGCTAGCCGAGTCAACTCGGTCTGCCAGGACAACTCGGTCGCGCTGTTAAATGAGTCGAGACAACTCGGTCAACCGGGACTACTCGGTTGACGTGCACAAAACTAGCTGTCAATCACCGAGTCACGGCGTAATGTGGGTGGTCATTAGACGCCACTCACATGACGCGAACATTCTATTGGCTGACGTCATGAAAGTCACAACGAATCGTGTAACGTTCCATGTCTAGCCGGGATGACTCGCTACAGTACTTGGGTCAAAATCTCAAAAGTGACAATTTTCACGTAACACCCCTAATCATTGGTAGAAAATTAAAACAGTGCTTAGCTGTGGTTATATTTCTATTTTTATTGATAGCTGAGATTTTAAAATGCACGCGTTTTATTATAATCATTATATTATTCTTGCTCCAGCCTTCCAAACATTGCAATACCTGTAAAAATGCCATGTAACAGATGGGATTTCCAAACTTTGAGTATAATTTCTTTAAAAACTACCAGATGTAATTGATATAATTTTCTCTAAAAAGTATACATAAAACTAGATAATTATTCTGAACGTGTAATTATATCCAGTATGTAAAAGGTGTTTCTGAATTTCAGCTGTTTCTGCGTGTAACACTTTTTATGTCATTCCTGTTACCATATAACAATGAAAGTGTCAATGACACTGTAGCTCAACTTAGGTAGGGGAATAATTTAATGGTTGACAGTAAATGGAGGAATAGGAAAGGTGCTAATTGAAATGTCTAACCTGCGCCAAAGTATTTAGTGATGCAAAGAGTAAGATACAAGATGGCTGCTGGTGGCCATTTGTTTTTACCAATTGACCCCAAAAGGACTCGTTCCCATCTACGTATAATTGTTAACATCCATGACAAATTTTATGAAGATCTGACCAAAGCTACGACCTACAAATTTCATGATGATCAGACGAACAGTACGACCTGTAGACCGCGCCAATGGATTTAATTTTGAAATCTAAGATGGCCACTGGCAGCCATGTTATTTGGCCGAATGACCCCACAATGATTCGTTCCCATCTACATGTCAATGTCAACATTCATGACAAATTTCATAAAGATTAGACCAAAGGTACAACTCGTTCCCATCTACATGTCAGTGTTAACATCCATGACAAATTTAATAAAGATCAGACCAAAGGTATGACCTGTAGCCCACGCCAAAGGATTTAGTCATGCAAAGAGTAAAATGCTGGTGGCCATGTTTTTTGAATGAATGACCCCAAAACGACTCGTTCCCATCTACATGTCATTGTTATAATTCATGACAAATTTCATGACCATCTGACCAAAGCTACGACCTGTAGCCCACACCAAAGGATATAGTCATGCAAAGAGTAAAATCCAAGATGGCTGCTGGCGGCCATGTTTTTTGACCGAATAACCCCAAAACGACTCGATCCCATCTACATGTCATTATTAACATCAATGACAAATTTCATGATGATCAGACGAACAGTACGACCTGTAGCCCGCGCCAATGGATTGAATCTTGAAATCCAAGATGGCTGCCAGCGGCCATGTTTTTTGGCCGAATGACCCCAAAATGACTCGTTCCCATCTACACGTCAATGTCAACATTCATGACAAATTTCATAAAGATCAGACCAAAGGTACGACCTGTAGCCCGCACCAAACGATTTAGTCATGCAAATAGTAAAATCCAATATGGCTGCTGGCGGCCATGTTTTTCGGCCGAACGACCCCAAAATCCCTCGTTCCCATCTACATGGCATTGTTAACATCCATGACAACTTTCATGATGTTCCGATCAAAGCTACGACCTGTAGCCCGCGCCAAAGGATTTAGTCATGCAAAGAGTAAAATCCAAGATGGCTGCTGGCGGCCATGTTTATTGGCCGAACGACCCCAAAATGACTCGTTCCCATCTACATGTCAATATTAACATCCATGACAAATTTCATGATGATCAGATGAACAGTACGACCTGTAGGCCGCGCCAATGGATTGAATTTTGAAATCTAAGATGGCCGCCAGTGGCCATGTTTTTTGGCCGAATGACCCCACAATGATTCGTTCCCATCTACATGTCAATGTCAACATTCATGACAAATTTCATAAAGATTAGACCAAAGGTACAACCTGTAGCCCGCGCCAAAGGATTTAGTCATGCAAAGAGTAAAATCCAAGATGGCTGCTGGCGGCCATGTTTTTTGGCCGAACGACACCAAAATCACTCGTCCCCATCTACATGTCATTATTAACATCAATGACAAATTTCATGATGATCAGGGGAACAGTACGATCTGTAGCCCGCGCCAATGGATTGAATCTTGAAATCCAAGATGGCTGCCAGCGGCCATGTTTTTTGGCCGAATGACCCCAAAATGACTCGTTCCCATCTACATGTCAATGTCAACATTCATGACAAATTTCATAAAGATCAGACCAAAGGTACGACCTGTAGCCCGGGCCAAAGGATTTAGTCATGCAAAGAGTAAAATCCAAGATGGCTGCTGGCGGCCATGTTTTTCAGCCGAACGACCTCAAAATCCCTCGTTCCCATCCACATGTCATTGTTAACATCCATGACAAATTTCATGATGTTCCGATCGAAGCTACAACCTGTAGCCCGCGCCAAAGGATTTAATCATGCAAAGAGTAAAATCCAAGATGGTTGCTGGCGGCCATGTTTATTGGCCGAACAACCCCAAAATGACTCGTTCCCATCTACATGTCAATATTAACATCCATGACAAATTTCATGATGATCAGATGAACAGTACGACCTGTAGCCCGCGCCAATGGATTGAATTTTGAAATCTAAGATGGCCGCCAGCGGCCATGTTTTTTGGCCGAATGACCCCACAATGATTCGTTCCGATCTACATGTCAATGTCAACATTCATGACAAATTTCATAAAGATTAGACCAAAGGTACAACCTGTAGCCCGTGCCAAAGGATTTAGTCATGCAAAGAGTAAAATCCAAGATGGCTGCTGGCGGCCATGTTTTTTGGGCGAACAACTCCAAAATCACTCGTTCCCATCTACATGACAGTGTTAACATCCATGACAAATTTCATAAACTTCCGACCAAAACAACGACCTGTAGCCCGCGCCAAAGGATTTAGTCATGCAAAGAGTAAAATCCAAGATGGCTGCTGGCAACCATGTTTTTTGGCCGAACGACCCCAAAATCACTCGTTCCCATCTACATGTCAATATTAACATCAATGACAAATTTCATGATGATCAGATGAACAGTACGACCTGTAGGCCGCGCCAATGGATTGAATCTTGAAATCCAAGATGGCTGCCAGCGGCCATGTTTTTTGGCCGAATGACCCCAAAATGACTCGTTCCCATCTACATGTCAATCTCAACATTCATGACAAATTTCATGAAGATCAGACCAAAGGTACAACCTGTAGCCCGCGCCAAAGGAAATTGTTGACGGACACACGGACACACGGACGACGGACGCCAAACCATGGCAATAGCTCAAACTTACAAAAGTAAGTTGAGCTAAAAACTGCAGTTAGCAGTTATGAGGATGCGGACATAGATGGATATTTGAGCCTAAGTGATAGGACATGTGATGGCAATGTATGTGAAAGTAAACATGTATGTATTTAAGAAGCTGTTTTTCGATGCTGAAGCGATTAAGTTGTTACTTTTAGGGAGTATGTTAATTCGGTGTCATTCCTGTTACCACGATATAGCAAGAAAATATAATTAAATCAGTATCCGCTTTATTTTTTTAGTTTACTTTACAAAAGTTCTTTAAAACTAAAATAAAATGGATTTATCTCTCTGGTTATTTCAAACTGAAAAATCTCATCAAAAATAAAAATGTCATTCCTGTTGCTGTCATCCCTGTTACTTGAACCAATAAAAAGTAACAGATATGACTAATAGTAACAGGAATGACAAACATATATCAGTTGATAGGATTTCTAAAATAAGAACAGCAAACATTATCAAACCTGTATTTTCTGTTGTGGTGTGTACACAATTTACGTTGTCAGGTAGGATATCTGTGTTGGGTTGCAATCTTGGGATTGGGTGTTGCCCGAGTTTTCGTACCTACATTATATCTTGCAGGTGGGTTAATATGGGGTAGGGAAGGGTGGCATTGCGAACGGACCTCGTGATATTGATGCAAGTTCATTCAACATTAATTTTCATAACTTCAGAACATTTAGCTGGACAAGTGGGCTACTAGTAGTATATTTGTCTAAGGTTGGATGGATAGCCAAAGTTAAATATTTTCAAGGAACGGTTTGGGTGCTGTGCACATTACTTGGACCGAATAAGTGGGTACATTGGTTGGGTTAAATGGATAGGACACAAAATCTTGCTTGCACCTATCACCACTACATGTAGCATATTGTCATTGGAAACAAAATTTTCGCCATCAATCTTCATCAGCATATCTGTTATTTATGGTGTAATGGAATTAATTCTGTTATTCTTGCTGTAGTGTAATGCTAGCTGCTTAGAATATATTAAACATACAGATACTGATATCTAGAGTGTCATTATTGTTACCGTTGTGTCATTCATGTTACCGGCAAGTCATTCCTGTTACCATGTACATATAGTTTTGCAAAAAATATCTACAAAAATAGTTCAAAAACAATACTGATCATGTTGTTTAGTCTGGACACAGCAAACATTCTAACATATCATTAATAAATGAGGTATCATTTTTTTAGAATCTACAGGAGGAAGCAAGCAATATTTTTGGGGGTTTTACATGGAATGAGCATTAGAATGATGTAAAAGTTATTTATATGTTGGGATATTCCATTATTTGCTTTATATTATGTTTGGGTAATTTTGTTTATGCAGTGGTCATAATATGGGCTTCAATAGTATGTATTTGATAGATAACTGGATCTATTTTTGTTAGTAACAGGAATGACAAGCAGAAAAGCACCAAAGAGAAACAATGCGTTGCTATGGCAACTGGATCTTGAATCCAGCTCTGCTGAGACACGTAGGATGTCCCCGGTGGACTCACCTTCCATATTAAATGAATAAACACTCTCCCTATGAATGTTCTAAATTTCACAAAATGGAACCCCAAAATGTGCACTTTTGAGATTTTGACCCACTTATAACTAGTGGCCCATATATGCACGTGTACACTTGTAAGTTAAATATGACTGCTTCGCGTATAACCTTTGCACTGGAGATTTGTATCGAAATTTCCTGCGCTCTTTAGTTTTTACCATCCATCAGGATTCATGAAAACACTACGGAACGCTCTTTATTAAATTGTTAGGAGTAAATCCGAATTAAAGCCGGGACCCAATGTATCTAAAATGCAATATGCAAAAAGTGTTTCGGAAGATAAAAAATATGTCATTCTATGGCGATAACTAGATTAGAAAATTGGCAGTATTATATGCTATTACGACTGTATTAGGTTCCCCTACTTGCGAAAAGGTGGGGGGGGGGTCCACAATAGGCAACACATATCATATACTTTAAAGGTACTCAATCCGACCAGAGGGTCCCCATCTCAACAGATTCCAACAACAATCCGATCAGAGGGTCCTATATAACTATTTCTTTGGCTTTGGTGGTAAAAAATATTTGATTCGAGTCGAGGAACCCATCAAACAAAGCTCAGAGTTATTAGATATTGATTTTTGAAAATTCTTATGTTCTCGAGATGAGTACTAATAATTGCCGTCAATTTTGTTTCCTGCTTGAGATTTGTACACCAAAACTCTATTCAAATAGCAAAGGATGCATAACTCTAAAACCAAGTGGTAATAATAACGCAATTTTGACCGAGATCTGGGCCAGAAAGTATTCCCGATAATGAAAAATAATAGATTTCTAAAATCGATATCTAACAAATCTGAGCTTTGATGTGTGACTTTCTCGACTCGAATCAAATATTTTTGACCCCCGAAGCCATTGAAATAGTAATTGAGAGGAGTTTTATCGGATTGAGTACCTTTAAGTGAAATATAAAGGATGCAGTCACACCTCATCGCATATTCTGGTCTCGTTAGCTAACGAAAACGGAATCCACAAAAGACATGCACTTTGCATGGGCAGAGCTCGATTTAACCAATCAGTGGTAACTCCATTCAGACTGGGATAGAGGGTGGGAACAACACCTGAAATACTATGATTGACGTCGGTGTTTGTTTGTTGTCTAACCAATCACAATGCGACTATTAATGAAAGAAGTCAGTACACGCATTGCACAGACTTCAACGGGGAGGACAGTGTTGACATTGCAAACAGTGTCAAACTGACATCATTGCTATAATTAACTAGGTCAGCCGTGAACGTTTTCAGTGTCATGGAACTTGTTATACATGGAGCGATAATTGCGCACTCTCGTGTCAAATATATCTGAGTACATGTCAGGAGGTTTATCACACCATGCATCCTGATATGCTCGTAGCGGAAGACATGCTCGTAGCGGAATAACCACATGGCCCGCGATTTGCACAGCGTTCACGGTTAGACACATGTTGCACCGAAACGAACACATACCAGTGGTTGACGGTGGTGGTACTATTTGTGGCTATAATTTACCCAACTGTACATCAAACATCCATAAACATGGACGCAGTTTAATCCTATTTTACCGGGAAGTTAGGCCAAAAATTGTGGCAAAATTTACATTTCTTACATAAAATTACGATTTCCGTGGTAACAGCCCAGACAATATAGTCTTTGCATACATTGCTATTTCCGCGGATATTCCCTTAATATAATAGACAACATTTTCAGTCATGTTTCTACATTTTCCATAGTAAAAAATTATCATATATGCAGGTCATAGCAAGAACATATGGTATGTCTATAGCAGTGGTTTTACGTTTGCTATAGACATGCCCAAAAATCAAGTGAGTGCCTCCATGGAAACAAATTTTTCGGGCACTAATATGATTGACATCGCAAACATGTCCAGTTCATTTTGAAGCTAAGATATCATACTTTGAGAGACTGTATGTTATATAATGTGTCAATGCAAAGATTCATTAAAATATGATAAAACTTATATCAAGTAAGTATTTCAGGTCATAATTTTCGTGTAAAACCCGATTATCGAACAGTAATATGCAAATTGTGGAAACCACAACGGCTCATTTCTGTAGACCGATTATCGCTGTTAACGTTTAAAAAAAATCAAGGTAAAATAAACCGTGTTTTATGAAATAACTTACGACAACTAAAGACGATGTGCAAATCGCGGGCCATGTGGTTATTCCGCTACGAGCATGTCTTCCGCTACGAGCATATCCGGATGCATGGGGTGTTTATATAGGGTACCGGTACTCACTCCCTGCATGCCATATACATGATTCGTGCTTGTGAATTAAAACAGGTTTTGACTATATGGCTGCGGCAATGACTGCTTGATGGAGCCATACCAAGAATCGTCAAGGAAAAGTGTTTTAATTGCTGTATCGTTTTTATTAAGTTAATAAACACTGCAAACCTAATAAATAAACGAACCCAATAGCAATATACCTATATACTCTAGTATGCGGTGATGTTTACGATTTTACCGGCCCGACACCCATGAATATATTCTGCAAATTTTCCGTAACGAGGTCCGCATGCATTCAAATTCCGATAACGTTGGGGTGAATTCCGCAAAAACTTTTGAGACGCTCCCTAAGCGACGCAAAGCAAACTCGCTCATGAAGTCACTTAAATTAATCGTGCAATTTGTTGGGACCTTCACATGTATAGGGCCTACAGTGAAGTACATTATTAAAGAATACGTAGGCCTATTGGCTATGAGATATATATGATCATTTATTCCCCGTGTTATTTGTTCGACTTCATAAGGGTCCCTGTCAAAACTTCCAAGTTCCCAGATTTTGTATTCTGGAGTATGGAATATCTACGGACGTTAGCCGTAGAGATTCGTACATATATTTATATCGAAGTTTTAAAACAGAAAGATCCCAAATAATTATTAGTTAGAAAATCAAATAAAGAAAATTAATTCTAACAACAAATTTTATGCTCTCGGGCATTAAATTTCCAACTTCTGAACATTTTGAAAGAACTGTACCATGGCTACCCCCGACGATGTGGCAAAATAAAGCACTACTGTAAACCCCACGTTTTGCGTACATTTTAAACGTGGGTTTGATATAGAATGGCAGATTGCAAATGTTATATGATATACTATAAACCGGTGTGGTGGGGAATAACTTACTGGGTCATTATTCTTCTATTGATGATGGTTTGCATATTAAACGGTGACCGTTGATCCAAATGAGGACATGTTACCTAATCGCAAAAAACACTTGTACGAAATAAACATTTGCATTGTTTACGGCACCACTCATCACTGGTTTACGGTACCGTCTAATTTTATTATAATTCGACGAAGTAACAAATTAAGGGAGAGGTCAAGTGACCAATACTGAATTGGCAAATCTCCACAGCTAAAGTCAGAGTTGCAAACATTTCTGGGTGTGACTGTGTGCGGTATTGAAAACAATACACATTTATTTGGCAGGTCGGCTTAGACTTTGTTCCTTTAGAAAGTTGATGTATTTATTTATTTTATTTTTTATTGATTTTTCCAAACTTGGTCGTGTTGTAACTTTGATTCCAGAAAACAATTCTCAAAAATAAATTTATAGCAAAAAAGCCCAGCCGTGTAGACCGTTTAATCACATTGCTGCTTTAGTGCCCATATAACTGCTTCATATTTTACTTTTGCTGGGGAGATTTGCATGGAAATTCCCATTCAAACATGGTCTCTTGAACTGCCCCTTAATAGCACTTGCTTTACGAGAATTCAGACATTGGCCACATCAAAACACAGGTTTGAAATATGACACGGAAAATAGCATGAGTTGCCTTATACTATAAATTTGGTCTGGGGGGGGGGGGGGGAACATTTATTTGGGACTTAATTTAATCTTCTGTTTATAAAAGTTTCATTAATATACGGAGTTTGAATTGTCCGACATTAACCAAATCCGAGATTTAGTAAATCGGAGAAATTATTATACAAAACTCAAATCACATCGTCGTTTTGATATCGGAGAAAACTCCGATGAAATCTGATAAAATCGGAGTTTTAACATCGTAGTTTTCATATCGGAGAAAATCTCTGATTTCATTGGAGTTTTTGTTCAGTGTTCATCGGAATTTTCACCGGAATTGATCGGAGTTCTTGATCGGAGAAAAAACTGATCTGATCTGATCTGAGAAATTCCGATGATGAAGGGAGAAATTTCCGATTAAAACTCCGATTAAAAGCTCCGATCACCGACGGAAACTCCGTCGGAATTGGACAAGGTCCCTTATGTATGTCAGACTATCAAAATGTATACATACGCAGCGGCAGTACAACAAGCTATCTATATACACAGCGACAGCATAACACAGGTAGAAACCAAAAGTAAAGTGACACTTAATTACACAGTTGACTGCACTATTTGTTCTATACCACTTTTATCCATCTTAAGAATATATAAATTAACAGTTATATATCGAATGAATTAAATTCATTATGTAAAATAGCTGGACAAGACCCATTATATATAGTGTAGTGTGTTTACAACATCCCCATTGTTCACCAATTAACAACTACTATTCAACGTAATGACCGCTATTCACCAGTATTCTCACTGATATCAGGTCAGCCAGTGACCTCAATGACATCTTACCTATAAGCCAACATGAAAGAAACTACAGCTGTCGACAAAAACCACATGTCGCACGCAGTGTCAATCTGTAGCAGTAAACTAGTGTTGCGTCATGTCACGTGCTGCTCGCATGTTATGCATGGTTTACTTGGTATTGTCTCTACAGTTGAGTTCAGAATAATGTGGTATAAAATCAAAAGCCCTTCCTCATGTTGGATTCTTGTAATGATAACATTTTATTAATTGGATAGGGAATAAATACACTGGTAACAATTATTAATATTTTAATTGTTTTTATTTGTAATTAAACATTTCGTTCCTGTTTTGAGGTGAACGGTCATGCACTATTCTGAGTTGTCATCGCAGTGATATATTATCTATCATCAGATCATGCCAGAAAGCCCTACCAAAGCCTCGCCCTTCACCCCAATGGTTGAAGCTAGAGCAGGGATCCATGTCAGGGTCCAATGTATCACCAATTATATATATAACACCACTGAGAGAATGACTAACAGCCATAAGCACAATTGTATCCATGGTGCTTATGACTGAAGATCGTAGGGGAGCAGTGCAGCCACCGAGAAAGTAAACAACTAGTCCACTTCCCAGTCGAATACCAACTGCAAACTGATGTCGAGAAGCTGAGGCACACAGAACATATATATTGAACGCGATATAACAATAGCGACCATTACCTTTCGAACGGTTATAATACAAAAATTTTGATTGTGCAAAATGATCGCAAAAACAACCTTAAAGAAATATTCTAATAGTCAAAAACCGAAATCATTTCAAATGATGTACAATGTAGTCATATGATAAACCCTACATGTACAACCCTACATGTACACTGTCCTGGTCACACCCTACGCTGTACTCAGGAAAGAAACACAATTTTCAGCAACTTACATGCAACTGAAATGGTGTATTTAATAGCCAGGTTGTTATAAATGGAAGAAGCAATATGATAGAGAGGAACTTCCTCCTACCTAAGTGGTCCTGTACATGCAAGTTTAAGGTGTAAAGGACAAATAGTGCATATACCAAAACACGCAGAGTTAGCAGCATGGTGTGTCAATTCATGTCAACACTAGATAGTCAACGAATACTTTCAAAATTGCTACCATGCCCTTCATGATCAAGGTGCTCCGTATTGGAGACATAGCATGTTGTGCTTCTTTGTACTAAGCTCACAATGGATATGGTTCCTTGCCATAAATAATGTCTTCCCCCCCCTTTTTTTGGAATACCACTTCTGTTATGTCTCATTGTGGCCCACATTCAGACAAACAGGTACCAGAGAGTGTCTTACTATGGGTGGAATCGCATGTAGACAGTCCTTGAAATTGGCCATGACAACAAGCAATGCTGTGGCAACATGTGGAATCCGTGCCACAGCATGAAACCTGCTGTGGGACTTGTAACTGGGGAGCGGCCAGATCGTCACGATTCTAAATCTTTGCAGTCGGGATCACCAATAAGTCTAAATTAAAAATAGGGCCCTATTAACTCTTTCAATGCCAAGCTCGCATAAATGCGAGTTACCCAGTCGCTGCCAAATACGCATTTATGCGAGTTCGTGGTGCACCTGGTTTACGGGTCGTAATTATATTGTTTTGTTGCATTACAACGGGGTTCATTTATTTTATGTAGAGTGCTGGTGTGCGCTGACAAGTTAGAAGAAAGGTCAGTCAAAGTCATGCTACTCCTGAAGTTCTATGAGTACAGTCCAAGCCAGAATATACCATTGAAAAATTTACTTTTGGTGGGATGCGATATATGAGTGTAAAATAAACATCATAATTGACTTGGCGGCCTCCTTTCTGCTGATCAGTTTAGCGTCCAAAAATTATGTCGGAATGAGGTCGGTGAAAAATACGGGATAGTAGCCGGAATATGATTAACTGGTGAAGCATTAATTAATGGGATAGAACACTAGAACAAAAAACAAACATTTAATCATATATGAATTGAACAAAATGACATAAATTAAAACAAATCCAAGATGGCCGCCAATGGCACGTGACCCATATGACCTTGAATGGGTCTCCACGTCGGGGCAGGTGATTGGTCATTGTCATATATACCCACATGTGAAGTTTCAACTAAATACACCGATAATTACCCGATAGTCATTGCATTACCCACATATACATAAAATACTTGTATTTACACCCAGAATGCTTGGCACTGGGGAGTATGTCAGTGTGGCGGGGTGGCAGCGAAAGAGTTAAAGCGCTTGTATGCTTGTCTATCGATTTATCATAATAAATTTTGAGTTGTTGGGAACTCGAAATTCAGAAAGATACTCCCTGGCCTTAGATAGAACCGGCAGTCACAAGGAGTAAAAAAAAACTGACACATTACAATCGAGTACAGCCTGTTATACACTGAGAGAATTCATGCATGGCTAATCTGGTCAGGCAATGAGCGGCAGTAGGCGACAAAAATTTAACCCCTTTCCTCCTGTTGTTTTACAAAGAGAGATATATCCATATTGTTCAGTTGACAGCTTCCTTCAGCGGAAAAATGGTTAAGCCCCATGTGTAAATTGTCTATGGACCAACAGATAGACAGGCAAGGCAGACAGACAGATGACTAGACAGAAGGACCGATGGATGAACGACGAGTGGTCAATCCGGACGTAGACACTATGTACCACACTATGGTATAGGTACACATACAAATAAAATGATGCTGCACTGGTGAGGACATTGATGAGCAAGCTTCATTCAGTCTGATGTTAAATTATTTCATCTTTGACACAGATTACTGGTATTTGACAAAATTGTTGCCAAGTAAGTACTTTTTAAGCTATGCTCAACTTACATTTGGTGTCCCAGGGTTACCAATGATGTCAATGTTTTCAACCTTCACTTCTTTCTTCGGAGAAATGTCAACGGTTTCCTCAAGGTCATCTGCCAGGAGACTACTAGTTGTTGTTGGCCAAGGTATGCCAATGTCAGGTATCTACAAGAAAAAATTGTATGCTCTCAATCCAAGATATTTTTATTTTATTTTTTTTTGAAAAAAAAAGGATAACAAATGAGAACAGGATAAATACATGCACACTTAGTTATCTGTGTTCAACAATTACCATAAACAATAGAATTAGTAAATTTATCTATATTGTAACTATAAGTTCAACAGAAATCAGGAAGAAAGTGTCAATGACATTGTAGCTAAACATGGAGAGGCGTTATTGTATGCTGAGCAGTCAATGGAATCTATATATATAAAACCCATCATCTGTATGTGTGTGTATCTGTGTGTGTGTGTTCATCATATTGTCAGAATGGGGACTTTGATATGATAAAAGAATTTACATAGGGGACTTAAAAAAACTGGGGACCTGACTGAGGTCCCCATTTTTTTTTGCCACTTTGAAATACACCAATGGGAACTTGGGAACAGGAAAAAAATAAAATCTAACTAATCCCCAGTTTATGGTTTCAGTCAGATATTCTCACGCTCAAATTTCACGTTGGGAGTGCGCCTCGCTAAAATATTTCTCGTTCACACACTGTCAAGTTAATGTGCATGCACTCTTTTATCATATCAAAGTCCCCATTCTGACAATATGACGAATGCCAGCCAACCATTTTTTTTATTTCAGAATTTATAAGGATGCCATATTCGTAAGTTATGTTATTGTTATATAGAACATACCACATGTTATTATAGTCGAATGCATCCATTTTCGATTATAACACACGTTTAATCATACATTGGCATTCACATAACATCACATTTTGTGAAATTTGTTGCCTATTTTCGCGAAAAGCTTAGCATGTGGACAGCCTTCGATCACTAGGTTAAAAATATCTCCCGGGATTTCAAACCAAATATTTATGTCAGTATCAACCAATTTATTGTTACCACCAAAGCGGTCATGTCAACTAATGTTGTTCGGTCACCAGGATGAAATTTATTTGGAGGGACCGTCAAAGTGGTCATATGCGCAGAGTCTTATTATGCTGTTTATAGTGTGATATATTTTTTCATAATTTGGCCATTAAAATCTTTGGAAGTAAGTAGATTTTGTTCATATCAATTGCATATGTTCTGTGCTTAACTGTATGAGTATCATGTTTTTATGTTGAATGGCTGCCTGATAATGTATCTAATGTAAATATTCACACCACAAAAGATCTTGCCATGTTCAGGGGGTTTATAGTAAAGGTGACAAAGAACTGAATAACCCATGAAGCACATGTATGCTAATTGCTAAATCGTCAAATTCTGAGAATACTGTAAACCAAGTGCTATTGGTGCCATAACAATTCAGATCTTGATACATGCGGCCAATTATATCGATCGGTAGTAGCTGATTTTGTGAGTGAGTAGTGTGACAAGAAAAGGGGCGGGCATAGGATAGGGGTTCACCAGATACGTATATTAATTTCAACATAGCCTGATGCGTCATCTCAGAACTACTATCGGGAAATCAGCCTATTACCGGATAGATCCCGATTTCGGAGTATCATAATCGGAAAACAACACCGCATGCTGTTTGGAAAGTTACTGTATCGGGATTACTCCGGACTTTTATCAGGATTTTATGGTTTATAGGCCTATCTTTATTATTGATTTAATAGTTTCCTAATGTGAGAAATCGTCAGTATAACACGTGTCTTAGAGCTATTATATATATACAGTGGTGATCAGAGGGTGCTACAATATCCTATTTTACCGGGACAGTACAGCCCCAACCCATCGGGAAATCTTCAAAATCAAATATTTAAATGCAGTTGTACCAGGTTGTACCACCTTTAATCGGTGCTACTCTCCGACCATTTTTAGAGATTTGCGCATTCCACATGGCAGAGTATATAATTTTTAAAATTATAATTAATTTTTCCTTAAGGGAAGCCCGAAACTGAACTATATGGATTAGATCTCCGGCCTTGTGTCAATCAGGAGGGTTAAAATTTTATTGCCGTCCTACTCCGCTCACACGGACCGTGCTCAGATTAGTCACGCATGAATACACCCAGGTAAATGCCGCATTCTTTAATTATTAAGTCAGTTTTTATTTCCGACCTAATCATGAGATTTGCGAGTCGCAGGGTTGGGAATGGCACCACCATGGGAGGGATCTATGATAGTTCAGTTTCGAGCTTCCCTTAACCCTTTGAACCCGCTTTTGCGGCCAATAGCATTCGGTGACGTCATAAACATATGTAGCATGTTTATATGTGTATTAACCATTGGTATATCCACTTATATCTATGTTAATGATTCCCAGGAACTTCAGCAGTGCTATGGGTGCATTTGTATGGATTTGTTGCCGACTATAGTTGGGGTTGGGAAATATGCGCATGCGCACAGCGCAGCATTCAACAAACGTACACTATTTGAAGTGATTCGCATAACGCTATACACCATTGAGCGGTTTGCATTATTGTAGAAAGACACCAGTTCGATCACTATTATGGGTTTAAATTATTCTTGTATACATAATCAGTGTTCTGGCATATGTGAGGAAGGCACAGTCACTTATTTGAGTCAATTTGTTCGCACATGCGCATAGGATACAATGATAAATGTACAGGTTTTTGTGTAACGATACATTCACACCAACGATCCCCACAGCATATGAGTTGGCATTATACAGTTACTCGTTTCGACATTGCATCATGCAGAGGAGTCCTGTGGAAAGGGGTTGCATGGTCACAATATTATCTAGTGATATCTACTTGCGCGTGCACATTACAATCACGTGTCAAATCTTGCTTTATTGAACAATTCTGTAAAGTTTAAGACCTGTGGCACCATTTGAGCATCACCATCACCATGCCCCTATGCAATGTATAAAATGGGACATAATACAATTGTATGCACAGGGAAGTGGTGTCATACGATCACTTGGGATATATGCTTAGCAACCATTGATACCGTTAAATACAAGTTGGGTTCACTCTTCTGACCAGATCTATCTCAAATTTCACAACATGGAAATTATTGACTCCATAGAAAACGCAGTTTGTTAGCGCAAAATTACGACGCTATAATTGAATATCACTTTCAATTCCGGGTAGTTGCGTGGAAACCGTTACCAGGGAGTGATCGTGTAGCAAAGTTTACCAATCTTAAAAATACTCTGGTCCATTGGAACATAACTGTAAAGTTTCAGACATGTGGCACCATTTGAACATAACCATCACCATGTGCATGCCACATGGAATGTCTAAATTGGGGCATAATACAATTGAATACATGCACAGGGCAATGGTGTCATTCTATCATTGGGGTATTTGCTTAGCAACCGTTGCTACCCTTAGATACAAGTTAGGTTCACACTTCTGGTCATATATATCTCAAATTTCACAATAGGGTATTGACTGCCTCAAAAACGCCACTTCTTTGGGCTGAATTACGACGATAAACTATAATTGTATTTTACTTTCAATATCGGGTAGTTGCCTAGCAACCGTTACCAGGGAGTAACCATGTGACAATGTGACCAGATCTTAAAATAATCAGTGGTCCATGGGAAACATACCTCTAAAGTTTCAGACATGTGGCAACACTTGAACATAAACAACACCATATGCCTCAACACTGCCTATAATAAGTCAAGATACCAATGGGAGCCCAGGGTCAGGGTGTCGATCGTTGTGGGGAGCTAGGGTTCAAAGGGTTAAGGAAAAATTAATTATAATTTTAAAAATTATATTTTTCCGCCAAGGAAAGCCCTTCAACTGAACTATATGGATTAGAATGCAAGCCCAGGAGGAGGCACGAGCAATAAAGTTAATTAATATCCAAATTCGATGGGAATGCACTCTTCCGAAACAGATTTCATGTAAATGTGATTTAGTCATGAATCGGATATGATTATGTTACGTGAAAGAGCTCCCAATTCAGATTCCGACATTGCTCATACTCCCCCCCCTTGTTTTTGGAAGAAACATCCCAGGTAGTGCCATATAATTCATGCTAGCGAGACAACCGAGCAAGTATAACTTTTGAAGAGACTTCTTTCCCGTCAGTTCTTCCGTCGCTTCATCCTATTCTCTTTGTCATCTTCTTCGCTCTCTCGACAGTTGAACTGATGTCACATGTAGCATTGTGTATGTCATAAGATATTAGGATGCGTATGATACACCAGGGAGCAAATTAACAGGTATCGCATCGTAATTTGCTACTGAAATGTGGATAATAGCTAGGAATTTGATATGATGTTAGAAAATGCTATCTAATCATGTGAATGTGAGGTTATTTGCTAATCAAAATTTCAAAAGTAATTTGCTCCCTGTGATACACAAACCAGATATAAAATGATATGCTGCAGATATCATAGCGATGTATATCATTATCATTATAACATTATATCATGCCACAAATCCCTACTCCAGCCTTGTATAATGTAGAGAGCAGGGAACGACATCATGATCCAAGGTATCATTGCATACCAGTATATATAGAGAGTAGAGAACACCACTGAGGACTTGATGAACAGGCATAGAAGCATCAGTGATCTATGATGGCGCACATGACAAGTTTCGGGTACATTTCAAAATGATCAAATTTAGCAGAATGATCGAAGTTGCAAAATGACCGGGAGGAGAGGCCTGGAGGTATCCCGAAGGTGTACGATTCCAGGGGATCGACTGGACCCCATCTTGTGGAGATGTGGGCCACTGCACTGTGGGGAAGAGTCAGAAGGCTGGTTGGCTGTTGCAGCTCTTGGAGGCACGTAACAACAAGTCTTTCCCACCCAGAACATCCTCCAAAGGCTACAGTGCTGGAACTTTCCTGACTGAGGTAAATACTGGTACTTTATCGCAAATTGTTTATTTAAATTAAGCAATATAGCTTTTGGAAGAAGTGTATACAAGAGATCAACCTGTGTCCTCGTCTTTTTTACAGAATCACACTCCAGAGGAACGTCAGAATCCTCGTCCGACAGTGTGCCTGGGGACCCACTGTCGACCCGCAATTCTTGCTCATCGTCGTCAAACCTGACGATGCCATGTGATGCAGAGAAGCATGTCAGGATCGACGCCAGCAACAGAATTGGCTGCATCAAGTTGGGATACCATACTATGGAAGAGGCCTACTCCGAAATGGTTCGACACAAGACAAATGCTCTTGCATTTGGGTTAAGGAGCTATTTCCTGTCCAAGGTCACCCCCACCACCCCCCCCCCCCCCCCTTCCAAAATTCTGGTACATCATCAATGGCCCAAGTAGAATAGGCTGCGCCCCCAAGGCCAGAAGGGTAGAGGGAATAAGTTCTGATGAGCCATTTGACCAAAGGAAGCGCCTTCCATGGAATCCCCCAAATGCAGGTGGTCCTGACCAAACTGGAATAAATGTCGATAACATACCACTATGATCACATGACGGCGGAGGAGCAGGCCCGGAGGTATCCCGAAGGATTACGATTCCAGGGGATCGACTGGACCCACTCTAATGGAGATGTGGGCCACTGCACCATGGGGAAGAGTCAGAAGGCCATTTGGCTGGTGAGCTATGAGCAAGAGCATCACGTGACAACGAGTCTTCCCCACCCAGAACAGCTGCCAAAGGCTACTCCCAGGTGCCCAATAATCGCGATGGCCTAAAAACAGATCTTCTTGGTGGGAATCCAGGCCGAAATCAACAATATTGATGGAAATTTCACTCTATGTGGAATAATAGTGTATCAATGAGAATTTTCTCGAAAATGAATAATCGTACTAACACTACTATTAGGCACCTGAGAGTAAGATGCCGGGGCAATCGCCCTTGAAGATTGGTTGCCCGAATCAACAAATTGCAGCACCCGCCTACCACTGGTTCTGACTGCAGTAGCAGGACTGGTGGGCCAGAACTGGTCCTGCCCGAGGTAATGACTGGTATGGTTGCTCAACCTTTGTAATCATTGACTAATATGCCCTCACCCAACTATGACAAGAAATACACCTGTGATTGAGCAACCCGCACAGTGTGTGGCCATCAAATTCGAATCACGTTCGACTGCCAAAACAAGACATGCTGTTAGTTATTACAAAGCAAGGTTAATATATAAACAGTCTGTTAGTTATTGAATTGAAAGTAAGGTTAATATAAAAATTACTTTATACCCCTGACCACGTGATCTTATCTGCGATAAATTGAACTACAGGTAAGATACTGTCTTTTCTCATTTATGAGGACGATGAGTTCCGAATGCACATGTGCAAGAACTAGGTGGTTTCCATTAGGAAATTGCGATGACAGCGGACATGACAATACAAATGCCTTCATTGTCGTTATGCTTGTATCGAATCTATTTGCCAGATAATCATTGGATATGTGACAATAGAAGGCGAAGAGCTATGTCTTGGCCTCTTTGGAATTATATTGGCAGTGGTTGTGCGCAATATAAACGCTGTGCATGTAATCACACTTTAGACATGTGACAATACAAATGCAGTCCTTTCTGATAATCATTTGGATATGTGGCTATAGAAGGAAAAGAGTCATGGTTTGGACTCTTTTATGGAATTTATATGGGCAGTGGCCTCATACATACTGCGCTTCATACATGCGTGAAAGCTGTTTGTCAGATTATCGTTTCAATATATGTGGAAATAGAAGTTAAGGAGCCAAGTGATGGACTCTATTGGAAAGACTATTGGCAGTGATTCTGGAGCATGTGACAATATGTATGCTTTCTATTTCGCTGTTTGCCTTTATTATTCACTGATGAAAACTGCAAAGTATGTCAGTATAGGGGTGAAAACTGTTCACCATAATTATGTAAGCATAGTCAGTTCTGACGGCATAGTGTCTGGAGGCCCTGAGACCATATTATTGCCATGTACAATGTATGGAACTATTACGGCTTGCAATACATGTGCATCCTCGCCATTTTATATGCATATTAGGTCCTACGCTAATATGGCATTGAGGCACTTAAACCATAATATGTCAATGGGACCGAATAATTGAATGTATCTACAAACGCTAATGTCTGAGGATAAGAGGTCAGATGTTTCAAGTTGTTGACACTGATCACAGTCGTGACATCACAAAGATTTACAATTCTAATTGCTAACCTAGGCTTGTGGACGGCGTAAATCTTAAATCATCTGGCGGATGATAATAAGGAGAAACATCGATGCAATTGAAATTCAGTGATTGATATTTCATTTGATAAACTTTTGAATGAAATTTAGTTGTCGTCAAAGCTTGTATATCAGGTTGCCCTAGGCCCCAATCAAACCAATCGCCTGACTCGTAGTAACCCAAACTGTAACAGCCATACTGTACATACATGGATGTAAAGAATGCAACACTATATTTATAGCAACAGACACACCAATCTGAAGTGTGGTTATATATGTGATAACGAATATAATCTCCCTGTTACTGAGTGTTAGTAACTATTGTACTGATGATACAATGAGTTATAAGATATTTAATCGCGATAGACAAGCCAGAATTTTCTAAATACCTTGAAGTCGCTGTAATGTTTTATTACATTTGCCATGTGTCTAATACAAGACCTCATGTTCATACATATTCTGGCAGGCTTAGATTCGCAGGTATTGATCGTGAAAACAATGTTACAGATCGCTCAGTCAAAAGAAATGTCAATTGTTATCTGATAACAAGGACTATCTTTCGGATTTATTCATGTAAATTATTACAAAGGAGACATTGCTGTCCTGTACAACTTTCTGCGAACTAACAGAGCAGGTCCATGTATGATTTGGCAGTATACGTTATTCACATAGCAACAGAACGTATGAAAGAAGCGAAGCGAGTCGACTGAAACTTAGTATACCTTATCATGGTGCATCCTCAATCGTAAGTTATCACGCCGCATATGTTGCACAAAAATGCAATATTTGGTTTCGCCACAAGTAAGCTATGTGCGTCTTTAGTCATTGTCAAGATGTCCTTCTGATTTCTAATTTTTCAGAATGAACCGTTTTGAGGAGAAAACAAAAAACACGAAAACGAATTACGTATACAAACGAAACGCAAAAGTTTCCGGGCGGATGTGAGAAATATTAATTAACAAGCAGGTTCGGATGACAAATAAATTGCAAGTTTGTTATCAACAATAAATATTGAGTCGATAAACTCGCAATTTCAGAAAAATACTCCCTTAGAAACCACGTCCTGTCGATACCGAGGAGGAAGAAAAACTGACTTAATAATTAAAGAATGCGGATTTACCTGGGTGTATTCATGAGTGACTATAATCGGTGTGAGCGGAGTAGGACGGCAATAAAATTTTAACCCTCCTGATTGACACAAGGCCGGAGATCTAATCCATATAGTTCAGTTGAAGGGCTTTCCTTGGCGGAAAAATAAAGACTCTCCAAATGGCAAATGCAAAAGATTTGTATTTATTCACGAGCCATGACGAAACAATGCATGCACAATTGAGTACTTTAGAAATAAAACTACAGATCTAGATATACCGGTACACAGTGTTAATATGAGATGTCGTACGTTCTATTTTTAGCCCAATTCCAGGAATTGGGGTCATCCATGTTTACGTTTCTGGGAACAACACATGTGACATTGCAGAGTATAGGCTCATATATACATGCAGTCATGCATGAAGTCACTTGATTGTGCTTGTTTTTGGGTTCCTGTCTTGAAAAAGACAAATCATTTTCAGATAAAAAAAAAAAAATTCGGGTAAAAACAATTTGAAACATGGGCCAACTTGTTAACTACATGTTGATTAATCATTACAAAATAATGATGGACAAATGACTCTGGGCCCAGTGAAGAATACCAGTTTGCAAGGTGAGCTTTGCTACCAATGTTTTCACAACTCATATACATAGGCTTTGTTGCAATTTGCGACAGAACACTTGATGTGATATATAACGCAGCATTTTTGTTTACCAGCACATGGCAAACAACAAAACTCGCCAGTAGAAAGAAAAATATTATAACTCCACAGTGGGTTTCAGACTTTTAAGCCTGAAATTTTGCTGTTATGCCTACATTCTGCATGGTCATGCAGTTTTGAGGGGGTGTGTTCTAGATCGATCATGCCATGAATCTCTACTCTGCTCTCTACCCTTTAGTCAGAGTATAGCGATTCGTAACATGACATGTGGGGTCCCTGCTTTATATGTATACTTCAGCATTAACAATTTAGTAGTAATTCCGTAGTTTTTTCATGAATCCTAATATGGTAAAAAAGAGCGTCTACAGACCTGCAAGTTATGAATGGAAAATTCCATGCAAATCTCCAGTGCAAAAGTTATAAATACGCGAAGCGATCATAACATTTAACTGGCAATTAGCTGTGTGTATGGGTTGTATATACTGTACATTTATTTTGTTTTCTGCAATTACTACTAATCATAGGCTGCATTAATTATTTTGATAAGTTGAACACAGCCTAATTATGTTCAAACAGTGATCGATTTTCTCAATTGCATCATCAAGGTCAAGGTAACACCTGTGTCAGGATTCGATTTATTTTTAGTCTATTAAATCTTTATCAAGTTCAAAAAGATGTCTTGCTAACTTTTATTTAGTTTGATATCTCAAATGCACGATGAGGAAGTTCTTTTATCGACATTAATAGCCATTCTATCGTTTTCAAATGACTTGACTATATTACCGGTATGTAATATATGATGGGCATGATTGACGCATCAAAATGAGATCTATCGCTCATAACTGGGTCAAGTTCGAACATTAGGTGCATGAGGTTCTTGGAGGGGTAAACATTTCTGTCAGCTCTGATTATTTTGTTCTTGTGTGATTACTAAAGTTCATATTCACTGTGCATTATCACTAGATAGACTCCAGCAAATTCGCCAAATTGTGATGTGAAAAATTGAATAATTGTGTAATAAAATGTGTGTTATGTTTTATTTGAATTGCTTGTGTCAGTAGGTGGTGAGGTGAACTTAGTGCAAGACGAACCATGTGCAAGACGCGCCATTTTCAAAAATAATGATTCAATGCATTTCGTTATCTGCATTTTAAGAATTATCTTGCCAATTTTATATAGAGTATCATTGATAAAAAATATACTGGGAGAAATTATATTTATTGGCCGCAGTTTTGAGAACAAATTTATTCTTGAATGATGAATCCAAATCCTAACAGCGCAAATTGTTTACCAGATACTGATGGCACCAAAAAATAAGTGCAAATTATAGGTGGGGAAAATCAGCAGAATTATATAGTTCTCAAATATTTTTTAAACAAAGGTACCTGCGATTATTAATAAACTATTTGAAGCCAATGTGTAGTAATTACCGTAATCTTATGGCATTTATTTCACATGTTTGCTAATTTATTCAATGTTTATCAAATATATATTTGAATTTTTTTCTCACGTTCACTTTGGACCATTCGATTGCTAGTGTAGAAGGGATACTACCTTTATACAAGACAGTCAATGACTGTGGGGTCGCTCACCAGACTGCAAAGACTGATAAGACTGGGACTCTGGAGACTGCAACAGTCAGAACTTTTCATAATCACTTTAAAATAAATAGCTCTAAACAGGATATGTGGCTAGAGAGACTTCACATATGTAGATTGGTGAAAATCCACCTTGAAATTACCAACTGTACACTACTGATCACCCCCTCCTCCTCCAGCTCAACAAGTCCCCTTTGACCGGGCTACAGACTCCCAAGTCTTAGGTTGGAATTTCACAACTGACACCTCAAACTTTCTCAATTGTTGGAAATTTCCAATCTCACAAGGGCCTTTTTCCAAAACCATTTAGACATGTTTGAAGCCCAATTATCCATGGACCCAAAACACAATACATGTATATCAGATTAATCAGTCAGGTGGTTCCAAGGTAGATGTTTTAATGAATTTGGTATTTGAATGATTTTATTAGACACAAAAGTGTTAACTCCCCATAGCCCCACCATTTCTTGACAAATTTACCTCATTTTAACAAATCTGAATCTCAGTCACTTAAGGATCCTCCTGATTGCTCCATACTATATGTAATTGTAAGCTAAATAGTCCAACCTCTCTTGAGAAGACATTTTAAGAATTACTATAGAGACATATAGTTATATCCCTGGTCCCACCCTATTTAACCTGGTGACCCCATCTGAATAAATTTGAATCCAGGCACCAAAGAACCCTTCATACATATGATAAATATCAGTAAAATAGACCTGATGGTCCTTGTGAAGGAAGCATATTAAGAGGGAAACTGTCCTTCGTTTGGCCCCTATTTGACCAAGTGACCCCATTTAAAAAAAATCTGAATTGCAGTCAAGCAAGAATATTCCATGCTAAATAAGCCAACTAGTTCTTGCAAACATATTTTAAGAATTACTATGTAGTGAAATAGTTAAGTCCCTGGCTCTGCCCTTATTTGACTTTGTGATCCCATTTTCTCAAATCTGTCACCCAAGGTAATTTCATACCAAATATAAGCAAAATAGGCCATTTGATTCTTGCATAGAAGACACATCATGAATTACTATGTAGAGAAAGAGTAATGTAGCTGGCCTTGCACCTACTTGACCTGGTGACCCTGATTGAACAAATCTGAACCACAATCACCAAAGGAGCAAGCCTGCAAATAGTGTGCCTATTCCTACATTGTATGTGCCTGGCCTCAAGCAACACAATGTATTTTACAATCAAGCCGTGAAATAGTGTGTCATTTGCGGAATGAGGTCCCCCAGAGGGTGACTATAATGACGCTATCCTGCACAGTGGGCTAGCATCACTCAATTCACCCTCTGGGGACCTCATTCTGCTAAGGCCCTCAACTGCTATGGCAGACCTAGGATAAGATTGAAGTTCCCCAGTTGATGTTCACCCATTGGACACCTCAATTATGAATTTTATCTTCTGCAAATTAGGGGATATAGAAACTTCCTAGAAGGGAAATGTAACTAACAACAATGTTTATTTGATACTATAGATACTTCCAAGAAGATGAGGCCTAAGCAGAATGAGGTCTCCAGAGGGTGAATTTGGTGATGCTAGCCCACTGTGTGGGATAGCATCACTAAATTCACCCTCTGGGGACCTCATTCTGCAAATGACAGACATCCTATTTGCCCTGTTGAACAATACATGATATATTGTGCCTCTTATTAATGATTATCTGACCTGCAAATGTCAGACACACTAAATTCAGGCAGTTTGATTAAAATTGCTAGCAGTATGTTTATACAAGCTGTCAGTGAAATTTTATTCTAATCTAGATTAATGACCTGTGTTTCTCTCTGTCTATCCACAAAGAGATATCTGCAACTTTAATAGAACATGTATTAATGTTGGAAGCTGGAAATGATATCCGTTGGAAGGGATGTTGGTTGGGTGTAGGCCACTGCAGGGTGGGGGTGGGTCTGGGCCATGTGGGAGGGGGATGGGTAATGGAATATTTATGTAATTTCAGAAGATTAAAGATTAAAGTTTCATAACTCTGCAGATGTTATAATGGTGTAACTTTTTTCAAATTTTATAACATGCTTAAAAAATATTTTTTTGTTTGTTAAATTGAGTAAGGTGAAAATTCCAAAAATCTGAATTTAACAATATTTTTTATTTTTTTGAGTTATGTCACTGGCTCCGCCCACATTCGACCCAGTGACCTCATTTGAACAAATCTGAATAACAGTCCCCCAAAGACCCTTTGTACCAAATATGAACCCATTCAGCCCAATGAAATTTGAGAAGAAGTTATTGTGAGAATTACAGAGTTATGGCCCTGGCTTCGCAACTATTTGACCCAGTGACCTCATTTGGACAAATCTGAATGAGAGTCACCTAGGGAACATCCACACCAAATATGAACCAATTTGGTCTTACGGTTCCAGAGGAGAAGATGTTCAAAGAATTGTTGACAGATGGATGGACGGATGGACGGACGACGGACGAGGAGTGATGACTATAGCTCCACCGGAGACTTCGTCTCAGGTGAGCTAAAAACTATTCCTTTTGACGCGTCCTTCATAGCGCGTAGGAGATATGTGCTGTATGTATACTATGCAAAAATAATTCAATGGACAATTTAATAACTTTGAATCTATACTTGAAACGTGTAGAGTTTTAACACTTTTAAACAAACATCCACCCCAATCAAAAAGCGCTTACGAAGGAAGCTGAGGACAAATACAAATGTAATGACAACACATTGAACCGGAAACAGAAACATATACATAAACAAAACAACATGCTCGATTCATCGATTATCAAAACACATACATTTTCATGAAATAAATGGGTAGATTATTGGAAATGGGTTATTGGAAAGTTATCGGCAATACGTTGTATAACTTTCGGACTTTTATTGGGAAATATTCGGGAACTCAACTTGTTTGATATCGGAATATTTAGATGTGGTATCGGAATATTTTCGGGAAATCAGGAACGCTCTATCGGAATCTATCGGAATCTATCGGGAAAGTTAGAAGATAGTTTTTGAGTTATCTGAATAGTTATCGGGGATCCCGATAGTAGTTTTGAGATGATGCCTAAGCGCTTTGAACAGGTTCTACCCCTTATATCTATTCTCTACCTCCATAGCTTCTCGTAATTTACATTATCATTTTAATTTATACCCAAATATTTTATTGAAATAAAACATACCTGTTTGAACAAACTGCACAATTGTCTTAACACCACTGTGAAGCAGTTTATATAAATGTGCAACAGTGCGTGAATATCACAACGTAATTTTTTTTGCTTTCAAGAGCGTTATTACATCGGAGTCTTTCTTCGTTGTGTCATGGAAAACAAAATATACACATAGAACGGAATTTCCGATATAAACTCCACTTGAATTTATAGATGACACGACTAAAAACTCGATGGAATAATAAATTTTCAAAAACATACCATACTTGAAGAACGTAATCTCCGATGAAAACTCTGATATAAACTCGGAATGAATCAGAGAATTTTACTGATTACACAGAGAAAAAACTCTGACGTAATCAGAGCTTTTTACCGATACAGCGGAAGAAAAAAGCTCTGATTGCTGTCGTCATAGGAAATTTCCACTGGAAACTCCGATCTCTGTTGGAAATTCCGATTTAATTTGGACATGCTCCCTTATTGACGACATATCTTACTTTTCCTGGAGCGAGTTGCTCATATCGATGTCTGAGTGTCTGCAACTCATATTCACAGTTGGCAAGTCCAAGCTTCAACTCATACAATAGTACTATATCCTGCCTCAGTTCATTGAAGTTCTTAACAATATCTTCTGTTGGGATCGGATTATACTCTGTAAGAAAGGAATAAACAATATATAATTACAAAAAAAACATTTCAATTTTAGAGTCAAATAGGAGATAGAATATTAACATGCATCTGAATGGAGAACCCTTCATCCAATATTAAGAATCCATTGGTCGATCATTGTTTTCTGACTTTAAAGCGTGGTCAGCAGAACATTTGATAAATTTGATAATATAGGTGAAATATTCACATAAAAAAGATATAACTATTGTCTAAGTCCTACAAGGACCGTTACGC
This sequence comes from Siphonodentalium dalli, assembly GCA_032622095.1. Classification (NCBI taxonomy): domain Eukaryota; kingdom Metazoa; phylum Mollusca; class Scaphopoda; order Gadilida; family Siphonodentaliidae; genus Siphonodentalium; species Siphonodentalium dalli. Next base: position 127,555,634 of record CP136063.1, read on the forward strand.
AGACAACAAATTTAAGATAATCTTATAATATGGAGATCATTGCTACATGCTTGTACACTGGTAGTGTACCACTCCTGAACTATGTCAGAGGAGAAAAGTCTGTATGGACAAATAGACATAAGGACTGTCACACATAGAGCCTTTGACTGCATACCCAAGGCCAATTTTGAAAACAAGGTGTTAATTAGTTTTATACAATACAGCAGGTGTTATTTAGTCCTATATCATACCACATTGTTTAATAGTCTTATTTGACCAGGCAGCAACCCTGAATTTTTTGGGGCAGTAAAAATTTGTTACATTTGTTTGCAAGTAGATGTCACCGCGTCAAGTTTTGCAGTTTTGTTATCCTGTTTGAGTCCTCACTGTTGCGAATCAGAGGGAACCATAAAGTGTGCCTGACCAGATGTTAGCTAACATGCACACTTGGTTATCACTGATTGCGAGTTAGATCAATCACATATTTATTAACGAGAGACGGATCACGATCCGCAGATGCTTGATCGGAATCATAATCTAGAGTTTTGATGTTCAATTATAAAGTCTACTGCCATGTACTGAAGAAGTACATGTACAGACAAATGTACATTATAACACAAATTCTCAAATTATTGGAATTTATGGGTCCTAGTGCCAATTTTGAACTAGTAGTGTCACTTTGACATCGGTAGGCATATAAAAACATTGGAAATCCATAGGACTCCTAACCTGAGATAAATGAACACAGTCCATATCCTGGTGGTCAGTACTTAAGAGCTCTCAAGAAAATAGCTTAGACCATATGAAAGTGTTTTATACAGCCATAATATGATGGGATGCTGGCTCCTATGGCACCTAACTCGAAACAGATTACCAAAGTTCATATAAAAGAGAGTAAGTAGCCCTCAATAAAATGATTTCACACATTGCTATGTTTTACAAGTAGCTTGGAGGCTAATATCCATAACCTTCAATGTTATTCTTCTAAGCACTCTGAGGCACCTAAAATTCAATCAACCATGATAATATGAACAAATTGGAAACTATGTTTCCTGGCAATAATCCACAACAAGTATTAACAACATCTGCCATCTTGGATTGGAGAAGTACTTATTTGATATAGTGTTATCTGATACTTTTATTGCCTCCTGTCTAGGACCCCCTGACGACCCTGACATAATACACTGACACCATCTCTATAAAATGCTCTATAGACTAATACTCAATAGATTTTTTTCATACATAGAAAAGCATTGATTTCTGTTCTCGAGACGAAATCCATGAAAACCCCATAGCCATCAATGTTAATTCTTCTGACCCCTAGCTGGCCCCTAAAATTCACTCAACCATGACCCTATGAACAAATTATAAACTTTACAGCTTATAATACATGTATAATAGCTAAAAAAGTCTTAATTTTAATAAATCAAATTGGTCTCCAGGGAGTTATCATCAGGAAACCTCAATTTCACTATTTTTCAGTCGAAAAAGGGCCATAAGTCTGTTATAAATATCAGTTTAACACATGTTCGAACTCAATCAGCATTTTGGGCTTAGACACTCACATAAAAAAATTGGAGTTATCATAGCAAGTGTGAATTCTAAGTTGAAGAACGGCCATAACTCCATAAAAAAAATTGGATAAAACCTATATTCAAACTTAATCTGTATTTCGGGCGGAGAAACTCATATAAAAATTTGGTTTGATCAAATAAAAATTGTTTGAGTTATCGCACCATGTGAAAAATGTCTACAGACAGACAGAAAGATGAGTGGTCAATCCCTACTTCAACACTATATGTACCATACTTTGGTATGGGTACACATAAAAAGCATTTTCCTAGCAATCTGAAAACTTTTAGGTGCAGCATAAAGTACATAACTTTGAGGCACAATTCTTAAAAGTCAATCTGCAATATTATGCCCAAGACTGAACATCTTCCCCGCTGCACCTAGAAAGTTTATGTTACATTATACTAGACTAACTGCACCAACTAAGTTTATATCGATATCGTAGACTTATGGCAAACTGAGTTAGGGTGTCTGCTTCTTTGAATTCTCACCATCCAGTCAGGCCTCAGCTCACAAGGCGACTCGGGCGAGATTGTCGCCTTACTGTCGCTGACTTCGCCTATCGTCGCTCTAAGGCGAAATCGAAGTCGCCTTCAATTTTAGGGGGAATTTTTTTTCTAGTTTTTTTTTTAATAGGCCCATAACTATGTTTAAAAAATTGGATCAAACCCATATTCATATTCTATCTATATTTTGGGCTGAGAAACTCACATACCAAATTTGATTTCAGATATATTTGTTTGAGTTATCGCAGCATGTGCGAATTCTAAGTTGAAGAAGGGCCATAACTCCACAAAAAAAAACTTAGATCAAACCCATATTTTGGGCTGAGAAACAGATATACAAAAGTTGGTTCCAAACGAATAAAAAAATGTTTGAGTTATCGCACCATGCGTAAAGTGTCTACCAACAGACGGACGGATGACGAGTGGTCAATCCAGGCATTGACAATATGTGTACCATACTACGGTATGGGTACACATAAAATCAAAATAAATTAATCAATCAATAGGGGCAAAGAGTGTGTCAAAATAAACCAATATAAAATGAGACATATCAGATGAAAGTATCAGGAAAGTTGAGAAGTGTTAATTTTTAACTACAGAAATCCATGGAAGTGAACGAGTTCCCGGGACAGTGCGCCTGGCATTTACAACCATGCTGATCTCCACGGATGCAAACAGGACTGTGGTGCAGAACCTGGGCAGGGCTATTGTGAAAAAGACCACAATCAAGATCAGAGGAAATGAGGTCAACTCGATCGACGACTCCGATGTTCTCTGCTGCTACCTAGACATGTGAAAGACCACCCAAGAGAGAGAAAAATGCACAGTATCAGGGAATTGATGAGTCTGCCAACCAAAATACGACAAAAATACGCATAAAGGCAGGAGACAAAGACAATACCATAACGAAAGACAAAGCTATCGCGAAAGCCTACTACATCGCTATTACATCCCGCTGGACTTTTGAACTGTTGGAGAGTCAAATACCCTTCTACCAAAGCGCACTTGGGGACCGACTCGAGTATGAGCTAACTTTCAATGACAACAGCCGGGTGATCAGGGCTACGGATACCGAGTCCTCTTACACCATCGCCAACATCAGCCTGGAGTTTGACAAGGTTTATACCCAGCCTGAGAAGGCCCGTATGATGCGCAACCAGTATGCAGGCCACGTCGCAATACTTTATGAGCGCATCCTCCGCCACCACACAATAGTTATAGACAAAAAAGGAACACTAATGAATATCAACCTCAACGTTCCGAGTCGGAGTATGAAAGGCATCTTGTTCCTCTTCGAAGAGGCCAGAGATTCTTTTGACAGAAAAACCAAAGACTTCTACAATCCAAAGATCAATAAGGTTCAGATGACTGTTGAGGACGAACCAAACCAGCTCTACTCTCAAGGCCTGCGTGCTTACCAGCAATGGGACGAAGCAAAAAAGTTCTTCGCATCGTCACCCGCCAGCAGGCGACAGCCCGAAGTGGCGATGGTCGCAAAGGATCTGGGCCTGGCAGATGTGTTGCTGGGAGAGTTTCTGATCAGCAAGTATGCCCTGTGGCTTGACCTCAGGACAACTGTTGACGGTTTGTTTCAGCGATTTATTAGTTACACTATCTAGTAACTAGTTCCGTAGGAACTAACTAGTTACATTAGCTTGTTCCGTATAGTCCAGGTACATTAGACGTGAAAGGGGAAAAGTAAGGAAATAAATTGGGGAAAGCTGATTTTAAAAATATTTTTTAGGCCATATCATCGCGGACGCGATACGAAAAGTCCCCTAAAATCCGAGTTGAGCTTTCTGAGTTAAACCATGTTTTCCATATAAAAAAAACAAACTTTTATATTTTTCACAATCATGGGAATAATGGGATGCTATAACAATTTTTCAGCCGAAACATATACCAAATGTACTCACTATTGTTCAATACACAATTCTCGACCAGAGATACAAATTCAACGGGGATTTGAATGAATTTTGCAAATATGGATATAAAATAACATAATGACGATTTTTTCAGACAAACTGTCGTATTCGATGTCAAATTTCTCGGACTACTCATTACGTAGGCGCGAGCAATTTATATTAAAAACTGCACAGACATCACTCATGCGATATAGTATGCGGAATTAGCGACTATACCTATAATAAGTGGCCAATACATGTAAAAACATTTTTGCCGAATGACCGAATGCGCCGACCGTGGATCAATCCAATTGACCCCGAGATCTATGTTGCTGATCCGGGCGAGCGGCTCCATGATTATCTACGGGCCTTTAAAATACAAACTCTTTCAGGATGAACCCACGTTGTATATTGTTGACGACTTTTCGGCCACAAGGCCCTGACGAAGAAGGACATGCTTTCTGAGCTGGCTTTCTCAGGCCGACATGCAGGGCAAAGCGTATGGGTCCTCACTCAGAAGTACAATTCCGTTCTAAAGGACTTGCGCAGGCAGACATGCTGGGTCGCGCTCTTCCACTGCAAAGACCGGGACTCGTTCGAGGACTGCCTCCGCGAAAATGACGTGATCCCTACTCGGGAAGAGCGAGCCGCGGTTAAGCATGCTAAACTTCTTTTTCTTGCATAGTGTTCTTTCAAACAAAGTTAAAATGGCAACATTTCTTCAAATCATCACGAAATATGACATCACATATGTAGTAACAACATCATAACAGTAATAGACAAATCAAAAACTACAATCAAACCATAATAATATTATGGAGTACTCATTCATTTTAAGATGAAACCCTCGATGTTTGACGATATATGAGCGTTTGGTGACTATCATTATCTTTTTGTTTTAGTTTTGGTTTTCTTAATGATCCTATATTTTTTGTTTTTAAATGTGGCCAAAGTTTTCTGACATGGCCAAAAGAATTGTCTGGTTTTAATAATATCAAGAACCCAGAAGTGAATTTTTCCTTATTTTCATAGTGTTATTCAAGAAAAAAAATTGATATTTTGATGAAACAAGTTATTCTGGAAGGAGACCTAATTACTGTGCTTCTGAAATCTTGATATACATGGGCAAATTAGTCCATTTCTGTCATTCGCCACAACCTATTACCAATATCATGGCGAATTGGGGCAATTTGCAACGATTTCTATGTATTTGCTGCCATTTTGGCAGATATCTTGGCCAAAAGGATTAGTTTTTGCCATATTGAATTCTCACAATCAATATCTTGTCACTCGGAATTCTGAATTTCCTGTTAAAACATGGCAAGAATCGCAGCGGCAATTTCTGGTTATAATCCATACCGCTTTATTTAGGGGCCACGTGGGAATTTGGTACCCAAGGGCAAATTTTTATCTGCAGTCATGGGTGAAAATATACAATGATAAAATAATCCGAAAGTTGTCAACAAGAACTGATCAAAGAGTGAAAAAAAAATATTTTTCACTTCCGGTCGCCAAGTTAATGAGGGAGTATTTTCCTCTTAAAATGTGCCATAATGTTATAAAATAGCAAATATGTGTAGTTTCATTTACATTCCATAGGCTATTCCTTCAAAAGGTAATAACAAACTGACTTAGTGGCTATTCTGAAAATATTGGACGCCATCTTGATTTTCTGAAAATGCTCATCGCATTCTTTGGAAATACATCCTTTGCAATATTCAGCAGAGAAAACACTTTACCCGAAAATTATTATTTCACCATCGCAGCTGCTGGACTATAACTTCTCTGGTGTAAACACAGGGAATCTTAACCTCATGGCTGCTATATGTCTGTTCTGAATATGGACATGGAATGTCGTGCTGTGTTCTATCTGTCCCTACTGAGTATGGACCTACTTCAGCACATCAGTAGTAGGCCATCAATCATAATAGGAATTACTAAACTATTGCTTCAAAAACAAGTGTATCTCAAGTTTTGAAATAGTGTATAATGTTCCAGGATTGTGTATGAGAATAGCCTTTGCAGGGGTCAGTTTTATGGTTTTTCGCGATATTGTTGATATATTTTTATACAACATCATTATGTTAACCCTTTGACCACTTCAATATATATGTAAAATTCTCCATTCCCTTGATTGTATGACAAATTTGGGATTTTACAAATGATATCTATTAAACCCCTTTACAATAGAATCAAACACATATAATTCGTTGTATATATCAATTAGGATGCACTGAATTAGGAAACACTAAGATTTATCGTATAAACAAGTCTATGTCCAGTCGTTGAGCTGCTATAGCATGCCCACCAACAGTTATCCCCAAGTTTCCCTATGTAAAGGAACAGTATCTTTATTGTTGCCATACATGTATGTTTGTGTCAATTACGTCAGATGTTTCAGACAGTATCAGCTGGTCGGTTTTCCGGTTTTTAATTTAAAATAGGACTATGTATTGTGTATATATAAAACAAGGATATATTCATTAGTTATCATTGCTATGACATGCCCAATAACAGTTATCACCAGGAAAGGAAAGGATTATAGCAAAAATCAAGGAGATATTCAAGATCAGTAAAGAAGAGACAGATGTGTTTATGTATCTTGGTCTGAATCTCACACAACTTCCTCAATTAATTACTCTTAGTAGAGTACTTTCGTGGGAATTTTTTGAACAAATGTAGAGACTATAATATTATGATAGGGTATCACTTACTTTGTCGAAAAAAGTTTGTTGGGCTTCATGGGTCCGCGACTGGAGAGAATTATGACGTCAAAAATGACGTAATTGTCAGTTCAGTTCAGATGTAGGGTTGTCCTAAGAACACAAATTATTTGAATTTATGGGTTAAAAGGGAAGGGTTTATAATATAACATAAAAAATATAGAGCCTGTCACCACTTCCACAGTGTAAGCAGTTCTATTTTTGTTGTTGCAATTTGTGATGTCAGATATCAAAATAATATAGTCAATTAATAACGGGAAAGGTAAAATGACATCGATTGGGTAAAAGATGTTAATATTTTACAAAATTATCAACTGATCAGTACCAAAAATCATAGGAGGTGAGAGGTGCTTTATCAAAAACCTGGAAATGTAAAATTAGAATGATACATAAACAAGGAGTTCAATCTAAATAAAAATATATAAAAATGTTTTTCATGAGCTGAGAACCTCATATATACAAAATTTGGTACTGATCAGATAGATAACATTTCGGTTATCGCACCATGCGTAAAGTGTCTACAGACGTAGACAGACAGATGTACATTTACGATCGACGAGTGGTCAATCTGGATGTTGACACTGTGTACCATACAATGTATGAGTGCACATAAAAATAGCAGTAATGTTTCTCAACAACATCAGTTTGCCCTACCAACATCATAGCATTTCAGCAGCCCCACAAACATAATAGCAAATTATCAAGACAACTTGACAAGGAGTTGTTATACATATATGATGGAATCAGATATCTAGGAGCACAATGCATATCATTAAAATAGTCTGTGGGGCTAATAATGTCTGCCAGCCTTAACCTGTCATAGTTGATAAATGAGCATCATAATACATGGGATAGTTTAACAGGTGGTATCTGATAAACAAATATTGCTAGCCTCCTGGGAGTCATTGCTCTTACTGGGTATAACATGTGGATTTTAGGAATTTTACAGAAGGCCAGCTGCTAGATGACATATTATTCTAATCTAGATTAATGACCTGTGTCTCTCTCCATCTATCCACAAAGATATATCTGCAACTTTAATAGAACAGGTATTAAGTGGAAGCTGGAGATTTGGAAGGGATGTTGGTTGGGTGCAGTCCACTGCAGGATGGGGTGGGTGGGGGAGGGGTCTGGGCCATGTGGGAAGGGGATGGGTAAAGGAATATTTCTGTAATTTCAGATTAAAGTTTCATAACTCTGCAGATGTTATAATGGTGTCATTTTTTTCAAATTTTATAAATGATTAAAAAATACAATTTTTGTTTGTTAAATTGAGTATTAAGGTGAAAATTCCAAAAATCCGAATTTAACAAATTTGTATTTTTTTTTAGTTATGTCATTAGCTCCGCCCACATTCGACCCAGTGACATCATTTGAATAACAGTCCCCAAAGGACCCTTTGTATCAAATATGAACCGATTCGGCCCAATGAAATTTGAGAAGTCGTTGTAAGAATTACAGAGTTATGGCCCTGGTTTCGCAACTATTTGACCCAGTGACCTCATTTGAACAAATCTGAATGAGAGTCACCTAGGGAACATCCACACCAAATATGAACTCATTTGGTCCTATTGATCTGAAGATGTTCAAAGAATTGTTGACGGATGGACAGATGGACGGACGGACGATGACCGAGGAGTGATGACTATAGCTCCACCGGAGACTTCGTCTCAGGTGAGCTAAAAAGTACCGATACAAGGATACATTTTACGAAGATGTTTATGCATATCATATGTGACTTCGACAGACTATCCAGCCTCATTCAGCAACCAAGCCTATATCCCGGTGTACATGTACCATGGCGAAATTGACAAGATTAAACTATAGATATAGTGTCTTAAAGGATTTATCCGGTCTAGAAACTACAAAACGCAATCGGAAAGCCCTCCCTGTTGTGATTAAAATGATCCAAGTCCCATTCCGATCGCATAATAAATAACCCGTAAAATAAATAAATAATACCACCACCGGTATTCGGAGATTTCCGTGACTAAACTACGAGTGACGTAGTTGTGGGAGAACAAATTAAAAACACAGATTCGGAGCCGGAGTTTATTATGCTGACTACGATGACGTAATCGTAAGTCAGCCGATACTAAAATGCGGAGTCGTATGTGCGCGTGTGTTGTATAGATTACGTCGCTATTCAATGTGTTATCTAATTAATAAAGGTAGTGTGGCTGCTTTGGCCGTTTATCTGGAATAGAAGACAATAACTATGTGAATAAAGTAATTAGTAGCGCCTAGAATGGTTGTTTTTGTAGCCATTAATAACATGCCGGTGAATAGATGGCAGTAGTAGTATTCACTCGGTGATTTGAAATCACTCAGTGACTATTCATCAGTGTCAGTCGCGAACTTGTTTGCACTGTAAAATACCCCACAGTGAATAGAAAGGACGACGGAGGATCCCATTCACCTGGTATAAGAAGCCCCTAAATGTTATACAAACACTGGACTGAATGATGTTAACTCTATTTCGGCGTTTTTGTTTTTTGTTGTTTTACTTTCGATATAAATATCACGAGTATCTGTCATCTCCACATATGCCAAGATGCCTAATAGATGTAGTATGTTCCGTTGTGGGCGGGCTAGCTATCCATTATTAATTACCTCCAAAAAGACAACACAGCGCGTAATTTAGAACGCTCTTTAATGTCTATCGCTTTTGGGAGACGGAAGCATGGACGCTCTTTTTATCTAAATGTCACAATACCACATACAAAATCACCCATGACATATCGAAATAGAGCACGTTCATAATTGAAAACGCTCTTTATTGTTTATACCGTGACGAAAACATGGACGCTCTTTATTAGAGGCAATCATTGGATTTTTTCTAAGCTAACAATTAAAAAAAATCCTCTCTAGAAAGTCGATATCTGCCATCAAAACGTAAAATAAAACGAAAACAAAAATGAATATCGAACAACAAGCACAAACTTAAAAACAATGCCAGGCTAGCCTTCAATTAAAAAAAAATGTCGTTATGCCAAACTGCAGCCTAATTAATAATTCTACTTCGCATATGTTTCATATGGTCAGGATGACTAGCATATTGCTGTTGAGGGGGGTTAATCGGTCTCAGTTAGAAGTGGGTCATGCAATCGACCTCGATTGATGACCGAGAAAAAAAATCAACTCCATGAGGCGCCCGTGTCTCAGGTCACACGTGACCGGTCAGGCTGGAATCACCACTTTTGTTGTTGAGACCTACGGGGACGGTCACAAAAATTTTCATTGTCTTGAGCTAACCAATTTTATGAGATGGCGACTGACATGGTCAACTTGTTTGTGTCCGACTCGGACAGTCAAACGTTCGAAGGTTTTACTGACAAGGATTGTAGTTTGAGAACTTCAGCGGACAATACGGATACTGATTCTTCGAGCGATAGCTCTAGCTCATCGCACGACAGCTCGACTCGGGTGTCGTCGAAAGTGGTCATCCCATCTGGATCGACACTATCTCAATCGGTTCCAACTCAGATAAAGGGAGACCGAAGGTCACTAAGCACCGTAGTTCAAGTAATGATGACCCGGACTATGTTCCGCCTTCAGGAAAACGGCGTTCCGCCGCCCATTCCGGGCGTTACAGCCAGTCCACAAACACGTGGCCCGGCACTTCCGGTATAAACATGAGACAGTCAAAACAGGTTACGGAAGAACGCATAAAAGTGATAAAAACCCACCGTGCCAAAGGCCAAACGGGGCGTTACAAAATCTAAAGGAGACCTTAGACACAATTTGACACCAAAACTGGGACGGAAAAGGCCGAATTTAGGAAAGGCAAGTATATCCAAACATGACTCACGTGCTCCTCGAACTAGGCGAAGCAGCGCAGTTCGTGGGAATGATTCAGCATCGGAGTATGAAAGTGACACTTATATTACTCCTCTGGCTAGAATACACGCCAGGACACCACACAGAACCTAGTCTGGTTGCGAGTAATGAGCCTGCATACGATGTCCATAATCAGTCAACAATCGAAGATCAGGTTTATAGTGATGTTGATGCCGAAATATCTGACTCAGATTTCGAATTTCCATCCGTCAGCATGACAACATCGGGAACTACGGGCCCTCGTGTCGGAGACCAATTGGCGGACTTCATAGTTCTGGCCACTACAACTCGACCTCAACAGGAAAAACTGGATGCTATGGTGGCACAACACCCACCTCCTGAAAATGCCCAACTTATCAGCACACCTCGTGTGAACCCGGAGATGTGGGGGATGACACTTAGCCACAGCCTAAAATCACAAGATTTGGCACTCCAACGGATCCAGAATATAAATGCAGCAGCTATGTCGGCCAGTGTAAAGATGACTAAATTACTCATGTCCAATAAACCAGACATGAAAACAGTGAAGAAATTTGCTACTGAAGCACTCGCACTTCAGGGTATGGCAAATTTCGAGATTTCCCACATGCGTCGTAACGCACTCTTCTTCTTGGGAACGAATTCCGTGAACTATTCTCAAAAGATAATCCATTCACTAAGAATCTGTTCGGAGACGATCTCTCTAAGAAGATCAAAGATATTTCTGATTTCAATAGATCTTCAGGATCAACTAAACGCATGATTTTCCAGAAGAAACCTCAAAAACCTGATAATTCATGGAAAACGAAGAAGCCTTTTTTAGGCAAAAGAGGGGGTGCGTCAGGGTGGCCACCCCAAGGAGAACGGTCATTCAGGGGGACGTCAAACTTCCATCCAAAGCGAACTCAATTCGGAAACAACCGTCGAGGCACAGGCGGCTGAAGACGAAACATGTACTGGTGAGTTCAAAACATAACTCTATACACAATTGTATTAACCTGAATAGTTTCTCAGCAGGCACAATTGCACTATACTTAAGAAACTGGCAAAAATTAACATCCGATCCATGGATATTGGATACCATAAACAGGTACAAAATAGAATTTGAGAGTACACCTTATCAGAAATTAATTCCCAAACCTATCTTATTATATACGAATGAAGTCAGTATAATGCACCAAGAAATTGTGAAAATGTATGAATGTGGTGCTGTGGTTAAATCAAAGCATCAAACATCTGAATTCACATCTAACATTTTTTTGAGACCTAAGAAAACTGGCGGATTCCGACCAGTATTCAACTTAAAACATCTCAACTGCTTCATCTCGGATTTTCACTTTAAGCAAGAAACCTTGCAAATGGTACTAGAAGGTATAGCAAAACTGAATACTTCACAACATCAATTGATATGGAGCAAGCCTATTTTAGGGTTCGCGTTCATAAAGACCACCAAAAATACCAAAAAATTTATTATCAAAAATGGCATACACTGCTAGCTTTCACTGTACTTCTGTTCGGCTTAAAATCCGCACCTCGTGTATTTACAAAAATATTGAAGCCCATTTTTGCTCATCTGTGTGCACGAGGTATCAAATCATTCTATTATATTGACGATTCTCTGGTGGCACATACGAGCGAATCTCAATGCTTATCAGACACAAAGTACATATTGAACTTCCTGCAAAAATTAGGGTTCTCCATAAATTGGAAAAAATCGTCACTGACAACACTCTCAATCTATTCAATATCTAGGGTTCATCATTGATTCGAAAAAATTGAAGGTTTTTTTGCCAGAACAGAAAATAGTTAATGTGTCAAACAAATCTCGGTCCATGCTTGCAGCAAAACAACCAACAATTAGGGAAATGGCACAACTAATAGGATATTACAATTCTGTGTCTAGAGCTATCAACCTCAGCCAATTTCAGTATTGGCATCTTGATCATGATAAAACCTATGCATTAAGGGATAACAATGATAACTATGATAAACATATGAATTTGTCAGAGAATTCAATCAAAGAATTGCAATGGTGAATATATAATACCAGGAAACTCAATGGTCGGCCTATTCGACTCGACCCAGTATCAATAACGTTAACAACTGACTAGGGTCCTGCGAATTGGAGATTTTGATCGAATCGAATATCGAATCGAATTCAGGAAATCGAATCGAATATCGATTCGAATCATATCTGTATGTTGTATTCTCAATTGGGCATGTTTTGTCAACGACTAGACGATTTGTGAAACGTTCCATGAACTACATGCACGAAGTTAAATCATAACTTATGTGGCGATGAACTGTCATTTGCAATACTATTAACTTCATAATTGATAATTAAATTGATAATTGATTAAAACGTCCAAGCGGCCGTCACGACGATTAATATATAACCACTAAACGGATTATTGGAACTAAAATCACGCAAAATTTGTACAGATTGCACGTTCATGCAAAATTGCAAATCAACATTCGGAATCACCCGTTGTTATAAACTTGAAGATGCAACAACAGTCGCAGTGAAGCCTGTTTATGTAGTGCTGGATGCTTCTTGGACAGATGATTCCATAGGTGGGTCGTTGTCCCAGATGCTTACAATTTATACACCATGTTGCATTCATCACATGTGTGAGCCTGCAGCTTTATCATGTTTAAAATAAACATGAATATCGAATGACGTTTTGTCGAGTGTCAAAGAATGCTCCGAAATTGAAAGTAAACTTCAAAAGAAAACACTGCCAAAATGCAGTTTTCGATGGCGGGAACACGTGTTGTTTAAATTCTTAGCTATATTACATAACGCGGAATCTGAGACGGATAGACCGCGGATAACGCTAGCGGTTGATCAGTCTCATAGCTGTTATAATTTACGCGCGTCGTCGGTCCATCGGCGATCTCCGAGATTTTGGCTATTACATGTTCAGATAGAAATCAGACGTATTTAGTTGTCATATAGTGGCTAATTGATGTCTATACTTATATTTAATATATATAATCGCGATGTACAATGAGAATTATAAGGTACATATATACATCATTTTATGTAATTAAATGGCACAAAACAGCTAAGATCGACGTGTGTACCTGCCCGTAAACAGCATACTTTTCCATCAGTGTATATTCGAAATTTCGAGTTGGAAATTTCGAATCGAATTTGACTTTCGAATCGAATCTCGAATCGAATATCGAATATTCACAGGACCCTACAACTGACTCCTCCCAAATAGGTTGGGAAGCAACATCAGAACATGGCTCTGCAAACGGACGCTGGGCACCCTATGATGCCGCACACCATATAAACTTCTTAGAATTGAAAGCTATTCAAATGGGTTTACAGAGCCTTTGTTCCAAATATGGTGATACACACATCAGAATTCAATCTGACAATACTACAGCAGTAGCATATGTTAACAATTCTGGAGGATCTATACTTGCACTCCACAAACTGAGTCAAGAGATTCATCAATGGGCCTTTGACAGAAATATTCAAATTTCAGCAGCACATATCGCTGGCAATCTCAATGAACATGCTAACTTTTCAAGTCGAAACTTCGATGATAATAAAGAATGGAAATTAAATTCAGACATCTTCAATGCGCTATGTGATAGGTTAGACAATTGGTCACCAGACATTGATCTTTTTGCAACACATCATAATACGCAATTACACAATTTCTATTCATGGAAACTTGATCATCAAGCATGTGGAACTGATGCTTTCAATTATGAATGGACTAATCACAAACCATATTTATTTCCACCTTTCAGAATGGTGATGAAGGCGTTACTGAAGATCCAGGAAGATCAGGTAGATATAGCACTTCTGATAATACCTTGGTGGCCCACTCAAATGTGGTTCCCAGTGGTCTTGGGGATGCTGATAGCAGATCCCATACTTCTACCCAACTGGTAACGCATCTTAGAAATGCAACATACAAACGAACCACATCCTCTGCTACCCAAAATGAAACTAATCGCCTGCACAATATCCGGCAAAAATGTCAAACAACAGGCTTATCAGAAACAGCTATCTCATACCTCACTGACAGTTGGAAACCAACTACAAATAAACAATATGGATATGCATGGAAAAAATGGTGTGTGTGGTGTACTAGAGAACACCTTGATCCCATATACACCACTGATATAAACATCGGTAAATTACCTTGCGCACCTGGCTAAGGAAGGAAAATCGTATAGTGTAATAAACACACAACGATCAACCATAAATCAAACAGTACACTTACTAACGGGACAACTGTTTTCCAATTCCCCATTAGTAACCAGAATAATGAAAGGAATTTATTTATCTAAACCACCAACACCACGATATAATTCTTTCTGGGATGTTTCACCCATACTAGAGAAATGTCGCTCGCTAACACCACATAGCTCGCTTTCACTACGACAATTAACTTTGAAATTAACTTGCTTTTTAGCGCTTACAACAGCGCAGAGGTCACAAACACTAGCCAACATACATTTAGACCATTTAAAATGGACTGAAACAGGGGTTCAATGTCACATACCTCATCATTTGAAAACATCGAGGCCCTCGAACCCTCAACCTGCTCTAGAACTACACAAATTCTCGGAAAAAACGCTATGTGTAGTAACTACACTCAAAGATTTCATCTCTCGCTCTAACAAAGTGCGAAAAGATCGATACCTCTTAATTTCTTTTAAAACATATAAAAAGCTATCCTCATCCACAATATCCCGTTGGATAGTAATTATGATTTAGGACGCAGGCATTGATACAAACACGTTTAAAGCTCATTCCATTCGTGGAGCAGTCACATCCAAAGCTTTAGCAGCAGGTGTTTCATTGAAAACTATCCTAAAAATGGCGAACTGGTCAAATTCTAAAACTTTTTACAAATTCTACTTCAGAGAGGCACCAGCGACACCTCTACAGACAATAGAAGGAGCAGTACAAACCAACAGGAGAGAACGACGCAGATTGGATGAAGATTCAGGATGAGTTATTCATTCACTGATATAAACTGTGTTAGAACTCTGTTGGAGATTTGGGGAGATTATGTAGCTATTTAGTTTTGACGAAAAAATATTTTGTCTACCGTACTAAGTTTTTATCATCTGAACCCACTTGTATCTGTAAACTTGCTAGTCATCCTCACCATATGAAACATATGGGAAGTAGAATTCTTACCTCATCCAAGACTTGATGCAGGATGAGGGGAATTCTACGATACATATGTGAGTATGGGAGGGATGACTCCCACCTCTGTTCCCACCCTTTGGGGTAACAAGTGGGTTATCTACATGTGTACATGTACTTCAAAAAGTGGTGATTCCAGCCTGACCGGTCACGTGTGACCTGAGACACGGGCGCCTCATGGAGTTGATTTTTTTTCTCGGTCATCAATCGAGGTCGATTGCATGACCCACTTCTAACTGAGACCGATTAACCCCCCTCAACAGCAATATGCTAGTCATCCCTCCCATACTCACATATGTATCGTAGAATTCCCCTCATCCTGCATCAAGTCTTGGATGAGGTAAGAATTATTGTAGTTTCGACAGTCAGTGGTGTATTCGAGTGAATTATTTTGTTTACGCACTTATCGATCTTGATTGGAAGGATTTTAGCAAGGCTGTTCATAGTCGTGCACTTTTCCACACAAAATGTTTCGTGTGAAGAAACAGACAGGAACATTATTATGACGAATATAAGCCATATATTATAAGCCATCACCACCCTTTTAGTCACACCCCATTTGTGTATAGGACGTGTAGCGCACAACGGGATGACACTAGTGCGTAAACTAGCTTCCGAAATGTGTACCATATGTACAACGAAGAAGAAGTTATATGGCCTAACTTGTATTCTTTCAGAAACAATTAAATTAGTTTCGCACGAAATTCCACCCGCTAATTGCATTTCTGCATAAATGAATCTCATTTCACACAACTTTTATCGCCTCAAAGTGCATTTTAGCCATCATCATTCGTTATATAATTCAACATTCTAGCGAATAATTCAACATTAGCGAATAATTCGGCACATTCAAACCGTTTTATTCCGTGATCGTAAATGCCTTGGTAATTAAACGGCCAAATATTTTATACGTAATTTATCAACTCGTTACGCGATTGGCGGAATTATTTCAAGCTCCACCCACCGCTGTCACAGGTATGCGTCTATGCAGATGATC
This sequence comes from Siphonodentalium dalli, assembly GCA_032622095.1. Lineage (NCBI taxonomy): Eukaryota > Metazoa > Mollusca > Scaphopoda > Gadilida > Siphonodentaliidae > Siphonodentalium > Siphonodentalium dalli. Next base: position 127,572,319 of record CP136063.1, read on the forward strand.
GGTCATGTGACCGCGGTGTGGTCATGTGATCGCACTTCGGATATTTCCGCGATTTTTTTTTGACAGACTAATTCCTTTAACAACACCCCGGGCCGGGCGATCTCCTGGTTTATATTTTCAATTTCAGGCTTCAAAAGCCAGTCACTGTTAGCTATATACAGTATCTGATTGAGTCTGTCATTGGACCTTTTAGTACACGAGTTGGTATATACTCAATCGTTATCGATATGCAAGAATGTATGGCGACCACATGCAACATTTGAGCGCTGATAACTGACAGCGACTGAAGCTGGCAACTCCACATACCATGTTGTCTCTATTAAATATTTATATAATATCAGAATCGAGTTTGGCACAAGTCCATTTACTTAACGTGCTTGAACAATAGTGAATTGTATGTTCTTACCGAAAGCCCATGTATGATAATCATATGCATATGTGTCATTCTAACACGCTGGGATATATTGCGGAAATATATGTATTTTAATGTAAAGTTTCTACATTTCCGCCACATTGGCGGCCTTCTCCATTGCAATAAGATATTAGTAACTTCGGACTATCTAAATCGGAGTACATTCATTCAAATATCTAGCACCGATATATCGTTCTCCTGTGGTGGACATGTTGATTGACGTTTAAAAATATAATCTTCGTGAATTTTCACCATGCTTATTTGGAAAATAATTGTCATATGAACTCGCATTTTGAGTCACTACGGTAAGACAAATAAAATGTATGTGTCATATGGCAATTATTTATTTGGAAGAAGCAAATTAGTCTACTACATTCACCTTCCACATGACAGAAACGTAATTGTGTGAAAGAGGATAAAATTAGCATAATGTCGTATTTTGGCCGCCATCTTGGAAGCCATCTTGGATTAAGTTGACAGTTTCTGGATCCAGTTATATGTAGATACCTTATGTAATGATTCTACATATTTCCATCACTGAGTATTTGTAATTTTCTTTAAGGAAATATTTAGAAAAGAAAAAAGTATATTTTGGCGAAAATTCATACCACTTCCTTTAAAACATCGCATTTGGAGAAGAAAATCAAGGTTATGATCCAAGAAATCAACTAATGTGATGCCTAAGTGATTTGATATCTAGGTGGAAGAGATGTATATTCCATAATCGTCATCAGTTTGATACAATCGGAAATGATGTAGGCGACATGTATGGAAAATCATCAAATTGCCAACTTCCGGTCGCCATTTTGGTGGCCATCTTTGATCGAGAGGACAAAATTTTCCATAAACAAATAACATAGCATCACACCATACATTTTTCAAAAGGATTGTCATATATTTTATATCTCAGATATATTTGTATCATGAAATCCAACAATAGCGAACTTAAGAAAATAAGCATGGCGGCCATCTTTGTGACGTCATCAGACGACCCAGTCGCGACTCCAGGGGTCTAACAACTTTTTTTCTGAAGTAGAGACCATATATTGGCTCATAAACATGGTCTCTATATTTGTTCATGAATTTCCCACGGGAGCCCAAAATCGGACATAAGCAACTCTACTATCTGGACCAAATGCATTATATCAATGACTTTGAACTCATACCATTGAGTGCACAGCGAAAAAAGGAAAAATCAGAACTGCTGACTAATGGTGAGCTGAGACAACTTCGTGGAGTAATTGGACAATTAAACTGGACAACCATTCAGAGTCGACCTGACATGGCCTATGATTCGTGTGGACTGAGTGTCGCATTAGGAAATAGTACAGTTGCTGATATTATTCTTGCAAACAAAATTATTAAGAAACTAAAAACGACACTGTGAGAATAGTCTTTCCTGATATTGGTGATATGCTTAGAAGCAGAATTGTTTGCTTCAGTGATGCATCGTTTCAAAATCTACCCAACGATGGATCACAAAATGGTTTTATTATATTTCTGATGAACAACAACAAAACTGCTCCCTTAGCGTGGAAATCAAACAAAATCAAGTGAGTTGTCAAAAGTACTTTAGCCGCAGAATCTCTTGCTCTTCTCGACGGAGCAGAGTTTTCTTATCTGTTGAGGTGCACCATACATGAACTTTTTGGATTAAATATGGAACCGAAGGATCTTCTGCCTATAACATGTGTTACTGACAATAAATCACTCGTTGATGCAGTACATTCCTCTGCTCTCCTGGAGGATAAACGCTTGAGAATTGATGTTAGCATTCTGAGAGATATGTAACAAAAGGAGATCAACAATGTCATCCATATTCAGACAGAATATCAGCTAGCTGACTGCCTTACCAACAGCAATGCATCGAGAAGCAAACTTCTTAATGTCCTAAGGCAGTCCACGATCCAGATGTAGCTCACTGCATCGCTTGTAATACATGTATTTGTATATAGAGAAAATTGGGACTTCTAAGAAAGAAGAAAATTAGGAGATTGTTAATATTCATAAGAGTTATTCAATGTGACAATGTCCATGTTCATAGTGGGACCACATGTTTCATACAGACTGGCAATGATGACATCATCACTTTTTGTGTAGAAGGAGAATGTAATGGAGGAAGGTAACCTTAAGGACAGGAGGCCTGCTGAACATTAAAAGATGAGCTACAAAGTTTACAACCAGGTTTCCTTATACAAAGTAACAGTATATTTATTGATGTCATTTGTTTATGGCATCAGCTGGTCAGTTTTTCAATTTTTAATCAAAACAAGGGCTATACATGTATATCGTCTATAAATGACTCAGAGATATATAAGTATTCAGTAGATGGCCTTGCTATACCATGCTCGCCAACAGTTATAACCAGGTTTCCCTAGTAGTCAGATTCCTTATGTCGCAAAAAATGGTCGCGCGTTTTCGGAATGTTAAAAGCGATATGAGAACAGTTTCTATACCACCAGTGTGTCTATTTTCAGAATCTACCTGTTTCCAGCTTGATATTTTAGTGGAAACAGGTTTGTGTGGGGCTTTTGTTTGTGTACCCCTCTATTTTTTTCCCGTCCACCTGGTAATAAAAACATGCTATTACGCATAGCAAGTTCGGTAAGTGGCTTTCTTTGTTCTTGGAAATCGAAAAACATGGGGAGATCTTGCCACAAATTACTTTATAATAATTACATATCTTAATGTGGAATTTTATCAAAAATCATCAGACGAATTGCATTTATGACTGCATTTTCAATTTTCTTTCCCAAATATTAAGGTATTGTATATTCTTAAAATGAGCTATATCACATATGGACGAACATGAACAATCTACAAGGATATCTTGATCATATGCCACAAACAAAACTTCGATACATCGATTTTTGGTAAAGATATCGCCGAAAAGCTACCCCTACCCCCACCCTCGCTGATTTCACAAGTCAGATTCCTTTGGTCGAAAACAACGGTCGCGCCATTTCGGATTGTCTAAGACGACATGCGAACGGTTTATTTATCAAATATCGTGTCTACTTTCAGAGTTTACCTGTGTCCAGTTGAAATTTTATTGGAAAAAAAAGTTTTTGGACTGTTTTAATAATTTAAAGAGCGTTTTCTTATTATACAAATATTAATCCTCATATTAAACTAACCTTCTGGTGGACTGTGCGTGTTGAAATTAACAAAAGTATCAAATATGGCGGTCTACTTTCAGAGTCTACTTGTTCCAGTCTGACATTTTAGTGGAAACAAATTGTTTGGACGGTTTAAAAAATTTAAAGAGCGTTTCCTGATTATACAGATATTAACTAACACGATTAGCCTTTTCATGAATTGTGCAAGTTGAAATTGTACACATATATCAAGTATGACTCTGAAATGTATTTTTGAGAATGGTGTAGTCAGATAAGTCTTCGCTGGTACAGTACCACAGTTGCGAACAAAACTAATGTTGGATCCTATAGAGAGTTTGACAATTTACTCAAATGTTCACAGTGGTGGAACTTAATGGCTATCATATATGCATGGCTCTTATATGTAATCTATCGTAACTACATGTGATTTTACAAAATTAACATGCAATATAGTCAGATACAGTAGTTGAAAAAATGTGGTTCACATCAATCATATACATCACAATCACGTGCTTCAGTGATAATGTCCACTATTATACAAATGCAATGTTTATCAAGACTAAAGTTTCAGGATGCCGTTGTAAAATTGATTGATGGTGTTTTTTCATCAATTGACAAAATTAATGTTTATTGCCAGGACGAAGTACCGCATAATACGGAGTTGTGTGCTAACAAATATGGGAGTCATATTTATGTAAATGTCAGTCAAAACTTTTAGGAATATTTTTTAATTGCGTGGCCATGAAATACTAATTCGTGACCACGAAATAACTAATTCGTGACCACGAAATAACTAATTCGTGACCACGAAATAAATAATTCGTGGCCACTAAATAACTAATTGTGATATACGATCGTCAGTCACTGTTGTAATGGAAGCGGATAGAGATGATCTGGTTGCAGTGGTCCACCATCTTGGCATGAGCCACGGCGATTTGAGATAAAGCGTGTTGCAGGGTGGCCCGTAAAACAAATTAAGTAATCACCACCTTCACCAACCCGATCCAAAGTTGCCGCCGTCCTGGGGTGGGTTACATGGGCACCCACGACATTCAGTATATCTTGGGGGCCACCCTACAGCACCAATTATACCACATCAAACGGTTAAGGGGTCGAGAAATTGTATAGGTGTCATATTTGAACCCATCTGGGGTGGCCATTTTGGATCGGGGATGGTGAAAGCGGGTGAACATTTAGTTTGTATCAGGGGTCACCCTACAACACACTGTATTCGACCTAAAATGGGCGGGGGGGTTGCATGGTACCATATATGGACCCCTCTGATCAGTTATCATTTTCGCTCGAGTGGGCTGAGGGTGTGAAAATTTAGCTTTCTTTGTGAACCACGGTACAACACTCTTTATTTGATCTATATCGGTCAAGTGGCCGAGAAATAATGTGTACCCCATTTGACCCCTTCTGAGCGGCGACCATTTTGGGTATGGTTAAAAGGGGTGAATATTTATAAGCTTGTTTTTGGCCCACCCTACAAAACCCCTTATTTGACTTAAATCGGCCAATATGCCGAGAGAAATGGCATTCCCATTCGATCCCTTGTGGTAAAAACTAATGAATAGTCAGTTTGTCTTGGAGCCACCTGACCCGTGTTTCCCTGTTCTCTCTGGGATAGTTTATATATGACGTCCATAACCCCATAGAGCCCGGGTCCCACGCCATAAGGGGTTTATAGTAGCTACTCTGCGATCGTACGCATTGTTTCTAAAACATCGTCAAGTCAGTGTAACCATACCGTAAAGGTATCTGGATATATATGCAAAGGTTAATCAGTTATTTCGGGGCCACGAATTAGTATTTCGTGACCATGAATTAGTTATTTCTTGGCCACGAATTAGTATTTTGTGGCCACCAAATTAGTTATTTCGTGGCCACGAATTAGTATTTCGTAAAATAAAAAACAAATTCTCATGTCCTAAACCAGCCACCGTAGCTTATGGAACATTCTGTTTTAGCATTAAATTTGGAGAAACCCGACCAGCATCAACGTAACAACTACAACAACTCATCTATATGCCAATGATATGTTTAGCCAAATAGATGTGGATAGGGTGGTATTGTTTAAAAATGTTAAACAATGTTATCATGTCCATGTTTATTGCTAAATATTGCTGGGCTTATATAGATGGTTGTTCTATAATTCCTGGTCGGGTTTATCCAAATTGGGAGTTTAAACTATGTTCATTAGAGTATAAAGAAAACACTTTCTCCGTCCACTCGATACCTCCCCCGGGATACATGTTTCACATACTAAATTAACATCTTTGTCAACATAACAAATCTCTCCCTCAAATACTTTGCCACAAGAATAAAAATAAATTGTCAGTATAAATAGGCAAGACATCTCTGGACACTTTCTAAGAGATAATTTAGTTATAAGAAGATATATATGTGCATTATGTGCTTGGTCTTATATATAGTACAACACAGTAAGATACAAGTGACACAGTGCGGGGACAATACTGTGTCGAAGAACATAGTTAAGGGGACCCTTCCATCATCCTTTCATAATGTATCATGACTCCATCTGTTGTGACAAACCATCGACTTAGGCTTAATGGATCGTTCTCCCCCAATAATATACTTGGCTTTGAACCGGCCATTGTATTTTCCCGTAAATGAGATAGTGTCTATAGTCAGATGGTATCGGTTATGTTCAAATGGTGACACAGATATGAAACTGTACATGTTTGTGCCCCATGGGCCATTGATCATTATAAGATCGAGAAACTTAGTCTAGGAAATTACCAGGAATTCACTGGAAATTGCAATTATAGCTTAGGGAGCATGTCAAAACCTCTTTCGCATATGCGAAAACAATGCGAAAATTGTGGCGTCATTGACGTCGTTTTTTCCGACATTATCGGAGTTTTTTCGGCATTATCGCCGCCGTAACGTTGTACGTTTTCGTCAATTTTTCGTCATTTTCGCCGTCTTGGTTCGATGTTTTCGCAATTATCGCAGTTTTGTTTCGACAGTTTCCGAGTTTTGCTCAACATTTTCGCAGTTTTGTTTCGACATATTTTCGCAGTGTTTTCGTCAAGATCGCAGTTTTGTTTCCGTCAATATTGCCTGTGGTGTCGATATGATCTGCAACACACTTTGTGTTTCGTCATGGTCGCAGTTTTATACGAATGTGTCGTGAACAGTAAGATGTCGGTGTCTTGCAGTGCTGAAAGTAAACTGTATTGTAGACTCATTGTATATCGAATCGAAGAACGAATGGGATATGGTGTTGGGCTATGGTAATGGCATGAAAACGGCTGACTTAACCATAATTACAACATTTCATAATGCACCCACTGAGTGATTCCAACATCAAAGCCCTACATGATAGTACATCTTTATTATCAACTTTCTGATAGAAAAATCCCAGATAAGCAAAGCATCATATAATAATATATACATTTAAAAAAACAAGCTTATACCGGACATTAAGCTAATTAATATAAAAATATTTCAGATTTTATTTCATTCACTCATTCAGTAACGTAGTCTCTGACCAAAAATAACGTGATTTCCGTGGGTGTGAAAGATAACAGCCTTGTCAACAGCTCACTTCCGTAACTTGGTTGCCACAATCAACAAAGCAACAACAATGCTAACATTTCGCTTGTTGTTTCACCGATCAAGTGAATTTGACAGCCAATACATTCGCCATGTACATTCCCGGCGAATACATCATTAGTCCTCTAATTATTGTCTCGCTAGAATGCGACACAATTTCTTGAAAAGAAACTCGAGACGTCGTGATAACTGATATACAATGACTAAACTATTTTCCATTTTTCAAGTTCGCGGGCAAGATTCAAAAAGTCAAAAATGTTCAAGTGGTTAAATAAAAATTGACGGATCTTGATCTGGTCACCCATGAAAAATAGATATCCGTGACATGCGGAAACTAATTGTTATGGATATTTATTCCTATTTAAAATAGTTCAGATTTTAGTTAACAATAACATGAATTTCTTCCGTCTATATTTATGTTTGTTTACGTATTCCGAGGGGGGTGATTATAGATCCGCCGACCCGCTCCCTGCGTATTGGTTGTAAATGAATCGGATTGGCGTTTATTAATCGGCATTTTTGTATTATGGTACAACTAATTCCCCCAATTTAAGTTATACTATAGTGTTTACTTCATGCCGACTTCAAGATCAAATAAATAAACATGAACAAAAAAAGTTATGTTAATGTTTAAGTATACCACTGGGTGATTTGTTTAGATTCAACAGCCGGCTTCCTATTGTGGTTGTTGATTGGTTGAATGTGAAAAATATTCCCACGGTACGTCACAACTATTAAGGGGAGGACAACTGACCAACATCGAATGGGGATTTCCATGCAAATCTCCGGAGCAAAAGTTACATATGGAGCAGTTGTCCGGGAACCAAAGCAGGCACATCATTGAACAGTCATAACATTTAATAACTGGCAGGTGCGCTAGGTAAATTATACAATTTTGCAATAAGTAAATTTTGAGAATATTTCTATGTAAATTACATCACATGACCTACATTTGAAAAATCAATATAAAATTCAAAAATAAATACACCAACATTATAATGGAACTTGTCACAAGCGGATTCACCAGACAAATACCTGTTGTTTCCAATACCACCTCAAGTCACCATCAGAAGTATGTGCAACTCTGTAACTTTTGCTCCTTAGATTTACATGGAATTCCCCATTACAAATTGGTCACTTGATCTCCCCCTTAATTCACAGCGAACTATGCAGTCATTTTATTCACGGGAGCATGAAGTACTGTGAATTAGTCACCGATGTAAACATTTTAGCCCAATTACATAATGCAGACTTTTATGGTAGGCTACCAAGTACGCAGGCCTGCAGTTAAATATTAAAACACTCAAGTGTTATTTCATAATGTTTTGCGCTCATCGTGAGACGATTTTTTTGTGTGTTCTGATGCAGTCATTTCACCGATTTGTTAAATTGACAGAGGGATGTCTTCAGTTCATGTCATAATCTTATTATAAGCCCCGTTAATCGTGCACCGCAATTTAATTAGCGTCCCAATTACCACTCCCAATCACTGTAATCAGGTGAAACTAATTACGTGCCACACCTGAGCACTCTCCCGTAAATATGTCATATATGTAGGCCTACCCCAGTGCCAGTTCGCATGCGCGAATTTTATCGCATCCTTTCGATTTAACTTTTCGTCACTATCAACATTTTAAAAAGCGAATTGTTGTCGATGTTTCGACGTCGATTTTAGCGTTGTCGAAAGTTTCGACATTTTTAGTTTGTTGCGGTTTCGACGTTATCGCACTTTTATGGCCAGTCGCTTTCAACGTTATCGCATTATTTTTCGTCATTTTCGACATTTCGTTTTTGTACAATTACGTCGATTACGTCAAAACTTTTTCGACATTATCGACAATATTTTCGCATATGCGAAAGAGGTTTTGACATGCTCCCTTATAGGGTCGTAATTCAACGTTTGCGTTTCCGTTACAGTTAATACCCAAATGTGAAATTTGAGATATACCTGGTCGTCAAAGTGAACCCGATGTCTTATTTAAGGTTAGTAACGGTTGCTAATCATATACCACAATTGTGTACTAATCATTTATTGGTATTGCCTTAATTTAGTCAGTGTCTAATCACATGGTGCTGGCTTTGTTCAAAGTTGGGCACATGCATGTCTAAAACTATATATGCAGCCATGTTCTGCATAGGCCACTGATCATTATAAGATCGGGAGACTTTGCCACTGGACCCGATAGTTCATTAGTAGCGGTTACTAAGCACCTACTCGGAATGCAGGAACATGCATCTATGGTTGATACCTATTTTACTCATTAAGCTCTACTCTAGTGGAAATTCGAATTTACTTGATTTTCACAGCTATACACGAAGCGTGGAGATTAACTGTGGTCAGAATATTGATGGTGAATCTTGGGTTTCAGTCGCTGCACTGAAGTTGGTCAAATGTAACTGGCGTGGGAAGCGTGAAAGCAAAGCCTATACCGCTATAGTAAAGATCTCAGCTGCACCGAAATGTCCGTTTATCAGTAGCACAAATCCTGCGAAAACACAGATTCTCTCAGTGCATGTGGGATAGACTCCAATGACAACGATTGAGTTAATGACAGCGAATAACTACCATCTATACCTGTGTATGATCAACGATGTGGTTTTAAAACTAGTCAGTGGACAACAATACAGACAAGTATCAAATAAAACAATGATATAATATGTAATCACATCGTGAACAGTCTTGTTGTGAATATTTTCATTTGATTGAACAGGCTGCATATTATCGACACTACCAAACCATTCGACACTTACTTTTGCCAATTACTGTATCTTGAGGCATAACTATATCATATGTTGCAACTATTAATCACGGATAGTTACAGTGGGTCAAACACGAGTGTTAAACTTCATATATTTGCGCACGATTGCCAATAAGTGATATTACAATCAACGTTTGAGCATAACACGAAATTCTCCATAGGGTTAAGTGTTAAATTTTGATCGCAACTGTAGCCAGCAAGAATCATCTGATCACATCCATTACTTTTAAAACTACGTCTGTGTTTCACACTTAGAATTTTTTAGGAATATCAGTACGTGCATATCATCATACGCGAAATGGCGCCATCTATCCAAAGTACTAGAATCTCCATAGGGCTCAGTGTTAAATTTTGATCACAACTGTAGCCAACAAGAATGAACCGATCACATCAAAATTTTCAAAAATACATGTAATGGTCATATCTAGTAGTTTGGAGAAGTTTCAAATCGCACCGATCACCATACGCCAGATGGCACCATATACCGTTTTCTGTAAATACGAAACGCTCTCTAAATGATGTTGACCCCGATTTAGGCCGACCCGCCAAAATTCAAGAATGGAAACAAGTCAATCCCGACAACACACCTACTAGGCATACATAATCCGTTTTCAGATCGCTTTTAACAAACCAAAAATGCAAAATGACATAAGGAATCCGACTATAGTATGCAATCCTGAAATCTATATTGAACATGCCACATTCCCTTTTTACACAACATACGTCGGCTGGCCAGTTTTTGAGCCAACCAGGGTATAGCCATTTGTGCGTTGGTCGGTTTTCTGGCCAAACAGGTTCAAAGGGTTAAGAGCTGGATCAAAACTTACTTGTGATGGTGAACAAAGGGTGTCAAATCTCTCAGTTACAGTTGCAGGATATGTGACAGTTCAGTACTTACCTATTCCAAGTTCTCCTAGGACTTGTTCTATGGCCTTCAGCTTTTTTTGACCAATGGATGCTGGAAGTTTCATCTGTTGAAAAAACAAGTATTTATGGCATTGAAATCCATCTAAAAAAAAGGACGACCGTGCAGTCACGACCTGCACTACTCAGACTACTAATATATGTGTTGACTTGTATGAACGTCAAGATTTAATTAACTATCAATATTTCTTATAACCAATTACGTAAACGAAGTTGGTTGCTTGTGGTAGGGGGATGGGGTCTACCTCAGAATTATCATATTGCACTCACATCTTTCACACTTTCGTGGCTCCCCGGGGCCATTTTTTCGACTGGCCCATATGCCCATGCATTCTCAATTTGGAAGAAATATTAGTTGTACTCGCCTCCACAACACTTGGCCTTGGTTGGAAATTGGGGTTCTTATGAGTGAGAACTTGGGTTTGCTCCCCTCATAATTTGGGTTGTTTGTTTGTTTCAAATCACAACCCAAATCATTAGAATATAAGTAAGGAAGAACATTCAATTTCCAAGAACATGTTTTTGTTTGTACCTGTACAAATCCTATGGTGATTTTATAGGTTGGGATTTGATCAGTTTGATTACGAATGCATGGAGCTACATTTATACCAGCGCGAACTCGGAGCCATATGCACTATGAAACAACATCAACCCAACCAAATTTAATGCCAACCATGCCAACATTATGCCTGCTTTGTGTGCTATGTCGCTGTCAAAACGTCAATTATCAATAACTTTCGCGGGGAAACGCGTGTGTCAATATGACGTCGCTTTGGATACAACATATGACGTAACCTAACAGTTTACGTGGAAGTGCTTTTACTAATTTAATAAACTAAAGAAAAGTTTATTTACTGATATGACAAACATTTTAGACATTTACGAGATGAGTCATGTTGTTTTCGCGATGTGGCTAACGAAAATGTACAGCTTTACGTAATTTCCGTCATTTTCCGAATGGCATAGCAACCCGAGTCAGATCGGCAACATTTATGATTCAAATAATGATGATTATTGTTTAAAGTATAAACCATGTAATGTCTTCACGCAATAAATACTGGTATGTGAAAAGTAACATTTTGTAGTTTTAATTTAATTGCAATGACGTTTCAAGATGGAGGCCCCTAATTCAAGATGGCGGCGCCCATGTTCGAAAGCGAACTTAGTATAAGGACAACCAGCGCATGTGTTAGCACATGCGCGGCTGGGCTGTGCCCAGCTGGTCGTCCTTAAAAAAATTGTTACATGTAGATACTATTATATATAAAACAGGTACTACCAAGTAGATAATTATTGTTAATCAGGATTGAAGTAGCATCGGGGGTGGGGGTGGCGTATGGGGGAGGAGGTCTGGAAAAAAATTCCGACTTCAGGGTACCCACCACCGCCCCTCCTTGCAAAAAAAAAAATATTGTTTCTGTAGAATGCCTGTCGCTCACACGGGGCTATCTTTTACAGGGCTATCTTTTACGGGGCTAACGCAATATTTTGCCAAAGAGTTTCCATGCCTTTATTATTAATTAAGAAAAAAAAGTTATATCGCCATATATCAAATAACAAGTTAAGAAATCCATTGTACATGTAACACTTCAACCCCTCCATTCGCCACCAAATATAACTTACTCAACAAAACCTTCGCTCATACTGGCTCATATTTTTCAATCTTCCCATGAATTCTGACCACAATATCAAGTTTTAATGAGGTAAATTTTCCAATTATTAAACCTTGTAAAATTTCAACACTTTGTCATGAGCACCGTGCACAGATAGATAGATAGATTTTTAGATAGATAGATTTATTAGCATAGAGACGCTCGTGAGAGCCGTATGCATGTATACATAATGGTGACACAATAATATGTAAAATAACACATTTTAACACAAGACATATATACATCTACACTGTATACAATAAATATTTGGTTGGTATTAAGTCAATAGTGCCAGTTGGTGTTTGAAAGTTTGAGTATTATCTAACTTCAGCTGTTAGTAGTCTCACGAGCTATGAAAAAGTTGCTCATAGCTTTGCTGATCACATCACTGGATTGCTCCTCATCGTTTCGCATGATATATATAAATTTCTCCAAGTCACTGGCTTCTGTGAACATAACGTTTATCGAGGCTAGTTTCTGGAAAAGGTCTTTTCTCAATTCGACATATTTTTGACAATAAAGAACGAAATGTTTTTCATCTTCAATGGACCCTGAGTCACAATATTTGCATACTCGTTCATAAGCGGGCGTTGGGGGCCGCTTATATCTGCCTTTTTCAATTGCCAGTGCATGAGAGCTAATTCGCAATCTACAAAATTGTTCTCGTTCTTTTATTGACTTTATATTTAGTAGATACGGTTCAATTCGGAATACGGTTTTGAAACTTTGGTACGTTCTCAATTTGCTGTGTGGATTGTCCACGCTAATGATATTTGTGTTTATGTATTCATCTTTCATTCTTTCCGTGATTTCATTAATATAATCATTTGAGATATACATACTACTTCCGTTCGGTGCATTTAATGATGCAATGTATTTTTCCTTCATTGATCGAAGTGAGGTTTTAGATTTACGCGATTCACTAGATCGGAAAGCTTCACGGATAATTGAGTTGGGGTGGCCTTCACTGACTCGCTTTAAGAATTTAAGCGCTTGCGATATGCAGTCCACGTGTATCGGATATTCGCCGAGTTCTAGTCTCACTGCGTGATTAACCGCCTTTGACCCTACACTGAGTATCATTTTACAGAACATTAAATGTACCTTCTCTGGGGGTGATTTATCATTACGTGAAATTTCTGGAGTCCATATTTCGCTTCCGTATAGCAGGATCGGTTTCACTAGCGTGTTGAATAGTTTGATTGCCAGGGGTATGGGTAGATTATATCGATTTGTCATTTCTCATCGTAATTTGTGTATAACTTTTAGTGCTTTGTTGCTCAAAGCCTTTTGTGCGAGTTTGAACTTTCCGTTTTTCTCAAATATTAATCCTAGATATGTAAACTGGTCACAAATTTTCAATTCACGTCCTAAAATTGTGAAGGATGCATCCATAATGGCATGATGGTTTTAATAGTACAATCACCTCAGTCTTGTTGATGTTAATTGGCATATGATTATCGATTGAATATTTAACAACTTTATTAAGAGATCTTTGTAGACCACTATGGCTTTCAGACATTAGGAGGAGGTCGTCTGCAAACATAAGATGATTTATTTTTTATTGTTGTAGAGTACACGAGCCGCACGATTCATTAAAGATTGTTTTAATGTTGTCTATAAATATTTTAAAGAGCGTAGGTGACAGTGAACACCCCTGTCTGACTCCTATTGTCATAGTAAATGGTTCTGCCAGACCTAGAGAAGTTTTGACAATGTAGTTACTTGAAGAGTAAATTGAGCGTAGAGTTTCTAATATATTACCCGTAATTTGCAGTTTTTCCAGTTTCTTGAATAAAGCCTCCCTGTTTACGGAATCAAATGCTTTTTTGAAGTCAATAAACGCGAGATAGATCGGCTTGTTTTTATATTTGTCAATAATAGATTTCAGTATAAACATACAGTCTTGGGTTCAGTGGTTCTTTCTGAATCCGAATTGGTTATCACTAATAATTGTGTTCACCTGCAGGTAATCGTTAATTCGAGTGTTGATTATATTATTGAACAATTTCCCTATGGTATTACTAATAGCTATTGCCCTATATATATACTATATAGTCATTCGGGTCCCGATGATCACCCTTTTTATATATAGCAGAAAGTACGGAATTGCTCCATTCTGGTGGGTAATATCCTGTGCTTAAAATCTGATTAAAGAGCTTCACTGTTTTGTCTATCATAGAAGGTATCACAGTTTTGAGAAACTTGTTAGATATGTTATCTGGGCCGGGAGATTTGTTATTTTTCAGTTTGGATAAGCTTGAGAGTACTTCGGTTGTGCTTATCGGTTTGTTATTTAAATTTTGGTCGAACTTTGGTTCCCACTCATCTGATCGTTCGCCTGGCATATTTGATTTAGATTTTTTGTATAATTCCTTGAAAAAGTCTACCAATTTTTCGGGGTCCGGTTCTATTGATGTTTGATTCTTTCGGGCCATTAAACGGTTTATTATTCTCCAATACTCTTTTGGGTTGTCATTTTCTAACCCGTTTAGGCTTTCAACCATCTTCTGTATGAACTGTTTATATTTGTATTTATTTAGTTTCTTGTATTTCTTTCTGGCTTTGAACTAGCGCAAAATGAGTTGTCGATCAAAGGGAGATCTTTTCATTTCAGCAAATGAGTTTGACATTTTGCAGTCAATATCGAACCATTTACGTTTCTTATTTCTGATTTTGTTGTTGTGTGCCTTACTTGGCTTTGTACATTGGTCGTTGATATCTCTATGTATGTCCACCATATCTGATGCGCATTTCGTCGTACCTTCCGTTGTATTCGGAAAAACTTTCGATTTGAATACTGCTAGCCTGTGTCTGATGTTCGAGGTATATATGGCTATAATAGTGCAGTCTCTGCTAGTTTTGGTCCATAAACGTTTGCATCTTGGCTTTTGAAATTTGTGTTTTTTCACTCTTTGTTGGCTTGTATTATATTTCATTTTAATGTGTATGGATAGTGGACAATGATCAGAAAGTTCACTGGGAACCTTCACGCAGACATAATCTACCCTTGATAAATAATCTGCCTTGATAAGAGCGTAGTCTACAACACTTGATCCGTTGTATTGGTAACTAGTGAAGGCACCCGTGTAGTCTTCCGCAGTGTGGCCATTGACAATCCTCAGATGTGAGGACTTACATAATGATATTAATTTTCGCCCCGAAGGCATTAATAGAAGCATCCATACTCTGACGTGGCTTACATTCGTCTAGTTGATAATCTATCGGAAGTGGCACGTGCGCGTTATCGTCATTCGCGATGTGATCAGCGAGGCTACCACAGCAGGCATTCCAATCGCCTGCTAACGCCCGCTAACATTATAAAATTGTCTGAATTTGAATTGTCTAAAGTTTGTTGTAAATGCAGTATTCGGGATCTTTATTTTCCCAATAAGAGGAATTTGATGGGGGGATATATACTGACGCTATTATAAAATCATGAGGAAGGTTGAACATCGCCCCGTCAAAAGTAGTCCAAAGAATCATATCGTCAATGCATTTATGTGAATTTATATGGGTCACGCGGGCGTACGCATGGTCAACTCACCAGCATAATTAATTTAGTTGCCTGTTATCACCACTGGAAAACGATACAATAGACAAGGGTTGTTCAAAACCAGTAAAGGTGTATTATAAATAATAGGTATAAGTATCTTATGTGCTGCAGGCGCCCCTCGATCATTAGAGTATAGAGGTCAGTTACCCACCCGCCACCCTATTCTGCCACCCATAGTATCGTATGCACCGCAGGCGCCCCTATAGAGGCTACTGCCCACATAAATAATAGGTATAAGTATCTTATGCGCCGCAGGCGCCTCTCGATCATTAGAGTATAGAGGTTTAATAGACATGGCACAACTCCACAGAAAGCCTAAAAATACCAGGATACAGGGTGGTTGATCTTCCCAGAAATACGGGTAAAACACACAGAGGTGGTCTTGCCTTTTATTATAAAGATAAAAGGCCGCTCGGCCACAGTGTCCCCCGAACCGGTGCCTTCATTTGGAGCGGAGGCTTTGTAGAAGTATACTATATGGATAAGACACTTGTGCATTGTCTCATTACTGTCATGCATACAAATAACCAAATCTTAAAAAAACTCTTAAAGTCAAAATATAACCTCAAATTGGCACAAAATGAAGAAAATTACAAGAAAAATTGAATTTTCTAAGTCGAAAAGCCCATAACTCTGAGCAAAATCATCGGTTCAAACTCAAATTCGTCGAACTTGATCTGTCTTTTGTGCTAGTAAACCTACATATACCAAATTTAATTTCATTCAGTACACATTTACTAAAGTTTTCATCCGGAAACCTCAAATTGGCAAAAATTCTAAGTAAAAAAGGGACATAACTCTGGTGAAAATTGGCGGGCGGAACCCGAATTCGAACTTGACCTGTGTTTTGCTGGGAGAAAGAGACATACCATATTTGATTTAAATCTGATTAACTCTACTAAAGTTATCATCCGGACACCAACTTTTGGGGTTTTACATGTATATGTCCGGTCGGCGGACAAAAAAGGGCCATAACTCTCGCAAAAATTATCGGATTAAACCGAAATTCGAACTTGAGCTGTATTTTGATATAAGTAATCCACGGGTTTTGCATATAAACAATCCAAAATCAAGTTATCATCCGGAAACCAAAAAAAAAGAAGAACAAATTGAATTTTCTATGTCGAAACACGGGGCATAACTCCGCCAAAAATGGTCGGGCAGAACCCAAGTTCGAACTTTACCTGTGTTTTGCTGGGAGAAAGTAATATACCAAATTTGGTTTGAATCCGATTAACTCCACTAAAGTTATCATCCGGAAACAAACTTTCAGAGGTTTTCCAAGTCAAAAAAGGGCCATAACTCTCGCAAAAATGGGCGGAGCAAACCATATTTGAACTTGACCTTTATTTTGGTCTGATAAACTCACCTATGAAATTTGCTTTTGATCTAATAACCGAAACTAAAGTTATCATCCGGAAACCATTTCCGGACGCACGGACGGACGGACGGACGGACGGACGGACGGACGGACGGACGGACGGACACCGGCTATTTTAATAGTCCCCCAAATTTTTTTTTTCGGGGGACAAAAAGTTCTCACAGTGGTACAAAGGGAAAAAAAACCATCGCGCCACCCATAGTATCTTATGCGCCGCAGGCGCCCGTATAGAGGCTACTGCCCACATAAATAATAAGGATAAGAAATCACTTGGTGTACCAACGTTTGTTGAACTGAATGCAAGAGCTCATCAACGTAACATTCCTCTGGATGTTCTTCGCGTTGAACATTTCACCCTTTTGTTGATGGCATTTGTACTTTCTTGAACAATACCACCTAGCGTGAGTATGACATATCAACCAACTATCAAATGTATCGCCTTTAAGACTACACCCCAGTCTTGGTGGGGCTTATACAGCAGTAGCCAATGGCATACTCCTGGTCCAGTTGTTTAAGAACGGCTTCCAAACGGATGGGAACATACAATCTTAGCATACAAGGAAAGCAAAGCCACACATGAGATCCTGTCTGAATCTAAAACATAACAAAATAAGGGGCGGTGCAGTCATGGTCCAATTTCATTTCCACTATCATGACACATACCCACAAACTAGCACTGTGTGTATTGTTATCATCTGCTTGGAACTGTTCGGTGAGACGATTGCTGGACGCCAACAAGCTTGTTCTTATGATCATGTTCAAGGAGTTTGGGTATATTATGCATTATGGTCTTCTACGCCTTAGCAGAAATGCATCTGTCAAATGTGGGGCTTTCAACATTCGAAGCCATATACAGAAGTTGTCCGGGTACGTCAGTGCATTAGATGGGTATGTGAATTGATGAACCATATATTGAGAAGTGGCTGTTTGGGAAAATCACCAGGTGTACACGTTGTTATCCCCGTTAGGTCACCAAAGCTGACAATACGCAGATAGATAGGTCCTTCTGAAAGCTAGTATACGCATCGACCGAATACCTTTATAGTGTATCGCACAAGATGACGCATATACCCCATATGAATTATACCATAAGCTATACCACGAATGAAGCTCGCTAAGAATTCCAAGCTTTCGAAACAAACACGTGAGCTGGACACCGGCATATGTATTGTTTGAAACATTCCGATTAGTGCCACATCGCGATTGTGGGTTTTCATCCTTCCAAAAGGCTACGACTTACATTGGAACTAATAGATGGCTTATATTATGTACCGTTTCGTTTATACAAATTAATATTATGACAAAAAGTTGAAATAAGTATTTGATAATATCGGCTTCTTTTCAATTTCTGCCCGCCAGTTTGGCCGCCATATTGACTGTGAGTATCACTTGCCAAACCCTAATGAATAATTCATACATATCAACATGTAATGGTGGGTAGAAATCGCGAAACAATAACGCCCATCGTAAGAAAGTAAAGGAATGTAGACTTGTTTTCAAATTTCGATCGCCATTTTGGCCACCATCTTCGATTTGGAAAATAATTTCTTGCATGAGATCTAATGTAATTACTTCACCTCAGTATTTCCAACTCAATTGTAAGCATGGGTGGAGTTGTCTCGACAATAATGCCCAATGATGTGAATATGAGGGAATTTCGGTGATTTTTCAAAATCTGTCCGCCATTGTGGGCGCCATTTTGGATTTGGGGGACTTTTATTTGGATACGGTACAAGGAAAGTTCTTCGCCTAAGGGACCGTAGCGAAATGCAAAAACCGATACCGACCGATAACCGACCGATAGCCGATGTACATCGGTTAAATCATCGGTCGACAGATCCGACCGACGTGAAAAACGACCGATGGTTCGACCGATGGCGTACACCATTTGACCGATGGCGTACATCGGTCGACCGATGACGACGTTAAAAATAACCGATGGTTGACCGATGGACTTAAATTACGACGCCATAACGTCATGTTTGTAAGCCAGGGGACACACTATAAAGTGTATGCCGAGGCCGAGGCCGAGTCCGGGTCCAAATAAAAGGTGTAAACGGGGTGTTATGTGGCGTTTGGTCCGTTGTTTCTCAAAGGATATTAATATTAAAATTTGGTGTATATGTCCGGACTGGGACATGGAATACAATAACGTTTGAATTGTTTTTAAATTCACAAATTTGTTGATTTTATTCAACTTTTTCATTCTGAAACACACTATAAAGTGTAAACGGCCGGCCCCAATTAAAAGGTGTAAGCGGACTTGATGTCGCATTATCTTCTTTGTTTATAAATGGATATGACTGAAATTTAGTACATGTATATGTCCGGGTTATGGCATGGAATACATTGACGTTTGAATCGTTTTTAAAATCACAAAATTGTTGATTTTATTAAATTTTTCGTTCTGTAAAGTGTAAAAGGTGTAAGCGGCTCATGTGCTTAGCGTTATAGGTAATCGGATTAACTCATTGGCGACTCTAGACTATTGTGTTTTTGGTGCATTTGAGGTTTTGGCAAAATAATAATTTAAATACATTTATTTTAAATGATAACTTTATTTAATCATAATGCATATATAATAAACACATAAAATATAATAACAAACATGAGACATATGTGTATGTGCTAGTGCCAGTGCTATGACTATCGCTCTTCGCATCCAGATAAACGTACAGGTAATAATCCGTCACCAGCTACCAGCATTCGAATGCATGTGTCCACGAAGGAAACGGAGCAACTAGACGGGAGATAACTCGCCCCGACGGTGATTTTGTGTTTGGGACGACTTGTCTGAAGTTGTCTTATGTGGACGCGTCATATAATAATTCTTGGTTGGGATTTGTATGGGTTATTTTATTCGTATTTATAAAAAAATCATATTGAATTCTATTTTGACTTTCATTATCACTTCAATTATTCCTTGTGTGCGGGAATACAAGGACTTCCTTGACGAGACGGCGCACGTGCATGGAAAAATGTTTTGTAAACACAATCATAACTGTCCGCTAAATGCAGTGTTCTTATGACAAAACATTGTATAAACACAATTAATTGTCCTCTAAATTAGTCTTAAAGTGATTTGAAACACTCCGACAGGGTGATAAAATAGAAATGGAGAATAATCTAGCTCAAAGTAGTAATTTTTACAAATGTATCCAAATTGACAACAAAAGCCGTCATTCTTATCTATTAATTAAATACAGTGACGCTCGATAGTGAAATAAATTTATCTCAGATAGAATTAAACTGTTGTGTCCCGAACGGCAAGTACACTGCGGCCGAACGGCATGTACACCGGGGATAGATTTCTGGTTTGTATCGTCTTTTTTTCGAGTATTTTTAATTAAAGGAAATTTAAATTCGTACATAACATCGGCTTTTGTGGTCATTATGACGAATCACATTTATATTTAACCCCACTGTTTCAACGATCTAACGATTTTAATGGGACTTTGTTGTCAAACATAAAAATACCGATGCATCGTTCCCGCGCGCATGCCAAATATCATGCACGTCGACATACACCTGTCAATAATCCCGGATTATTTAGTGAGATTTTATTCTCTGCTTTAATTGGTTGGCTGTGGGAGGAGCTTACCGATATTTTGTTCTAATGTGGTATACTTTGACACCATAACCGAGAATTAGTAAATTAAATTATTCCCATGTTTTATTCGAGTGGCTATTATATGGACAAATGAGCATATTAAATACAACTGTAATATTCTCAATCCATTTGGCACCGATTTTTATACATTCAATGACAGTGAATCGTCGGCAAAGATCAATGCAATCGTTTTCAATGCACTAGGCCCTACTACAGTGTGTCATTTGACAACTGTCCGAAAGTTTTCATAAATCTTCACAATTGAGTCTATTAAGTTGCCGTGATTGCGCGAAAATCTATATAGGTCAATATTCTTCCGTAAGAAATATTACACTTCGCGAACGGGAAGTCATGAGGCGATCTAGTATGACGCATTCATTTATAAACACAATTCAATTCTTCGATTATTTTACCGTATATATATGGGTAAATAAATATCTAATTACTGATTGAGATCTAAGCCTATAGTGCGCGGGCCCAGGGATTTTTGCCTATTTTGGGAATGGGTCAGGGTCCGATCGAAATGGGAAAAATGTGTCTTTACAGACCAAAATTGGAAATTTTCCATTGTTTTAGAAAAATTCAATTAATCACCGTTACACACAAGTAAATAGTAATAATACCGTAATTTTCGGTGTATAACGCAACTTAAACGGTGTCAGACCGGTTTTCCGAAGACCTATTACTACGAAGGCCCACAACTCTGAAGACTCGATTCTCCGACGGCCCATAACTCCGAAGATCCAATTCTCCGAAAGCCTATAACTCCGAAGGGCCGATTCTCCGAAGACCTATAACTCCGAAGACCTATAACTCCGAAGGGCCGATTCTCCGAAGACCTATAACTCCGAAGGCCCGATTCTCCGAAGACCTATAACTCCGAAGGCCCGATTCTCCGACGGCCCATAACTCCGAAGGTCCAATTCTCCGAAGGTCCGATTCTCCGAAGATTTTGTTTTATCGGGGTATTATCGTTTACTAAATAGTGTACAGTCCAGTGGCGAAGCCAAGGGGTCCCAAAATTCCCACTGCCCCCATTAAACCTCTACTTGCTATTTCAGACAAAATGGGCCCCAACCAAAACATGTCCAATGTCATGTAAACGCCCGGAAATCGTTCATGGGGCATCAAAATATTCAAACTTTTCCTACTGCCCCCACCTAAATGGGAATCCTGGCCCGCCACTGACTATACACCAGATACTATAACGTTACGTTGGCCCATGAGATGCCAGAGTAAAATGTACAGTGGTAAACGGGGAAGAACTTGTCGCCCCTGTGCATGTTAGGCTACTCTGACATTCTTGCAGCGTTTCGTTATAATATACCCGGTGCACACCAGTGGCGGGCCAGGGTTCCAATTTAGGGGTGCACATTAATTTAATTAATAGCATATGTGGGGGATATGTGGGGTATATATCATGCATATGTCGGGGATATGTTGGGTATATATCATGCATATGATATGCCGAAAGCATATCACGAAGGCCTGATTTGGGGAGCGCATACATGGGAGGGGTTGCCCCCAATCGTTGGTCCGGGGGCTCCCCTGCGCAGGAACACTGTGAATATTTGAATGCCTAGGAGGGATTTCCTGACGTTTACATGACATTTGACATGTTTTTTGGGGGCGGTCTTCCCTAGGGCCCATTGACCCCGCCAATGGACTGTACACTATTTAATAAGCGATAAAACATGATCTTCGGAGAATCGGACCTTCGGAGAATCGGACCTTCGGAGAATCGGCCCTTCGGAGTTATAGACCTTCGGAGTTATGGGCGTTCGGAGTTATAGGCCTTCGGAGTTATGGGCTTTCGGAGTTATGGGTCTTCGGAGTTATGGGATTTCGGAGAATCGGGACTTCGGAGTTATGGGCTTTCGGAGAATCGGGGCGTCGGAGAATCTGACCTTCGGAGAATCGGACCTTCGGAGTTATGGGTCTTCGGAAAAACGCTACGTAACCACTTAAACACAGGTAGGCTAACACAAAGATGGAGTAAAATTCCAGCCCATTGAGGTCTATTTCTCAGCCTCAGGTAAGTTGAAAATTCACAGACACAACGGAAGGATTCAAGCCGTCCACCAAACTTCGAAGGAAAAACGGTAACGAAACACCCAATGATGGATAAAATAGTTAATACCAAATCAATGTTTCCGTGTTATCATTCCAATATTGAGGTACCGGTACGGTACTACTCTCGGGCTCCAAATAAACGTGCTGACCAGCTGGCAGACCCAAATGCAGGGTAGAATTCCCAGCAAATGTGAGGACGTGAAATTTTTATATTTTATACATAACTCGGCAAGCTTGTTCTTCTCCGCAAGATTATATATATATATATATTTTTTTTTGTTGACAAAAAGTGTCCGCCATGTTCTCGCAGCGAAACAACATTTTTTTATACAGAAATTCCCTAAAGACAGTGCGTAATGAGGCCCCGATGTTTGAGTTTTAACATATTAAAAACATATCAAATTAAATGCTCCTTATGGAAATTTGCGCACATATTATTGGATAATTAACTAAGAACGCTCTTTATGTCTGTTTCTCAGAAAATGAATTAACATCGGGGAAATTGAGACTTACCTCGTCATCAGTTGTGACACACCCCTTGCATGTGAGAGCTCGTCACAGCGAACACTCCCATTTTATTGACGATTTGTTGACTTTCTTTTTGGTATAAGCATGACCTTCGAAACATAATTTGTCACCACCACGATTGTTCTTAATCAGTTCCATGATTGAAGATATGATTCCATTTTTTTTTTTTTTTTTTTTTTTTTTTTTTAGTGAGTGTTTTGGGGCGGCTGGCCCCGGGATTCCATGATAACTTTGATAAGGTTATATAGCTGTCTAGAGTTCACTCACTAGAATTCATACTGTGATCATAATTGTCACAACATTGTTTTAACTGCGTTGATGTCCCAAACTATCGTCAAAACACTCTTTCATGTTTGTCAGAACACGCTTTCGTGTCTGTCAAAACATTACATCGGCTGAGTTGACATCGCTTGAGATGGCCTCACTGACTAGGCTTTACTGATCAGTCAAAACATTGTTTGATGTCTGCATTTTATTAGCAGGGTGGGGAAATTTCCGGTCGGTAAATGTCCGGGTGGGGCGCTTCCGAACTATAAAGTAACATTTTATTACACTTTCAATGATCCATATATTTTATAAAACCTCTAAAATAAAATTGTTGGATTATGGCATTATTGAGTGTTTGATTGAGATAATTAAAACGAAAATATCTTGTGCCTAAAAGGAACCCCACAGTGGCACAGTAATAGATGTGTATTCCGGTAAGCGAACATGACTGATTTGTCGGCAAAGATCAATGCAATCGTTTTCAATGCAGAAGGACCTATTACGTACAGCTGGTCATTTGACAACTGTCCGAAAGGTTACGTAGCGTTTTTCCGAAGACCCATAACTCCGAAGGTCCGATTCTCCGAAGGTCAGATTCTCCGACGCCCCGATTCTCCGAAAGCCCATAACTCCGAAGTCCCGATTCTCCGAAATCCCATAACTCCGAAGACCCATAACTCCGAAAGCCCATAACTCCGAAGGCCTATAACTCCGAACGCCCATAACTCCGAAGGTCTATAACTCCGAAGGGCCGATTCTGCGAAGGTCCGATTCTCCGAAGGTCCGATTCTCCGAAGATCATGTTTTATCGCTTATTAAATAGTGTACAGTCCAGTGGCGGGGTCAATGGGGCCCTAGGGAAGACCGCCCCCAAAAAACATGTCAAATGTCATGTAGGCATTCAAATATTCAGTGTTCCTGCCCAGGGGAGCCCCCGGACCAACGATTGGAGGCGACCCCCCCCCCCCCCCCCATGTATGCGCTCCCCAAATCAGGCCTTCGTGATATGCTTTCGGCATATCATATGCATGATATATACCCCACATATGCTAATTAATGTGCACCCCTAAATGGGAACCCTGGCTCCGCCACTGGTGTGCACCGGGTATATTATAACGAAACGCTGCAAGAATGTCAGAGTAGCCTAACATGCACAGGGGCGACAAGTTCTTCCCCGTTCACCCCTGTACATTTTACTCTGGCATCTCATGGGCCAACGTTACGTTATAGTATCTGGTGTATAGTCAGTGGCCCCATGAACGATTTCCGGGCGTTTACATGACATTGGACATGTTTTGGTAGGGGCCCATATTAGCGAGTTTGCGATTTCAAACCGGTACGGGTACCGGTACGCGTACGGGTAGCTACCCGTACCGGTACACGTTTTGAAATCGCAAACTGTTTTACCGATAGAATTCATCACATCGACTGGTAATGTATGGTGAACCAACTGCAACAAAAAAGATATTATGATATAGATTGTTATTCGCGTTATTGGCCGATGTTATACTTAGCGTTATGGGTTGTTGGAAATATGTATTTAGATTAGATGAGCCCCATGATAATCAGTTGCTATCATCAAGGACGAGCTAGGTGGCAGTTGGAAGAGGACGTTGCTTTTCTTTCACTCATATTGGTAACATTTTCAACAATTGGATTCTACAAGTCATAGACCGATCGAGTGTTGACAATAAATCTGTTGGAATTTTTAAACTTAGAAAATAGATTATGATAGCTCAAATATACAATTACGTTATATATAGTTAAAATGTCCAACCAATATTCGGTGTAAAATGAATTGTTTTAGACCAAGGGTCTAATATTGTCCTACATGTACTTTCAGTTCGATATAATACCGCATTTGTCCCTTATTTTAGTTGGGGAATATTTAGTCATATTATAGATGCATAATCCGAATTAACGCTCCCAAGTTACTATTTTTTTTGGATTCGGGGGTAGAACAAAATATTTGATTCGAATCGAGGAACCCACCATCAAAGCGCAGAGTGATCAGATATCGATTTTTTAAGTTTGTTATTTCTTGAATTGTGTAATTATTTGTGGCCCAGAAAAGAGTCATCAAACCGACGGTCTCGGACAAAATTTCGGATGAAGGTGCTTACTCTAAAATCAAGTGGTAATGCGGCCAAAATTTTATACTATATTTGACAGCAGTTAGCATTATTTTGTTGTAATTAATCTATTCTGATAACAAAAGCGTATTTTGAAGAAATGTTCTTGTTGTAACTTTATGATATGGGGACCGTCTGATCGGTTTGAGTAGCTTTAAGTAAACCGTTGTTTGGAATCTTTCAACAGATCGAAGGGTCGGCCCGTCGGGGCAAGGGAATATTTATCCCAAGAATTGGGATTGTTGTCGGGATCTAAACCCGGAGGTATGTTGAAATGTTTAACTTGGTAACCAAAAAGGTGTCAAAATGTAGTCTGTTTATTATACGGATTGAATAAAGAGCGTTTGCTTCACTTCTGTGCGAAACACAGAAAACAGCTGAAACTCGCTCTGCTTATGCTTAGATTTTGTAGAGTATGTATAGGTATTTCATGTATTTGGCGACCTATATTATTCCCACTACAGTATACACAAGTATTGTGGTTCAAATGCGCCATGTCCGTTCAGATAGTAAATATATATTAAAATGAGAAATCAGTCCCCACCTACATACGATAAGGTAACTAAACGGTAATTGTATTCAAATGTGCAATGCATAGATAAATCCACGATATATGTATGTCCTTGTACAATGGGTTGAGACAGGGACGTGACGACAGGGGTGTCTTAACCCCCCTCCCCAACTTTGGTCAAATGTTCAACATTTGGAAATTTGATATACCTGACACAACATTTGTTGGAAATTTCACACAAACAATAGGTTGAAATTGTTTTCGTAGTTTGATTTTCGAACAATTTATTAGTGGATAATTTTTATTTTTTAGACCAACATTTGCATATTTCCCTATTTTTGTTAAAAAAAATTTGACTGAAATGGCTGTCAGAAACAGTTGGAAATTGTTCAAGCTTGGGGGGGGGGTGTCAGGTCTAAAAAATATCCAACAATTGGAAAGCTTGATGCCAGCCAAGGGGAGGGGGTGGATTTACGAGCAAACTTGTGAATTTGATATGGTTCGAGATGTGTAGTTAGAAATTTGAATGTGGACACCCTTCCTAACGCGCAGACCATCTATAGCCATGTCCCTGCAACGGGCGTCTATAGCACCATCTGCTCACTCTATTAATCACAACCTGTCATTAATGCAGTGAACAAAGTTGTTAGTGAAAAAAAATCGGCCTTCCGTATTTATCTAAGTGCTAGAAGCCGCCTCGAGAATTTGAACACAAATCCTGTGTTAAAATGACAACTTTATCAATAATATTTGCCCATGAAATCTTTCAATAAATAGGTTAACACATAGCTGACTGGAATTTCATGGAATTCATGGACCTTTGAGTGAGAAAATCGTAGTGAAAGGCTACCGGTCAATGGGACAAATCTACCCGTTTCAATTCGCTATCGCTTTATGTGCTGTATTGAAAGTACCCAAGTGACCGTGACGATGTTCACAGATTTACCCGTACCCGTTCCCGTCGAACGGGTATCGCAAACTCGCTATCGTCTGAAATAGCAAGTAGAGGTTTAATGGGGGCAGTGGGAATTTTGGGACCCCTTGGCTTCGCCACGGGACTGTACACTATTTAGTAAACGATAATACCCAGATAAAACAAAATCTTCGGAGAATCGGACCTTCGTAGAATCGGACCTTCGGAGTTATGGGCCGTCGGAGAATCGGCCCTTCGGAGTTTAATATAGGTCTTCGGAGTTATAGGTCTTCGGAGAATCGGCCCTTCGGAGTTATGGGCTTTCGGAGAATCGGATCTTCGGAGTTATGGGCCGTCGGAGAATCGGGTCTTCGGAGTTGTGGGCCGTCGGAGAATCGGGTCTTCGGAGTTGTGGGCCGTCGGAGAATCGGGTCTTCGGAGTTGTGGGCCTTCGTAGTAATAGGTCTTCGGAAAACCGGTCTGACACCGTCTGAAAGTTTTCATAAAACTTCACAATTGAGTCTATTAAGTTGCCGTCATTTGAATGCGGGGAAGTCAGGTAGCGATTATACAAATAAACTGATAAAGTATGACGCATTCATTTATAAACACAATTAAATTCTTTCTCGGTATGGGTATAAATACATGTCTAATTACGGATTGAGACCTAGGCCTATCGGACTAGGCTATGATAGTAAGTGATTTCTCTCAAACACTATTTGGCGTGTATAACTATAGATAAACTACAGTGCATGGATAAATATGTATATTATGCTCAGCGCGATAGTCATTCGAATTGACTTTATAAGCATAGATTTCAAGGTTATATGCACGAGTATCGCTTCCATCGGTCGTTTCATCGGTCATTCTATCGGTTCCATCGGTTATTCATCTGTTCCATCGGTTATTCATCGGCGACTGATACGACGACGTTACAGCGACGTCGCCAAAACACGACTGACACCCGTGTTTTCCAACGTCGCTGTTACGTCGCTGTAACGTCGTCGTATCAGTCGCCGATGAATAACCGATGGAACCGATAGAATTACCGATGAAACGACCGATGGAAGCGATAGAATGACCGATGGAACAGATAGAATGACCGATGAATTTATTACAATCGGTCATCGGTCGGTATCGGTTATCGGTCGGTATCGGTTTTTGCATTTCGCGACGGTCCCTAAGTGTTCCCAACTCACAATAGTAAGCAGGTGTGGAGTTGTCATGACAATAATGCTCACTGATGTTAAAATCGGCGATTTTCGGTGATTTTTTATTTCTGGTGGCCATTTTGGCCGCCATCTTGGATTTGGGTAAATATTCCTCAACTTAGGTATAAAAGGAATCATAGCTTGAGTATCTCCTGCACATATATATGCATGGGTGTTGTTATAATAAATAGCAATAACATTCATTGATTCGAAACATTACATCGCTTTATTAACGTAGATTTGGCTTTGACCTATTATACCGGCATTTGGGAAAACGTGATATCGGACAAAAATATCCCGCAATGAATGTATATTATGGACCCCATGTGGTCGCCAATGACTCCTCTATATGATAAATGTATAACATGACGCAAAGATGCCAACATTTTCCCACAGAGACAAACGAAAGGTGGTAACATGTCAGAAAAATAGCATATTTTCACATTTCGGCGGCCATCTTGGCCGCCATATTGGATTCTGGTGTCAGATTGTTGGCTAATTTGTAAGGGTTGTATATTTAGCATAACGAATCGTGCGGAAAACAAGACGGCATGTGACATCATCTTTACTATAACGGCGATCAAAGAGACCTGGTGCATTTTTTTTAAATGGCCACCATGATGTACGCCATCTTGTCTGGAGTCTCTGTGGCCACTTTTTTTTATTGTTAACAAGTGAAAAAAAATAGAGGAGACCTTAAGGAAGAAAATTAGTGGGGTGAAGTTAAGTCCTGGGGGGGTGCAGAGGTCGACCAATATCTCCTGGACTATATGCATGTAGCTGTTCCCCCATGCTGCTCTATCACCATACCAAATATCAGCTAAATCTGCCCATCGGTTGCTGAACAATAATGCAAAATGTTTGTACGGACGGACGTACGGAAGGATGTACGGACGGAGACATCGACTATATACGCGCCGACTTCAAGTCGGGGGCATAATAAACACTTCCATTAGCCTTCTCTTGCCCTCTAATATTCACAGTAAAAGAGCAGAAGCAGGGCGGTATCATTGTGAAAATTGTATATATACATTGTCGTAATTTAAATTCATGTCACACTGGCTAATCAATGAATACTTTCAACACTCCTACCATGCACCTCATGAACAAGGTGCCCCACATTAAAAACACAGCATGCTTGGGTGTACCAAGGTCACATTGGATATGGTTTAATACTTGCCATAAATAATTTCTTATCTCCAGTTTTTTTAATACCACTTCTACAGGAAATAACGTGGCCACAAATCTAACATACCACAGCATTAAATTCAGCCCTCTTAATTCAGATTGCTTGGCTTCGGCAATCTGCTACGGCAACCCTTTGCTGTGGCCCAGTTTGCTTCAGCAAATTGCTTCAGCATTGCTGATTACCATAGCCAATTATGAGGGATGTTAAATTTGTAGTGGGACCTGTATTAAACTGGAGGGGCAAGGCAACTACAACTCTAAATATTTGCAGTCCGGAATCATGAATAAGTCTATTCTAAGAGACAATCAGTGTATGCAAAAAACCATGGACGGTTCCCTCCCATGAGGAAAACACTGCGAGAGCACCTATTTGACCCGCAACTCAAAAGATAGGTGTTATTGTTTCTGTAATAAAATCATAAGATGTGTTGTTGTCAACATGTCATTGTGGATAGTCTTATCACCAAGTATACTTTCATATTCCCATCATTGAACCAAGATATGGGAAAGGAGCTATATAACCTTCAAATAGACTGGAATAGTTTTTTAAATATTGAATCAATGATTTAATAGTCACCTTAAGAATTTTGACAAGAGGGACGAGTGCAAATTTTTGTACCAGTGAATTGTAAACTTCAAGTGAGTAAGGGTGTGAGAGCAAACGCTCGCATCTCCCGGAAGGACTGATGAAGTAGAAAAATTAGTTGTGAAATTTTGCCCAATAGATTTCCCTCTGTACCAATCATAGCCGTTGCTAGATCGAATCATAGCAACCTGACCCTCTCAGCCTTCTTCAGACTGTATTTGAATAATGTATTAAATGTGTGTTTGTATTCCAAAATGAGACACTAATATACCAACCCAGCAAATTGAAGGTATATGTGTTAGGGAGCATATCCAAATAGATCGGAATTTCTGCCTGAGGTCAGAGTTTCCAGTGGACATTTCCGATCTCCGATACTGATGGCAATCAGAGTTTTTGTATCAGTATAAAACTCTGATTCCGTCAGAGATTTTTCGCAGGGTCATCGGTAAAATTCGGTATATCTGAGTTTTATATCGGAGTTCCCGTTCTTCAAGTGGGGTATGTTTTGGAAAACTCTGATTCTGTGAATTTCCGTGGGAGATTTTAATTAATCGTCCTTTCCGTTCTTCGTGTATATTGTTTTCCAGACAGGTTACATCTATTCTCAATGACTCGGCCATTTCTGCTTCGCTGAGAAAATAACCTCTTCCATAAATAGAACCCATATTAGCCAATGCTACAATATATGGCCCTGGTAATAAGTAGCACAAAGCAAAATCACCCACAATGTCCCTTAGATGATGTAATCTTCAAAAAGTTCCCATGCAGGATTTGAACTAGTGGAATATTATCTCTACGGGCATTATACATATATAGCCAGAGTAGACATTTGTGGCATGATCTAGTGAACCACCACACTACTGACTGACAAAATCAGCCGTCTCGATATAATTGGGTGCATATATCGAGATTTGAAATGCACAGGGTTTACGGTATTCTCAGAATGTTGCAAATATAACACATGCGTGCTTCCTGTGATACTCAGAGCTGTGTCACCTTTAGGCTACTGTAAACCACTTGATTTGTTTCCACATCAAAATGTTGGTTTGAAATAGAATGAAAAATGTAAGGCTGGAGGGGTCAGGTTACTACCGGTATAGTCCATGGGCTGGTAGGATCCCTCAGGCACACCCCCCCCCCCCATAACATAACTTCTTTGGTATTTTCATGTACCCTAATGTGTATTGTTCAGGAAAAATGATGTTAACAGCAAATATTTTGGGCCCTAGAGTACCTACTGGGTCAATGTATAGCCTTACTTATATAATTAGTTACCATTTTTTTCCGATTATCATGGGGTGGGGGAAAGGGTATCTCATTTTAGTGATGCCATTGTGACTGGATTTTAACAGGTGATGTGTCATTTTGTAGGTATTGGAATACTCTATCCTCAGGTATTAACGAGAGACCAATCACGATCGGCAGATGTTTAATAACCCATCCCTTGGTGATAGTAAATTACTATGATCGGAATCATAAATGAGAGTTTTGATGTTGAATTAAAGAGTATACTGTTATGTACTATTATAGACAAATGTACATATAAACACAAATTATTGGAATTTATGGGTCACTCGTATCTATATAAAAGAATGCACTGGTACAGGATCTGTAATGCTGCACCACCACAGCCTTGGGTTAAATGTGAAAAGGTGACCTGGACATGGAATACTTGGGTTAAGAGAGTCCAATTTAAGTTTACAAAGATAATGTATCAAAATCTACCAACATCACCCATCAAGATAAATACAACTCACTGCTGACCCATTAATATCAATTATATAGCAGAGCTGTCAACAAATCACAGGAATTGTTTATGTTGAAAACTGGCATCTCTATTAAACCAATAAGCAATGTTAACACGAAACAGATGTGGCCACGTAAACATGAAATAATATGGCATCCAACATGGCCACCATTTTTAAGATGAGGCACTATAAGTCAGTTTTATGAAAATTATAGCGAGAAATTGTTGACAAATGTATACATTGTTGTGAAGCTATGACACAATTCTAACGTTTTAGGACAAAATTGGAACTTCCCAGTCCAAGATGGCCACCAAAATGGAAAATGTGACTATTTTTCACTATTATTTTCTAGATTAGTTTCTGGTGTTTGGAATTGGTTGAGAATTGCAACTTTATTTTGTATGTTCCATGTTTAAACTGATCATTGGAGCAATGCAATATGCCATTATGTGGGTCCCAGGCCCTTCCGATCCCTAAATAATTTGATTTTACAGATTTCACCAAAATCACCATTGGGATTCTAGTCATATTTCAAATATAAATGAACAGAACTGTGCAATTTAAGTGAGGCATACCTTTACTTATGAATATTCCAACTCAATGAAAGCAAAATTGTCACTTTGAGTCAAAATGACTGCCAAGATGGCGGCCAAATTATGGAAAGTAGTAGATATTGCGCCAACGCGGCTTGCAATCACTTACTGAAATAGACTAATATGTCTTCTATAGACTGAATACACACAATGCTGATGCACCTTGGTTAATAGTTACTATTGTAATCACTGAGATTACCAGAAATATTTCATTTTTCTCTCATAAACGTGACATCAAAATAGGGAAAAATTGTTTTTAGACAAAATTACTCAAGATGGCTTACAAAATGCAACCAAATTTTGTAAAATGCACATATATCCTGAAAAGGTAGCTTGGTTATTAAACATATTTCTTAATCACATGACAACTAAATGTTCTATTCTGATTGTCCCAGTACCTTACTTACGAGTCATGGCAAATTCATTTCAAAGGATGGAATTTTGGCGAAAACCTTTTTTGGTATTCTGGCCATGTTTTTGAAAGGAAGTGGGCGGAACATTGAAATGGAACTGAGAGGGACCATAATAATGTGGCTACTCTGGCCCATTAGCATCAAAATTGACCAACTTAATACAGGGTGTATGTCAAGATGTCAACCAGGCAGTGTCTGTACAGTCATAGGTGAGGTCAATAGGTATACAGGGAGTTTAATGCATGATTATGAATGATGTGAGTAGACCTGTATACAAGGAGTGACTATATGGTCATGGGAAAGGGTGTCCATGGTGGGATGACTAGGTATACCAGGAGTGGCTGTATGGTCATGTGTGAGGTGAACAGGTATACAGGGATTGACCGTATGGTTATGTGTGGATGTACTGTCTGATATAACCGATGTGGTTGTATGGTTATTGGTGTGGGGTATGGGTATAACGAGAGTATGGCCATCCCTGTGTGTTTTATGTGTTGGCTGTATGATCATACGTGCGGTGTATAAATCAATAGGGAGTGGTTGTACGGTTATGGGTAATGTGTATAGGTGTACATGGAATAACTGTACGATCATGATTGAAGTGTATATGCATGCCTGGAGTATAGCTGGAATGTCATTGGAGGGCGTGTGGGTATATAGGGAGTGTCCTTATGGTAATGGGTGTGATGTAGATGTATATCTCTCGTGGATGTATTGCCATTGGTGGTGTTTTGGTATTCAGGGAGTAGCTGTATGATCATGGATGGCGTGTATGAGTATACGACAAGTGGTTGAATTGTCAATAATGAGGTGTATATGAAAACTTGTCTGGAATGAATGAGTGGCCATGTGTGGGGTATTTGTATATCTAGAAAGGCTGTATGACCATTGGTGAGGTGTATATGTATACCTGGAGTGACTCTATGGTCATGGGTGGGGTGTATATGTATATCTTGAGTGGCTTAATGGCCAAGTGTATGGTGAATAAGTATACTGGGACTGTATGGACATGATGAGGTGAATATGTATACACTGAGTGACTATGATCATGAATGTGGTGAATATGTATACAGGGAGTGACTATCACTATATGGTCATGGGTCAGGCGAAGGAGTATACCTGGTGTGCCTGCATGGTGACTCATTAATACTGTATGGTCATGTGTGGGGTGTATGTGTATACCCAATTGTGGCTGCGTGGTCATGTGTGAGGTGTTTGTTGTATAAAGCGAGTGGCTATATGGCGATTGGTGAGGTTTAAATGTATACCTGAGCGACTATAATTGGTCATGAATGGGGTGTATATGTACATCTTGAGTGGCCCTATGGCAATGTGTGGCGAATAGGTATACAGGTAGGGATCATATGGCCAATGGTGAGGTGAATAGTTATACAAGGAGTGACTATGATCATGAATGTGGAGAATAGGTATACAGGAAGTGACCATATGTTCATGGGACAGGTGTAGGAGTATACTTGGTGTGCCTGCATTGTGACTCATGGCTGTAGGTCATGTGTGGGGTGTACATGTATACCCAAGTGTGGCTATATGGTCATGAGTGATGTGTATGAGTATAAAGCAATTAGTTATATGGCCATTGGTGAGGTGTATATGTACCTGGAGTGACTCTATGGTCATGTGTGGGGTGTATATGTATATCTTGAGTGGTTATATGACCATGGTTGTGGTGAATATGTATACAGGGAGAGAGACTGTATGGCCAATAGTGAGGTGAATATGTATACAGAGAGGGACAATTCCATGAAAAAGTGGACATAGGGGTAAAAATTAAAAGCTCAAATTTGCCATGTATAATACATTTTCCCCGTTAGAGGAACACTTCAGGTTACTTGAATAGGCATAATTGATCCATCATGGTAATTTACTGTAGGTATATGTATACCTCATTAAGTAATTCCAATTTGTTCCTGTCAAAAAAATATTTTTTGGGGCATTTCAAAAATATAATCCACAATTTACATGAACATTTATCTTCGCTGACCATTTTGCTTCACATAGAAGTGGAAGCAAAACCTAACCATAGGAAAATTGGCTTTGTAGCTAGAGGAAGTCATATTTCAGATAAAAAAACATTTCCAATCACATGGAATTGGATGGTACGTCCATTACCAAAATTGTGTATGATATTCATTGTACATAATAACTATTTATGGCCATGGAATGAAATGCTTGTTAATAAAGCATGTTTCTGGAACTGACTTCACAATTTAATTCTTAGAGACAACTATTCTTATTTTCCTGAGATATAATGTACTAAAAATTGGTACGTCCGTTACTTTTTTGGGAGGTACGTCCGTTACCAAAACCATTCTGCCTGTATTGGTCGGGAAAAAAGATGTGGCCATGCATATGCCGTTGACAACACAACCAATTTGGAACTTTCATATACAAGATGCAATAAAATTTCAAATTCAGGCCCATGCATGATGATTCAACATCGTTTATGTGCTCAAAAGGCTCATCAGCATTACATCTAATAATTCCATGCCAATTCTTAAAATTTTTCAAAGATACAGCCATTTTAACAATGAGAGGCCAATCACGATCGGCAGATGTTTAACACATACCTTGGCGATAGCGATTAGCTATTTTCATAAATCCTTTACACTAACCTTTTCAACAATTCACACCTTTATACTATTAAAGGTACTCAATCTGATTAAGCACCCATCAGTTTACTATTTATTTGGCTTCGGGGGTAAAAAGTATTTGATTTGAATTGAGGAACCCATTCATCAAGGCTCAGAGTGAGCAGATATCAATTTTTTAAATCTATTATTTTTCACCACCTGGAATATATAGTGGCCCAGTAAAAGTCGATGAGAAGACCAAATAGCAGATGAAGATGGATAACTCTAAAATCAATTGGCCTTTTTGTGTCAAGATATTTTTGACAAACCGGCAAAATTTCATTGTACAAATTGTTGATAAATAACAGGTTTGGGAAATTTTATACTATAGTGGACTGTGGATAGCATTATTTTTTGGCAATTAGTTGATTCTGATAACTGAAGCGGCATTTGAAAAAAATTGTTGTTGTTGGAATCTGATAATATGGGGACCATCGAATCGAATTGAGTACCTTTAAGTTCAAAAGTGGCATAAGACTTATTGGGCTTATTGAACATGGATATGGCATTCGATTTCAACCTATTAGGTCACTCTAAAATAGATATGTCTTATAGAGTGATAAAGCTAATTAAGCTCAGTCCATAGTCAGGCAGAAGCACCATACATATTATGTGTCATGATTAACCTGGATGTGATTATAAGAGTGATTGGGTTAAAACTGTTAAGTTATCACATTGTGTCAACAGGATTTTTGGAGAATGTTAATATTTTAAACCAAATAACCCTCTCTATGCAGGTTTGGGGTGTGTTATTATAAACTATGACATGAAATATAAACATAATCATTGACAAATATTTGAGTTATCAAATCAGGTAGCAATGGAATAATCTTAACAACACTAATGAACTGAGCAACACAAAATAGTATATAAAAGCATGTACCGGTAATTGGATTTAGAAGCCCATACAATAAGTCAGTCTCAAGACTACAAGCAACGTTATTATTATAAGAGGAGAGGTGACTTAATTAAAAGTCCTTCCTATTCAAGCCATACAGAATTAGCATTGTAAGCCGAACAGTCCATAAAAGAAACCAAGGTTAGTACTTAGCCCACTCCTTCAATCAACATTTATAGTGAACCACAGTGAACCAGGTATGGAAACCACAGTGAACCATACCAGTGAACCACATTGAACCATAAATGGAACCAACATGAGTGAACCATACTAGTGAACGACAGTGAACCACAAATGGAACCAACATGAGTGAACCATAGCAGTGAACCACAACCATCCCTCCACTCAGTGAACCACACTAGTGAACCATACTCACAACCCCTTGACCTCAAAGGTTTCAACCAATCACATGGAAGGATGCCGCACCAAGGGCTATATAAATGGAGTCAGCATGCTACTTTTTTCACACCCACAGGTCCTGACGAAGGATAATAACAATCCGAAACTAGTAGACCATTTATGCAAAGGATTATATGCTGCTGGTGATCTTCCCTGGAGATTCATTTCTCACCTCTCCTTGTAAACGTTATTATTATCCTGCACCCCAAATGCAATAGAGGGAATTTCAAAATAAGACATTTCCTCTATTAAAAATGATAAATATTCAATTGGTGGTTTTTAGAAATCCTTACTGAACGCTCTACTATTTTCCATAATTTGGCCACCATCTTGGCAGTCAGTTTGACTCAAAGTGACAATTTTGGTTCCATATAGAGGAAATATTCATAAGTAAAGGTATTACTCACTTAAATTTGCACAGTTCTGTTCATTTATTTTTTGAAATATTGTTTATACAGATTCCTCCTTGGGACAATAAACGTTATTGTTTTTTCATCTTGGTTCCCATAATGGATTTATCATTCAGAATCCAGGCGGCAATGTCCCGATAGTGTTCGAACATTCCGACTCCGACAAGAAACTATTCCACATTACAGGAAGTTTATGTGTTGAAATATCATTGGCATTCATGAAAAAAGACTAAAACAAATACATGAATATCACCTGGATTTTCCGCGTGCATGTATGTGAACTGTTTGTAGAATATTCTCATTGTTATTATTAACAAGACAGTCAATGACTGTGGGGTCGCTCACCAGACTGCAAAAGACTGATAAGACTGGGACTCTGGAGACCACAACAGTCAGAACTTTTCATAATCACTTTAAAAGAAGTAGATCTAAACAGGACATGTGGCTAGAGAGACTTCACGTATGTAGATTGGTGAACATCCACCTTGAAATTACCAACTGTACACTACTGATCACCACCCTCCTCCAGCTCAACAAGTCCCCTCCCGACCGGGCTCCAGACTCCCAAGTCTTAGGTTGGAATTTCACAACCGACACAAACTTTCTCAATTGTTGGAAATTTCCAATCTCACAAGTGCCTTTTTATAAAACCATTTAGACATGTTTGAAGCCCAATTATCCATGGACCCAAAATACCATACATGTATGTCAGATTAATCAGTCATGTGGTTCCAAGGTAGATGTTTTAATGAATTTGGTATTTCAATGATTTTATTAGACACAAAAGTGTTAACTCCCCATAGCCCCGCCATTTCTTGACAGGTTGACATCATTTTAACAAATCTGAATCTCAGTCACTAAAGGATCCTCCATACTATATATATAAGCTAAATAGTCCAACCTCTCTTGAGAAGACATTTTAAGAATTACTATAGAGACACATAGTTATGTCCCTGGTACCACCCTATTTAACCTGGTGACCCCATCTGAATAAATTTGAATCCCAGACACCAAAGAACCCTTCATACTAATACTAAATATCAGTAAAATAGACCTGATAGTCCTTGTGAAGGAAGCATATTAAGAGGGAAACTGTCCTTTAATAGCTTGGCCCTTATTTAACCAGGTGACCCTATTTGTTAAAATCTGAATTGCAGTCAAACAAGAACATTCCATGCTAAATGAGCCAACTATTTCTTGCAAACATATTTTAAGAATTACTATGTGGTGAAATAGTTATGTATCTGGCTCTGCCCTTATTTATCAAGGTATTTATCAAGGTAATTTCATACCAAATATAAGCAAAATATGCCATTTGATTCTTGCATAGTCTGCATAGAAGATATATCATGAATTACTATGGAGAGAAAGAGTAATGTAGCTGGCCTTGCACCTACTTGACCTGGTGACCTTGATTGAACACAATCACCACAGGAGCCTCAATATTAAATACGATGAGCTAAATAGAGCTGGTGGTTCTTTCAAAGAACACTTTTCAAGTTCGCCAAATATGTTCTAGTGAAGTGGTGGATGTGGGAGTGTAAATGTCCTGTTGAACAAGTCTGCAAATAGCGTGTCTGTCATTTGCAGAATGAGGTCCCCAGAGGGTGAATTTAGTGACGTTATCCCGCATAGCGGACTAGCATCACTAAATCACCCTCTGGGAACCTCATTCTGCTAAGGCCCTCAACTGATATGGCAGACCTAGGATCAGATTGTTCGTGATCAGAAGTTCGTGATGTTCACCCATTGGGCACCTCAATTATGAATTTTATCTTCTGCAAATTAGGGGATATAGAAACTTCCTAGAAGGGAAATGTAACTAAAAACAATATTTATTTGATACTAGAGATACTTTCCGGAAGATGAGGCCTAAGCAGAATGAGGTCTCCAGAGGGTGAATTTGGTGATGCTAACCCGCTATGCGGGATAGCATCACTAAATTCACACTCTGGATACCTTATTTTGCAAATGACAGACATGCAATTTGCAGGCTTGCTGTTGAAAGATTTGAACAATACATATGATAGATTGTTGGATGTAATTGGGATTAATGACCTCTAGCATACAGTCATTCCCATTCCCACGCTATTGCGTCCGCGATTCCATATTTCAGGGTGCAAAAAGATGCGCTCGTGTTTTGACCGGACATTAAACGGAAAATCGGCATTTCGTCCGGTGCGTAGACTAGCTCGAAATCTGAATTTCCGTCGCTTAATGTAAAACGCATTTTGATTGGACAACGACAAACTATCAACGAATAGAATTACGTATAACAGTTTCATGTTCGGGATACCGGAAATTCCGTCAAATTCGTTTTCGAAATAAATTTTATTTAAGGACGACCAGCTGGGCACAGCCCAGCCGCGCATGTGTTGCGTAGCAACACAAGCGCTGGTCGTCCTTATACTAAGTTCGCTTTCGAACATGGGCGCCGCCATCTTGAATTATGGGCACCGCCATCTTTAATTTAAGGGGCCGCCATCTTGAATTGTCATTGCAATTAAATTAAAACTACAAAATGTTACTTTTCATATAGCCAACATAACAATTGCGTTATTTTAAAGACATTACATGGTTTATTCTTTGAACAATATTCATTACTTAAATCATAAATATTGTCGGCCGGTCTCGGGTTGCTATGCCATTTGGAAAATGCGGGAAATTACGTAAACTGCAAATTTTAGTTAGCCACATCGGGAAAACAACATGACTCATCTCGTAAATGTCTAACATATTTGTCATATCACTAAATAAACTTTTCTTTTGTTTAATAAATTAGTAAAAGCACGCACGTTCACGTAAACTGTTTATAGGTGAGGTCATATGTTGTATCCAAAGCGACGTCATATTGGCACGCACATTTCCCCGCGAAATTTCCCCAACTAAAATTTCATCCAAATTGAGAATGGGCATGGGCCAGTCGAACAATTGGGAGTCATGAAAGGGTGAAAGATGTGGGTGCAATAGGAAATTCAGAGGTAGGCCCCACCCCTACCATCAGCAAGCAACTTTCATGTACGTAATTGGTTATAATAAATATTTATAGATAGCTGTACCGGTAATTAAATCTTAAGGTACTCAATCCGATCAGAGGGTCCTATATTACTATTTCTTTGGGGGTAAAAAATATTTGATTCGAGCCGAGGAACCCATCCATCAAAGCTCAGAGTGATTAGATATCGATTTTTGAAATCTATTAATTTTCGGATATGTAGACCACAAGTTGGCAGAACCTGTGATCAAAACAGACAAATTGCGGGTGTAAGATGGATAACTCTAAAATCAAGTGGTTATTATTGTTAATAGTAAGCACTTGATTTTAGAGTTATCCATCTTACATCCGCAATTTTTATCCGTTTTGATCCGTTCTGCCAACTTGTGGGCTACATATCCGAAAGCCTAGACTAATTAATTATCTTGTCAGTGACAAATGTACTGCACACTACTGCCTCTTTAAACATGGGGATGTCTACTCTAATTACTTTTAAATTACCACAGCTGTGCTGTGTGGAGATCTCAATTATAATATAGCCATGTAGTCAACCTGACTAATGACCAGACCTCAGAGATGTTGTGCTATTGACACATAAATGTCAAGTATAATGCTGCCATGTAGTCAATATAATTTAATGACAGGGACCTGACTACAGTGGGTGCAGAGGTTACAGCTAGCATGGGATAGCTCATGTGCAGATGCAAAGAGTTAATAATTTTTCAACTGGAATACAGAGTAATGACAGTTTGACAGATACATAAACACATCTGCAAGGCACCAATTGTATCAGGTTTCATGTAGCTATATCATCTCATTCAATAACACAGTGGGTGCTCAGTGGAGTCATCTCTTAAAAACTTTCATACTGCATGACAAACAGATGAGTTATAAAGGGTCATAACTCTGTTAAAATATATCGGATCAAACCCATATTCGAACTTGATCTGTATATAGGGGTCAGAAATTCATATACCAAATTTGGTGTCGATCAGATGAAAAATGTTTGAGTCATCCTGGCTTGGATGAATTATATTTAAAAACAAGAGTGGACAGGGTTATTAAATAAACAATACCAAAATCCATACAGATGAAGAACGTGCTAAGAAAGACCTAAGTAAGAAATATGAGGCAGATCAGAAGAATTTATTTTGACTTAGATGCATCAGATAGCATTTGTGTGCAGGGTTAATTATTTTCTAAACTGATTAACCAATCGATACCAGAAACTATACAGGTGAGGGGTGTGTCATTATAAACCTACATATCAAATATGAACACAAACGGACAAAAAATACTTAGGTTACAGCATTGGATCGCTCATGTGTGGATTTTTGTTTTTAGAGTTATGTACCTGGCTCTGCCCCTATTTGACCCAGTGACCCAATTTGAACAAATCTGAACTCCAATCACCCAATGAGCCTCCATACCAAACATAAGCTAAATCGGTTCAATGGTTCAAAAGAAGAAGTCATTCTAAGAATTACTATGGAGGAATAGAGTTATGGCCCTGGTTTCTCAACTAATCAACCTGGTGACCTCATTTGAACAAATCTGAATGTGAGTCACCTAGGGAACATCCACACCAATATGAACCCAATCGGCCTAATAGTTCAGGAATAGAAGTCGTTGTAAGAATTACTATGGAGGAATAGAGTTATGACCCTGCTTTCGCAACTATTTCACCCAGTGACCTCATTTGAACAAATCTGAATGTGATTCACCTAGGGAACATCCACACCAAATATGAACCCGTTACGTCTTACGGTTCTGGAGGAGAAGATGATTCTTTACTGACGGACAGACGGACAGACAGACAGACGGACGGACGGACAGGGAGTGATGACTATAGCTCCACCGGAGACTTCGTCTAAGGTGAGCTAAAAAGTGATTATTATGGATTATACATTCCAAACAAATGTGAATTTCATTCAGTTAACTTCCAGTCACCCCTCCCGACAAACCAACAATTATAGAGTCAACAATTATGTGCCCCATGCACCCCCCCCTGACCGCTACCAATGGTATGATCCGTGTTTTAACTTGAGTGATATGTGCGATCATTATCTTGGCATATTGTTTGAAATCAAACCTTCCGATTCTCTCTCATGTTCAGCTTACTCTCCATTTTATGCCAATTTATTGGTGAATTTCAGCTCAAGTCTATATTTTGGCCCCGGCGAAATACATATTCATACAAGAAATATTGTTCATGGATTGGAGCGATTTGAATGGCCGAGGGGTGTGAACCAGTTTATTTATCCGTACTAGCTGGGGTACCCGGAGTTGCCCGGGTCAAGAAGATTGGAAACAACTTGAAATGCATTTTAATACTCAATTTCAAAGAACAACACATTGGTGTCTTCCCTTCTGCTGCATGATGACTCAGTTTTGTGATGATCCAACCCTCGAGCACCCAATGTAGAACTGGCAATGGGAGTCATGATATGGTATGGATAAAGAGCTTATAATACTATACGAGGTAATGTGTGATGTTGAGTGCGGTCTCTGTAGATTAACAATAAAGAGCATTCACTATTGATCTATTCCTGATATGGTATGAATAAAGAGTGTTCTGCTCGTTTATGTGCAGCAATTTGTAAACAACATTCCGTGAGGAGTCTCAGCTGATGTTGACAGGTCCTATCTTAATAAGATTCTCTGGGTAAAATTACCCTTATAAACAAATATCAGCTCTGAGGGTCCAGCCATTTGGTCACCTATAGCCAGACAAACAAACAAACAAATGAAAACTTGGAAAGGAAATAATTGCATGTGTTACAGTTAATGGAGTGATTAGGAATGCGGAAAGTTGAAATGTCTAAGTAATACCAGATTATCAACATGAAGAGATATATGTAAAGTAAAATCCAATATGGTTGCTAGCGGTTATGTTTTCGAATGAAATTAAAAAACATTTCATAGCTTCCATCAACTAGATCAATATTAAGATTAATATTAAGTTTGGTGATGATTGGCTGAGGGAAGCAGCCGAACTGTAGGATGTGCCAAAGGATTTAGTCATGCAAAGAGTAAAGTCCAAGATGGCTGCCAGCGGACATGTTTTATTGCCGATTGACCCCAAATTGACATGTTCCCATCTACATGTCAATATTAACATAAATGACAAATTTCATGATCAGACAAATAGTATGGCCTCTAGCCGGGCTAATGGATTGAATTTTGAAATCCAAGATGGCCACTGGCAGCCATGTTTTTTCGACCGAATGACCCACAAAATGACTTGTTCCCATTTACATGCCAATGTCAACATCCATGACAAATTTCATGATGATCCGACCAAAGATACGACCTGTAGCCTGTGTCAAAGGATTTAGTCATACAAAGAGTAAAATCCAAGATGGCTGCCGGCGGACATAATTTATGGCCGAATGACCCCAAAATGACTCGTTCCCATCTACATGTCAATGTCAACGCCCATGACGAATTTCATAATGATCTAACCAAAGGTATGACATATAGCCTGTGTCAAAGGATTTAGTCATACAAAGAGTAAAATCCAAGATGTCTGCCGGTGGCCATGTTTTATGGCCGAATGACCCAAAATGACTCGTTCCCATCTACATGTCAATATTAACTTCCACGACATATTTCATGATGATCAGACGAACACACACCGCCTGTAACTGTGCTGATGGATTGAATTTCTAAATCCAAGATGGCCACAGGCGGCCATATTTTTTTGCCAAATGACCCCAAAATGACTCGTTCCCATCTACATGTCAATGCCCATGACAAATTTCATAACGATCTGACCAAACTCAGGCAAAGGTACGACCTGTAGCCCGTGCCAAAGGATTTAGTCATGCAAAGAATAAAATCCAAGATGGCTGCCAGTGGCCATGTTTTACAGCCGAATGACCCAAAAATGACTCGTTCCCATCTACATGTCATTGTTAACATCCATGACAAATTTCAGTATGATCCGACCAAAGGTACGACTTGTAGCCCATGCAAAACAA
Source organism: Siphonodentalium dalli (assembly GCA_032622095.1). Taxonomy (NCBI): domain Eukaryota; kingdom Metazoa; phylum Mollusca; class Scaphopoda; order Gadilida; family Siphonodentaliidae; genus Siphonodentalium; species Siphonodentalium dalli. Next base: position 127,616,813 of record CP136063.1, read on the forward strand.
TTTAGTCATGCAAAGAGTAAAATCCAAGATGGCTGCCAGTGGCCATGTTTTATGGCCAATAAACCCCAAAATTACTCGTTCCCATCTACAGGTGGTAATGGATTGAATTTTGAAATCCAAGATGACCACTGGCGGCCATGTTTTTTTTCCAAATGAACCCAAAATGACTTGTTCCCATCTACATGTCAATGTCAACAGCTATGACAAATTTTATAATGATCCGACCAAAGGTATGACCTGCTAAAGGAAATTGTTGACGAATCACACATGCACACACATACACAAATGTATGATGATACACAAATGTACACGGATGACGGATACCAAACCATGACAATAGCTCAAACTTTACAAAGCTAAAAAACAAACAGAATTGAGTTTTATTAGTATAGATAGTTCATTGTGACGGCTTCCTTTTAATAGCAGAAAAATCCATAACCTTCAACAAGCCTTGATATAGTGTCAGTCATTTGCAAAATGAGGTCCTCAGAGGGTGAATTTAGTGACACTATTCCACACGGCAGGCTAGCATCATCAAATTCACCCTCTGGGAACCTCATTCTGCTGAGGTCTCAACTGCTATTGGAGATCTAGGATCAGATTGAAGTTCCCCAGTTGAAGTTGGTGATGTGGACCCATTTTAAAATTCACCTCGATTATGCATTTTATCTGCTGGAAATTACTAGTAGGGGATATAGAAACTGAACAGAAGGGAAAAAGTAACTAAATCATTGTTAATTTGAGACTATAGATACTTCCCAGAAGATGAGGCCTGAGCAGAATGAGGTCCCCAGATGCACGGGGTAGGAACTGCTCCATGAGAAAAGATCCTCTTGTGATTTTCGGTCCAGTTCACTATCGATCCGTGTCCAGTTCACTTGTGAGTTTTTTGTACTTGGTCCAAAACAGACGTGCTTTACACCATGTACCAAACTACCGTATCGCAATAACCATTAGCGATTAAATTCAAACACAAGACAGTCAATGACTGTGGGGTCGCTCACCAGACTGCAAAGACTGGGACTCTGGAGACCACAACAGTCAGAACTTTTCATAATCACTTTAAAAGAAGTAGATCTAAACAGGATATGTGGCCAAATTACCAACTGTACACTACTGATCACCCCCCCCCCCCCAAGTAGATCTAAACACAGGATATGTGGCCAAATTACCAACTGTACACTACTGATCACCCCCCCCCCCCCAACAAGTCCCCTCCCGACTGGGCTCCAGACTCCCAAGTCTTAGGTTGGAATTACACAATTGACATCTCAAACTTTCCCAATTGTTGGAAATTTCCAATCTCACAAGCGCCTTTTTATAAAATAGACGTGTGAAGGAAGCATATTAAGAAGGAAACTGTTCTATTTTTCCAGGTTACCCCATTAAAAATATCTGTATTGCAGTCAAACAAGAACATTCCATGCTAAATAAGCCAACTAGTTCTTGGCTCTTCCATACATATTTTAAGAATTACTATGTTGTGAAATTGTTTTGTCTCTGGCAATGCCCTTATTCGACTTTGTGATGCCATTTTCACATCTCTGTCACCCAAGGTAATTTCTTACCAAATATAAGCAAAATAGGCCATTTCATTCTTGCACAGAAGACGTATCATGAATTACTATGGAGAGAAAGAGTAATGTAGCTGGCCTTGCACCTACTTGACCTGGTGACCCTGATTAAACAAATCTGAATCACACATCACCAAAGGAGCCTCAATATTAAATGTGAACTAAATAGAGCTGGTGGTTCTTTCAAAGAACACTTTTCAAGTTTGCCAAATATGTTCTGGTGAAGTGGTGGGTGTGGGAGAGTTAAATGTCCTGTTGAAAAATTTGAACAATACATATGATAGATTGATGTTGTAATTGGGAATTAATGACCTCTAGCAGATCTCCAGGAAATGTTTATAAAAATGTCAGACTTCACTTGCAATTTTTAATATTTTTTGGAGTTATGTCCCTGGCCCTGCCCACATTTGACCCAGTGACCTCATTTGAACAAATCTGAATGTGAGTCACCTAGGCAATATCCACACCAACTCTTATGGTTCCAGAGAAGTTTAAAGAATTGTCGACGGACGGACGAGGAGTGATGACTATAGCTCCACCAGAGACTTCGTCTCAGGTGAGCCAAAAACTATTGAAATTATAGAATGACTCCCCCCCCCCCCCTTTGGATCCCAAAATGCAACAGAATTCAAACTTTTTTAATGGAAGGGGAAGAACTCCATCTTTAATATATAGAGTTATTCCCCCTGCATTGACAATAATTTAGCTTTTTACTGCAATCTAGATGACAAAACTCTTTGGCAACTCAATAAAAACACAGTCCACAGTTTATTATACTGGATAAGTTGATAATACAATGTTTTGGAGCTTGCTCATTCAAATGGTATATAATATGGCATATATTTTATATAATGTAATCTGGGGGTTAAAAAATTAAGTAGTTTACTATTTTATATTCATTTTAGTCTAAATAATTAATTTTGAGAAAACAAATTACATCTCATTGAACAAATCTGCTAATTCCACCCCCTCAACCCATGGGGACAGCCCTGCAAGAATAGGACATCTGCGATTTATTGGATGCTTGTCTACATTTGCCTAACAATATTTCCTTAACCTTGAAAGCCAGTGCATTCTCTTAGGTGAGGCTACCTATGGGACACTCACATATATAAGACAATGCACTGGCATGATACTAGTACCTTGTTATAAAATAATAAATATTGGACAAATATTAAAACTAGGAGCTCATTTCTCTTGATCAATGGTCTATTATTTCATATTCATTTTATTTTAGTATATGTAATTGGTTTTGGAAAAAAAATTACATCTCAATGAACAAATCTGATAAATTTGCCTCCTCCCCAAACATATGTGGGGACATCCCTGCGAGAATAGGACATGTGTGATTTATTTGGATGTCTGACTATATTGGCCTAACAATATTTCCTTGATCTTGAACCCCAGTGTATTCTCTTATATATAGGAGAATACACTGGTGCAGGGTCTTTATTGCTGTACCAGCATAGCTCTGGTAATGAAATGGTTAATACTAATACTATTATAAAATGTGTAAACTGTCAAACAGTTAGAGTTGTATTTGAGATTGCTGTAAACACATAGGATTAAATTTCATTCACACACCTCTTTCTCTCTTAGCCTGATAAATGTGGATATTGAGATAAAAGTTAATTACTTTATAATGACTGGACACACAGCTGTGAGCACTGTGAGAATTAAGGCTGGTCAGTTCCTGGCATGTCTTATAACTAAAGTGTAAGGCTTTTAATGGTGTGAACCTTGCAGGGATCTGGTGTGGGGTGGCAGGGACACGCAGTGGTGGTGGTGGTGGTGGGGGAGGGGGGGGGGGGGCAAGGGTTTAACCCTTATTCCAACGTAACAGCTTTTGACGTCTTTTGTTGTAGCGTCCGTATCGTTTTTTGACGTCTTTTGTTGTAGCGTCCGTATCGTCGTTCAAAAGAAGAAGTCATTCTAAGAATTACTATGGAGGAATAGAGTTATGGCCTTGGTTTCTCTACTAATCAACCTGGTGACCTCATTTTAACAATTCTGAATGTGAGTCAACTAGGGAACATCCACACCAAATATGAATCCATATGGCCTTATAGTTCAGTAAAAGATATTACAAAATAGGCTAACGCATTTCAGTACTGACATTATGCGACCTCGTTGACTCCTGATCAACATGTTAAACTTCAATGCAGTCCGCGTTAATCTTCAAAGAGGTCGTAACGTACACGCAATGCATTATCAACACGAGGACCATGTTGCGTTGACGTTTATACGACCGCATTGTTAACCGCTGAGGACTGCGTTAAAAGGGACACTTATTATGAGAACATGTGTAATGTGGATTATTGCCAGGAACCATAGTTTCCAATTTGTTCATAATGTCATTGTTGTTTGAATTCTAGGGGCCACATAGCGCTTAGAAGATTAATTTTGAAGGACAAGCCTTGAAATAGTGTGTCTGTCGTTTGTAATTTTGTAATATCTTTTAATTTTGTTTTATTTACGTTCACCTTTGAATAATTCCGTGTTATTTTCCAACTCCTGGACTCCATTTGGACGCCATTTAAAATGTTGGAAAAATATATATTAAAGACGACACAATAAAATAAGCCCTTTATTAAAGGGAAATAAGTCATCCTGTTCCCGGTTGATATATACATACTAATGAGAAAGCTTTGGAATGCTCAGACATATGGCAGAGAATCAGCAACATATTAGCATCACGGCCCTAATTAAATGTCTGACACACTATCAAAGGAAGACGCACCTGTGCATTGTTAGGAAGAAATTCGAAACATCAATCTAATTGAGAGATGCCCATGTGTGTGCATTAAGCAACAGATTGATCATTTCAAACCAATTTGGCCATACTGTCAATCAATACACAAGAAAAGCTGGTGGGAAGAGTCATCTTCATCAAATTGCGACACTGTAATATAATATCTTGCCCCAGAAAGTTGCGGATGCGGAACGGCCTTTGACATAAATTTAATAATAACTTCAAAAGACAAGATAATGTCGCAACGCGAGCGCGTGGTCACATAGAGGTTCACGATGGGGAAGTTATGGTCATAAACTCACATAAAAATATCGATCCGATAACCCAAAATAGGGCCATAACTCAGGCCAAAATTGGTGGACATAACACATTGGAACTTGACCTCTGTTTTGAGTTGATAAACTCACATACCAAATTTGGTTTTGATCCGATAGGACAAAATAAAGTTCTCATCTGGAAATATTCCACATGGACAGACACCAGCTATTTTAATAGTCCCCCAAAAAGAAATTTTTGGGGGACAATTAGGGGAAAACGGTGTGGTGTTTTGTGATTTCGGAAAGGTACAGGCGAATATATTGTGGCAAATTTAGATAATGGGCTCTGGCTCCAACATCGCCCATTAATGGATATTTGCCACAGTATATTCGCCCTGTACCTTTCCAAAATCACAAAACACCGCACTGTTATCCCCATTCTAAATCTCTTCAAACTAAAACGTTATTTTTACACACACATGCCCTTGTAATTATCAACAAAATGTGCAGCCATAGAAAACACAGCCAATTCATAACTTGTTTTTTTAATTTAATGCTGGATAAATTGTAGTCTGTCAATTATAAACATTGCTCTTATCGTTAAAATGCTGATAAAGATGAAAAATTGCCACCTCGATTTGAAATAAATATGCACAACAATTAGTTTCTACATGTAGTTGAGGTCTTACACTTAAAAATTATTTCTTCTGACAATGACCTGACCCAGATTTGCCGATTTGTATTTGACAGCAAACTTGGAATGAAAGTGTCAATGACACTGTAGCTCAACTTGGAAAGGGAATAATTTCATGTGTTACAGTCAATGGAGTGATTAGCAATGTGGAAAGTTGAAAGGCCTTGTTATACAAACAGTAAAATCCAAGATGGCCACTGGCAGCCTTTTTTTTTTGCCGAATGACCCCAAAACGACTCGTCCCCATTTACATGTCACTACATGTTAACATCCATCACAAATTTCATGATGATCCGACAAAAGATATGACCTGTAGCCTGTGTCAAAGGATTTAGTCATGTAAAGAGTCAAACCCAAGATGGCTGCTGGCGGCCATGTTTTTTAGCCAAATGCCCCCAAAATTACTCGTTCCCATCTACATGTCAATATTAACATCCATGACAAATTTCATAATGATCAGACAAACAGTACGACCTATAGCCCGTGCTAATGGATTGAATTTTGAAATCCAAGATGGCCACTGGCGGCCATGTTTTTTTACCGAATGACCCCAAAATGAATCGTTCCCATCTACATGTCAATGTCAACAGCAGTGATAAATTTCATAATGATCCGACCAAAGGTAGGACCTGTAGCCCAAGCCAAATGATTTAGTCATGCAAAGAGTAAAATCCAAGATGGCTGCTGGCGGCCATGTTTTTTAGCCGAATGACCCCAAAATGACTCGTTCCCATCTACATGTCAATATTAACATCCATGAAAAATTTCATGATGATCAGACAAACAGTATGGCCTGTAGCACGTGCTAATGGATTGAATTTTGAAATCCAAGATGGCAACTGGCAGCCATGTTTTTTGGTCAAATGCCCCCCAAAATGACTCGTTCCCATCTACATGTCAATGTCAACAGCTATGACAAATTACATAATGATCGGACCAAAGGTACGACCTGTAGCCCGTGCTAAAGGATTTAGTCATGCAAAGAGTAAAATCCAAGATGGCTGCTGGCGGTCATGTTTTTTGGTCAAATGCCCCCAAAATGACTCGTTCCCATCTACATGTCAATGTCAACAGCTATGACAAATTACATAATGATCGGACCAAAGGTACGACCTGTAGCCCGTGCTAAAGGATTTAGTCATGCAAAGAGTAAAATCCAAGATGGCTGCTGGCGGTCATGTTTTTAGGCCGAATGACCCCAAAATGACTCGTTCCCATCTACATGTCATTGTCAACATCCGTGACAAATTTCATGATGATCCGACCAAAGGTAGGACCTGTAGCCCGTGCTAAAGGATTTAGTCATGCAAAGAGTAAAATCCAAGATGGCTGCTGGCAGCCATGTTTTTTGGCCGAATGACCCCAAAATGACTCGTTCCCATCTACATGTCAATGTCAACAGCTATGACAAATTTCATAATGATCCGACCAAAGGTACGACCTGAAGCCCATGCTAAAGGAAATTGTTGACGAATCACACATGCACGCACACACACACCCTCCCTTACACGCACACACACACGGACGACGGATACCAAGCCATGGCAATAGCTCAAACTTTACAAAGTAAAGTTGAGCTAAAAATGGGATTGAGAACTCGCAATTTAATTGACAATATTTATTTTTTAAATCAGTTTCAGTTCATTAAACTCATTTTATTCTCAATAACAAAATAAACAAGCAGTCGCAGATGACGGTATCTGGCTGGACCTGGCTTGCGAACTCATTCTAGGTAATGGTCAGGTGAACTCATATACCAAAAATCTTTGAAATCCGTGGACATTTGTGTGTTCAGGTTATGACTCTTACAAAATCTGCCTCCGTTAACCCTTTCATGACAGGAGCGGCGCTTGTGCAGCATTAACGATCCTGTGCGAGGAGTTGATTACACCATGAAGGTACCCTCATACAGAAAAACAGAAAATTATTAAAAAAAAATTCCAAGTCGAAAGGCCCATAACTTTGGGAAAAATCATTGGATCAAACTCAAATTCGAACTTGACCTGTATTTTGATATGAACGACCCACAAAAAAAACAGAATTTCCAATTAAACAATCCAAACTTGAGTTATCATCCGCAGGGATGTGCTCACGCCGGGCGGCACCGGGCGGGGGCACCAACCACTCAAAACGATCGCCCGGGAGTCACTACGTTTTCAAACCGGTGCTTCCGGCACATTTTTACGATCACAACTGTACTCGCATTGTAAATTGTGCCGAGTTATCTTGATGAAAACGACATCTTGCATGTCTGATAGCGACGACATGTTGCCGTCTGTGGCATTTTAATGCCTCCTATAAAGCACGTGGGGAGCCTTGATTAATGAGGTGTCAAAACGTCTGCGATGACCGTTGAATTTTATTACAAAGAGCCTACATAATCAAATACTTTCCGCGCGTGCTGACCTGAAGTCACGCGCTGGAGTTAAAAGTCCCGGGTTGGATTTGGAACGTTCAGTTTCAATGATCCTAAGCCAAAACGATGTCATTATTGAAATTTTTCACTCAAACTTCGAAAAGTAAAAAGCTCAAATCATGTCTCAGAAACCGCATGGCGGAGGAAATGTTAGACGCGGTCATGCGTATAGTAATTGAAGGACCGCCCCTTCCACGGCGCGGTTAAACTGTGAGCAGACGGAAAGAATAGGCGATTAAAAGTCCATTCCATGAAAGTGTGACGTAACAGAAGTTGTATAAACATTGTAAATATACATCACTGTGTATAGAAATGAAAGTGTCAATGACACTGTAGCTCAACTTGGAAAGGGAATAATTTAATGTGTTACTGTCGATGGAGTGATTAGGAATGTGGAAAGTTGAATGTCTAATACTAGTTTATCAACATGAAGAGAAATATATATATACATGTATATAAAAGTAAAATCTAAGATGGTTGCTGGCGGCTATGTTTTCCAACAATTCAAAAACATTTGATTGTTTAGTCATGCAAAGAGTTGAATCCAAGATGGCCACTGGCAGCCATGTTTTAATGCCGGTTAACCCCAAAATGACTCGTTCTCATCTAGATGTCTATGTCAAAAGTCAAGACAAATTTCATAATGATCCGACCAAAGGTACGACCTGTAGCCCATGCCAAAGGATTTAGTCATGCAAAGAGTAAAATCCAAGATGGCTGCTGGCGGCCATGTTTTTTGGCCGAATGACCCCAAAATTACTTGTTCCCATCTACATGTCAATATTAACAACCATGACAAATTTCATGATGATCAGATGAACAGTACGACCTGTAGCCAGTGCTAATGAATTGAATTTTGAAATCCAAGATGGCCACTGGCGGCCATGTTTTTTTTCCAAATGACCCCAAAATGACTCGTTCCCATCTACATTCCAATTTCAACAGCCATGACAAATTTTATGATGATTAGACTAAAGGTACGACCTGTAGCCCATGCTAAAGGATTTAGTCATACAAAGAGTAAAATCCAAGATGGCTGCTGGCGGCCATGTTTTATGGCCGAATGGCCCCAAAATAACTCGTTCCCATTTAGATGTCATTGTTAACATCCATGACAAATTTCATTATCATCTGACCAAAGGTACGACCTGTAGCCCGTGCTAAAGGATTTAATCATGCAAAGAGTAAAATCTAAGATGGCTGCCAGCGGCCATGTTTTTTGGCCGAATAACCCCAAAATTAATCGTTCCCATCTACATGTCAAAATTATTATCCATGACAAATTTCATGATGATCAGACGAACAGTACGACCTGTAGCCTGTGCTAATGAATTGAATTTTGAAATTAAAGATGGCCGCTGGCGGCCATGTTTTTCGGCCGAATGACCCCAAAATGACTCGTTCCCATCTACATGTCATTGTTAACATCCATGACAAATTTTATGATGATCAGACTAAAGGTACGACCTGTAGCCCGTGCTAAAGGATTTAGTCATACAAAGAGTAAAATCCAAGATGGCTGCTGCGGCCATGTTTTTTGGCTGAATGACCCCAAAAGTAATCGTTCTCATCTACATGTCAATATTAACATCCATGACAAATTTCATGATAATCAGACGAACAGTACGACCTGTAGCCCGTGCTAATGGATTGAATTTTGAAATCAAAGATGGCCGCTGGTGGCCATGTTTTTCGTCCGAATGACCCCAAAATGACTCGTTTCCCATCTACATGTCATTATTAACATTCATGACAAATTTTATGATGATCAGAATAAAGGTACGACCTGTAGCCCATGCGAAAGGATTTAGTCATACAAAGAGTAAAATCCAAGATGGATGCTGGTGGCCATGTTTTTTGGCCGAATGACTCCATAATGACTCGTTCCCATCTACATGTCATTATTAACATTCATGACAAATTTTATGATGATCAGAATAAAGGTACAACCTGTAGCCCATGCTAAAGGGTTTAGTCATACAAAGAGTAAAATCCAAGCTGGCGGCCATGTTTTTTGGCCGAATGACCCCAAAATGACTCGTTCCCATCTACATGTCATTGTTAACATCCATGACAAATTTTATGATGATCAGACTAAAGGTACGACCTGTAGCCCGTGCTAAAGAATTTAGTCATACAAAGAGTAAAATCCAAGATGGCTGCTGGCGGCCATGTTTTTAGGCCGAATGACCCCAAAATTACTCGTTCCCATCTACATGTCAAAATTAACATCCATGACAAATTTCATGATGATCAGGCGAAGAGTATGACCTGTGGCCCGTGCTATTATAAATGGATTAAATTTTGAAATCAAAGATGGCCGCTGACTCGTTCCCATCTACATTCCAATTTCAACAGCCATGACAAATTTCATGATGATCAGACTAAAGGTACGACCTGTAGCCCGTGCTAAAGGATTTAGTCATACAAAGAGTAAAATCCAAGATGGCTGCTGGCGGTCATATTTTTTGGCCGAATGACCCAAAAATTACTCGTTCCCATCTACATGTCATTGTTAATATCCATGACAAATTTTATGATGATCCGACCAAAGGTACGACCTGTAGCCCGTGTCAAATGATTTAGTCATGCAAAGAGTAAAATCTAAGATGGCTGCCGGCGGCCATGTTTTTTGGCCGAATGACCCCAAAATGACTCGTTCCCATTTACATGTCAATGTCAACATCCATGACAAATTTCATAATAATCGGACCAAAGGTACGAACTGTAGCCCGTGCTAAAGGAAATTGTTGACGAATCACGCACACACACACACGCACGACGGATACCAAGCCATGGCAATAGCTCAAACTTTACAAAGTAAAGTTGAGCTAAAAAGAAGGAAATCACGTGGGAAATATGACATGACGCGATTAGTACTCAGGCGATGATTGGCACGTGTTCGTGTGACGCTGTTGTTAGTTCTCTCCCAGAAAGCCTTTGATATAATGCCGCCGTTTCAGTTTACTGTACCGGATTAACTTGTTAAATAATTGGATTTATATAAAGAATATGCAGAGGATACTTATACCGGGTGAGTTACACCTTGTGGTGTATTTTACACCTGAAATGCAAGGAAAACGCGTTTGCGGGAGCTAATAATCAAAATTTTCTTCCGATTAGGCGAACCATGGTCGCCCAATCAAACCGATGACCCTCCCGCCCGGGACTATTTTGGGGATTGGCACATCCCTGCATCCGGAAACCAAAGAAAAAACAAGAAACATTGAATTTTCTAAGTCGAAAAGCCCATAACTCTGAGAAAAATGGAATTTTCAATTGAACAGTCCAAACTTTAGTTATCATCTGGAAACCAAAAAAAAAAGATGAAAATTGAATTTTCTAAGTCGAAAAAAGTCCATTACTCTAGAAAAAATCATCGGATCAAACTCAAATTCGAACTCAACCTGTATCTTGATATGACTGATCTATAAAAAAACGGTATTTGCAATTAAAGGATCCAAACTTGAGATATCATCCGGAAACCGAAAAAGTGAGAAATTTTCTCGAAAATGAGGCGTAACTTTAAAAAAAAAGTTGGACCAAACCACAATTAGCATCATGCGGAGAGGTAGTCCTAAGGAGATTGCATACAAAAAATTATTGAAATTGGTTCATAGTTGTTCGAGTTATGAGGTCGGAAGGACGGACGCACGGAGGGAGAAAGCGTGACGCAGTCAATCCAGTATATCCCCCCATTTTCTTCGAAAGTGGGGGTATAAATATGCACAACAATTAGTTTCTGCATGTACCTGATGTCTTATTCAGATGTTTACCACTTACAAATTGTGGTTTCCATTGTTTACTCATTGAGATGTATTTCACGTCGTATCTGTCACGGTTTCATGTCAAGAAATTTGGTCAAATGATATCGAGACAATGATGTTGATGGGATATAACGGTGTGGTGTTTTGTGATTTCTGAAAGTACATGTATACAGGGCGAATGTACTGACTGTCAAATTTCGACAAAAGAGACGCCGCTGATTTGTTTATATAGCAATGAGCTAGTAACGGAAGTCAGTAGACCACACTTTGCGACAGTTTATCGATAATTACCCCCCCCCCCCCCCCACAAATATGTGATGTTTCAGGATGTATATTGGCATAAGTGCATTAGAATGGGTGTTTTTCTGGAAGTTTGATCTCCTAAATATATTTATTTCCTCAATAAAAAAAAGAAAAAAGAAGGAAAAAAAGAAAGAAGATTAAATATTGATCAAGTGCTTTGATCCAAGTTTTATGAAGTAATATATCTATTAGGCTATGTAGTAAACTCATAAATTCACAGACGGAGAAAAACAATCATCTTTATATAAGAAAAAAGGACACCCCTAGCATCTATCAAGATGATGAAAAATTCTAACATATAATGTATTTACCCGCTGGCTTCTTGTTGACACCCCAGATTGCTTAAAATCAGGAAACTTGATACCAGGACCTTCTGCGGCAATCTGCAATGGTGAATAAATAAAATCAAATTTGAAAAGGCAGTTAAAACTTATTGCAAAAGAGAAGAGCAGAGAGACTCTAACATAGTAAGACAGTAAGACCTTATTGAGAATAAACAAATTCAAGTACAAAGTAATTTATACTACTAACACCAAACAACAGGACTTGAACACCCTCCAATAAATAGCAAAATGAATCCAAATTGATAATGACTTGCAATTTACACAAATCTCATTCAAATAATTATACTTCCATACTTTAGGATGGAAGTATATTGTATTTCTGTTTCGCCATTTTTCTCTATTATTATAATTATTCTTCTTATTAAAACCGTAAAGCTTAATCTCAGGAACTTCTAATTGTAGAACCCTGAATTTGTTGGTGTTTGTACAACTCCTACAGGACACGGCAGTTGGGCTATTGAGAATATTCACCATGCTTGTTTTATGGAGTTATGGCACTGAAACAGACCTCTCACATTGGGTGACACAGGTAGTGTATCTCTGGAATGCTTTGAGGTAGCGAAACGGGACAAAGATTGTGATACAGAGCAACTTCAACTTATTTCATTTCTACAAAATGGCAGTGGTCCGATTATTGACTGCTACATGTGGGAGGGGATGTTCAATGTCGTAAAAAAAATTCTCTGGAAAATTGACCGAGTTACCAGCCCCAGAAAGCGATTCCATTTCAAAAGCAAGTGCGATATTTTTAGGTTGGGCTATCCCCAAAATTGTGTTCGGCACGTTTGCAGGTACGAGCTGTATCTATCAGGTATGAGCTGTATCTATCTGGTAGAGACCAGGTCAAAATCGGACAAGTAGATTTCTAAGAAAAAAAATTGGACAGTTTGTTGAAAATATAACATGTTTTACCAATACAGGCTTCTCAAAGTACCAATGGTTCCAGACCTATCGGTACCGGAACGTTTCTGCGTGTAGTACCGGTACCCCACCCCGGTACAGAAAGTCTAAATTGATAATATTGTGCGTGGCTGCTTGGTATATACGAGTTATCTGTACAATGTGCAAGGTACGAAATACAGGTTGATCTTACGGCTGGAAGTAGATAACAATGTGGATTTAGAAGAATTTAAATAATGAATTTCGCTTATCGGTTGATTTATTTTCAATATAACAAAATAATTCAAAACAAGTATTTCAAGCAAAGATACATATAACCACATTGCAGTTGGCAATTTGTCGTTTGAACATGTTTTTGAACAATGAGGGGAAGGTTCATCTTACAAAGAATCATAGCAGACTGATGATTTTACTGATTGCTTTGTTTTGGAGAAGTAATCTGTAAAGCCGATGAGATGATGATATATGAGTACAATCTACGTGATTTGAATTAAGGTGACTGTAAAACATATTGTGATCGAATGGGGTTAGATGACGTAGTCGCCATAAATGTAATTGATTTTATATCCAAATTGGTAACAAGCAACATAATTCCTGTATGAATATGATATGCAGCAATGATTCAAAATGGTTGGCGGGTCGGTAAGCTTTTCTGCTTCGGTATTTTTAACGAGAGGCCGATCACGATCGGCAGATGTTAACCCATCCCTTGGCGATAAAAATTTAATATGATCGGATAAATGAGAGTTTTGGTGTTGAATTATAGAGTATACTGTTATGTACTATTATAGACAAATGTACATAACACAAATTATTGGAATTTATGGGTCACTGGCATTTATATAAGAGAATGCACTGGTACAGGATCTGTAATGCTAAACTGCCACAGCCAGCAAGCCCATGGGTTAAATGTGTAGGTGTGACCTGGACATGGAATACTTGGGTTAAGAGAGTCCAATTTAAGTTTACAATAATAATGTGTCCTAGTATACAGATATATAAAGCAACCTCACCACTGACCCATTAATATCAATTATATAGCAGAGCTGTCAAAATATCACAGGAATTGTTTATGTTGAACACTGACCTCTTTATTGAACCAATAACAATTATAATGATATCAGACCATCTGAAGATATAACTCTGCAGCACAGATGTCCAAGTCTACTGTTAATATCATGTGATGTTTACTGTTGAATCTTTATTTTAAATTAGATGCCATAGCCTTATGTATCAGATTATTTGCACATTGGCATAAGAGACATCAGAAAATAATATAGCCTTATCAATAGCTAAGTAGTCCAAAGGCAATTGGTGAATTGGATTTAATGTTGCTCCAAACAGATTTACCAGTACATAACACAAGATTTTGGACCGATTTAATCAAATTTGGTGTGGTGATTCGGGGTACCCTTGGCAGAGTTATAATGGTGTTAGTTTTTCAAATTTTTTAACTTATTAAAAAAAATTAAAGGGACACATTGGAAATCTTTTTATCATAATCATCAATATCTAAATGAAAACAAATGACAATGTCAATGACATTTTTTTAAGTATTATTATAAAAGTTAAAAATAAATTAAAAACAAAAACAAAAATCTCGAAAAAGGGTCATAACTCCTTTAAAATTAATCGGATCAAACCCATATTCGAACTCGATCTGTATTTTGGGCTGTGAAACTCACATACCAAATTTGGTTCCAATCAGATAAAAAATGTTTGAGTTATGGCAGAATGCGTGAATTCTAAGTTGAAAAAGGGCCATAACTCTGTAACAAAATCTCGGATCAAACCCAAATTCGATCTTTATTTTGGGCTGAGAAACCCATATACAAAATTTGGTTTCGATCGGATAGAAAATGTTTGAGTTATCGCATTACTCGTAAAGTGTCCACGGACAGACAGACGGACAGACAGACAGACAGACAGACAGACAGACAGACAGACAGACGGACGAACGACGAGTGGTCAATCCGGGCAACGACACTATGTTTACCATACTATGGTATGGGTAAACATAAAAAGCGGTTGAAAAAGCTTCCTCCGCGATCGAGTATAAATAATGATTAATGTTTATATTCACAGGTTCACTGACTATTGAAACTGAGACTGTGGAATCCGATTTAAATAAATAAAATACAATGATATAATGCTGAAGCTGTCTGTATTCTGTATTGACCAATCATTTAAATTATTCAACATAAAAAAAAAACAACAAAACAATCATTCCAATCGAGCATCGAGGACAAGTGCATGTGCATGTCAGTTGAAGATTGATCATTTGATGTCATTGAACATCGATTGAAGTATAGAAATATACATGGTATATCCCCCTCAACATTGATTCAGCTGCAGTTACTGCACATGACATCAGTATGGGCCACATGCATCATGACTTGTTGCTCAGTCAGCGATTGGTCATTTGTAATTGTCTTTTAAGTTTAGGTTACGATATGTGTATGTTTCTATACTCATAGAACTGTCGCTAATTGGTCACTTTGGGTTGAGTAATATTATTAAACTGTGCACCCAATGATATAGACGATATGCACAATTAAAATTATCCAACTTCGTGACTATAGATCAACAGACAATAGATGATAGATCATATTGCCTTCCGTTTTGGTCAGGTAAAGTTGCAAATAGGGATTGCTGCTATGACAATATTGTCACCATATGTATACAAGCACCATTTATTTAGCAATAACAAACTGTGGTTCAAATTTGGTTTTGTTAACACTGCAAATAACATCTAAATCCAGTTATCCATCACTTATGCAAACATATATACATGTAGACTACTAATTTGAGTACCACCTAATACTGTGTACAGCGGAACTCAACACTCAGTACAGGTACTGTGAACATTGTCCAAGTACTGATGGTTCTGGTACCGATACTGGTACCGTTGAGAAGCCTGTACCGATATGGGTATAATTGCCGATAAATGCCGATGCTTCAGTTACTTCGAAGATCATTTTAGCATGTCAAATTTTAATTAATTAAAACTATTTCCTATCTGCACCTATACATATAAGGCCAAAAAAAAAGTTTCATAATTATTTTGGTAGTTTTCCGGTAATTTCCTGATTTTTTACCAATTTTCCCGGTATTCCGAAATCTTACTGAAAGTGAAAACGTCAATTATGTTTGGGTAATATGGGGTTTGTTTTCGGTAATTAATACTGGAGAAATCGGTAGAGATTTCGGTTAATATTACTGGTGAATTCGGTAAATATTACCGGTAAGTTAATTACTGTGTTTTTTTTGGGATATTACGTCACGATTTCTGAATTATTTATCGAAGACCGCGGAAAATGAAAGATTGCTGAAATTGGTAAGGCCTAAGATTTTGATGAAAACCTCGTAAACCTGCCGGTGATACGACGGGTTTACTACCAAAATTACTCGTTCCCATCTACATGTCAATATTAACATCCATGACAAATTTCATGATGATCAGACGAATAGTACGACCTGTGGCCTGTGCTAATGGATTAAATTTTGAAATCAAAGATGGCTGCTGGTGGCCATGTTTTTTGTCCGAATGACCCCAAAATGACTCGTTCCCATCTACATTCTAATTTCAACAGCCATTACAAATTACATGATGATCAGACTAAAGGTACGACCTGTAGCCCGTGCTAAAGGATTTAGTCATACAAAGAGTAAAATCCAAGATGGCTGCTGGCGGCCATGTTTTTTGCCCGAATGACCCAAAAAAGACTCGTTCCCATCTACATGTCATTGTTAACATCCATGACAAATTTCATGACAATAAGACAAACGGTACGGCCTGTAGCCCGTGCTAATGGATTGAATTTTGAAATCCAAGATGGCCACTGGCGGCCATGTTTTTTTTCCGAATGACCCCAAAATGACTCGTTCCCATCTACATGTCAATGTCAACATCCATGACAAATTTCATAATAATCGGACCAAAGGTACGAACTGTAGCCCGTGCTAAAGGAAATTGTTGACGCATCACGCACACACACACGCACACACGCACGACGGATACCAAGCCATGGCAATAGCTCAAACTTTACAAAGTAAAGTTGAGCTAATAATGGAAAAGAAGACGAAAGAAAAAAAGAGACTCTGCCATAAAATATTTTCTTTGCCCTGCTTATATTTTAATCAGTGTGATCATAAACCAATCATATAAAGGCTCTAATTATACACATAAATCATGCACACAAGTTTCTCCAGGACCTCGATATTGCTTCGTGTTTTCCCTGCTCAACATCTGAGTTTTTTTTATTTTGAAGTTTGATGGTACCAATGAAATAAATAGATTGAACTCTGTTAAAATACCTGTTTGCTATGATCACTGCCAAATAAAATTTGATGAAATATATTGTGGGAATTTTCGGAATTAATCTTGATTAGAGGCAAACCGCTTTAATACAAGACGGTGGTACAGCGGTATCGATATCAATGTTGACTGCTGTATTACACCGCTGCAATACCCCAGATCAACCTCATTATTAAGAGGGTTCGGTTTATTAGAGCATACATGTATATGTAGCTAAAATTCCCAACCCGATCCACAGATTAATTAATGTTTATATCACTTATGTATCTCCCACTAAACAAAACTAACAGGGAATGAGACAAGAACAATCTCATGGTAAAATAATTCTCTTCAAAGATACACACATTGACAATTCTTTCCTTATTCAGAAAGAAATAACATTTTTAAATAGAAAATACATATTCCCTAATAAGATACTTACACACTGAACTACATGGTATATTCATTTTTATTCACAAATGAGCAATCTTATGACTATGAGCCTGTATAAACTTTTATTATTTTGGTACGATATAGCATAAGTACGTTTTGAACATTATGCTGACCGGACATTCGGGCATTGTTGCGAGGTCACGTGTCATTTAGCTATATAAGACTTGACATCGTTGTCAAAATCCTCTTTCATCCTCTTACAAGATTCGAGGGGTGTGACCAAGCAGTGGGGAGGGACATGTGAGTTCAGTGTGTAAGTATCTTATTAGGGAATATGTATTTTCTATTTAAAAATGTTATAATCCCAGCAAAGATACGTTACACACTGAACTACATGGTAGAATCAACTCATAGGAGGAGGCAGCGGGGAATGACATACTGTTATATTTTGGTTAAGAGCGATTCTTTTTTGAACCTGCTGGGCAGCTACAAATGGATCCAAAAGTACCGATTCGCAGATATGATGATGATTCATGGTGAAGTGGAGAAAGTGGAAGAGAATGAGTTGATTCTACATATGCAGAAAGCATAGACCACCCTGATCCATGGTGCAACTGTTCAAACTAAGATATCCCGACGTTTCGACCCCAAGCAGAAGGAAATCTATTTCTACCTGCATGATCAATCTGGATATAAAACTAGGATGTGACAAACGTAAGCACGATGGAAACAGACCAAGTCCGCGTTTTGGCAAAGAACCATATCGCCATGATTGTGATCTACTGTCAGCATGAAAGGTGCAAACCAGAATGTTACGAACTGACAGAACAAGACCATGGCAAACTAAATTCCATGCGAGTGTTATAAAGGAATTTAGGAAAAACAAAAGCAGAGATTGACGCTAAATAAAGTAATGAACCATGGCCTAATGTTCCAAGCCAGATTGGCGTAACTATTCGGAAATCAGACACGAAACCAGTAGAGTATGATTGCATAAAATTCCTAAGATGTTTTCTGGCATCAAAAAATTCCGGAAAGTCCCGAGTTGCAAACTACATCCACAGCCCATTGATCCCATTCAGAGTATTCAGTTACCCAAATTGTAGCCCTGAAAGGGAAGCTTGGCAGGCCGGTAATGCTTATTTGAGCACAGAAAGGAGATTTCAACCGGAATGAGTTGTTCTAAATAAGCATTGTTTGGAAGGTGGTGACCATCAAGATGGAATACCTTCCAAAGGCCACATCCGGACGAACAGGCTGTGGATGATGAAGGTCTAAAAACAACCAGAATATGTTGATAACAAGAAGATATTTTCTTCGTGTTATTCACTGATTGTTCCTAACAGCCGAAGGCAGTGTTCGCCGATGGCCAATCTTTTTCGAAGTTGGCTAATAAAAATTTCATTTGGCTAAAGTTTTGGCTAAACTTTTTTTTACCCCAATTGGAGACAGAAAGCATGGAGCCGGAAAGCTAATTAAAAAGCGCTGATAGATCGACATTCAAGACGAAGTTAGGCGACGAAAGTAATTCGTACTTCCGAAATATTGTACCGTAACGGTCCAATAAATATGTGGATTTTTGTTTATACGCGGTCGATGACACAGAATATGTAAACATGTACACTTTGAAGAGAGTTGTTATCAATGAGCACAATGAATAGGTGAATACCTTGTGATGACGCTGTTGTTTTAAGGAGTATTTTTGTAATGTCCAATACAATCCATTATTCACATTCACTGCACATAATCAAACTTCATGCACGAGATAACAACAGGTAAGCTCTAACATTTAACCAGCCTAAACGTCAAAACGCTTAATCTGTACACTGGTTATGTAATATTTTGTTGATTAGGCAGTCTGTAAGATAAAACACCTAAATGCATTGTTCCTTAATTGGAAGTACAGGCGAGCGATTCTTAACTCAATGGTTACGTAATGTGTCATAAACTGCATCCCGTCTAATAACCAGCTGTCTTCACATCATAAAAGGTTTGAATACAATAGATATTCAACAGTTATCACCTTACTATAATAAGCAATAGTTAGCGACTGTCAGTGACATAGAGTTATTACAAATGGTTTAGCTGATTTATGTGATTATAATTATATAGAATCTTAGCTTAATGTTTCAGGTAACAACTCCTGTAGTGCATCTGAACAAATGTTGAAGGAGAGTAAAAACATAAAGGAAATACAAGTAACAACCATAGCCAAAGCAGAACAGTCCATCACGCGATGAAAAATTTCTGACTTTGATTTTCACCGGGTTTTTTGCATATGGTTGGATGTGAAATCCCGCCGTATTTTGTATTAATGCTTTACATGAATTGATCTGTCTGTGCAATATAACCTATGTTCATATAATATTGTTTTTAAAGTTGTTTTTGTTATGTTTTTATTCTGAGTAACAAATAAAAGTTTAAAACAAATATTTTAGTCATTAATTGTGAAGCTTCTTGAAAATAAGGATTTAAGGCCAAACAAAAAAAGTGTTTTGATTCTCAGGCAATTTTTTTTTAGAATCGATGAGGGAGCGAGGGTTTTATTTTTATTTTTGTTATGGGGATAATGCCCATAGTTAGCATGGGTTATTATACCTTCCCAGGTTAAGAAAATGTAAGGAGAACATTGTTTTGATATAAACTAATGTATTCCACTATAAAGAATGACCATAATAAGATCGTTCTCAACGTTGTAGATGGACCAGTCTACTAACGTTTTATCACCTGTTGTCACATTTAATGGGAAGAGAATATTTGCGTTTCTAATATTGTTTGGTAACAAGCATGTTTAATAACAACAAACAGAGCTAAATATCCGCTTCAATTGCTAAAATAAAAATACGGAAATTGAATACAATCGAAACGAAAAGATATATATAGTGATCTTCATAGAAAGTCCAGAATGACTTATTCTGCCGTATCTGAATAAGTATTAACTATTATGTACCTCAATACATGCCAGCCATATAAACTTCAAATATTAAACCAGCATACACATCGCCATACGCACCATATTTCTTTCCGGTTTGCGTTCCGGAAATTGTAAATCTCAGAATTGTTTACCGTTTACCTTGCAATTTTACGTTTACCTTGCAATTTTACGGTTCTTCCCTCGCTATTAAAGATCCCCCGAAGATTGCCGAATGTCACTCGGTGCTAAGATCCCCCGAAGATTCCCGAACATCACTACCGAACCTGCGATGGAGATTCTCGGTACAAACACATTGTGTATATAACATATAATAATATAAAAAATACTCAACAAATATATATTAGTTAATTTCTTATATGTTTTACCATATTACCTACGATGGGAGTCAATCAAATAATGATACAAACTAGTAAATATGTGTTTATAGTGCGCATGAATATACGTTGGAATGTTTGCACGCGATTCCATTTGACGTCACATTTCATTCATAAATGTTGTTTTGAAGCGCGCACATTGCGAATTTCAATTTCAGTCACTATCACTATCAGTCTCTATTACTGCAATTCGTCTCCGTTTTCTCTGTGTTGATTGATCGGATTGAGGATTATAGTTGTTAATGTATTGTACTGTGCAATCTCCTTTGATGTGAAACACGTGTCGATTAAAGTTAAAACAATTTCAAAACAACAGCGGCCATTTTTGTTATTCTTGTATTGCCAAAACATACCGAACGACTTCGGGAATATTCAGGGGATCTTAGCGAGGGAAGAACCGAAACCTTACGTTTACCTTTTCGAATTGATAAAATACCGAAATATTTGAACACATTTGACTTAATAAACTTGGGGTTTGGGCAGCTTGTGGTGACAATATACCTGGTAGTTATCGTTGCATAGTGTCAGTTTTTTGAATACCAACACATACACCATTGTATGTCTATCATATTCGATGTTTGAAACATAACTAATTTCTGTTTTCTAGTATCCTATTTTCGTGTTATCATTTGACAGCTTGGTCAAATTGAAAATCGTAATAAAATGGTTCAACGCGGGCCTTTTTTCCAGACGCGGCTATGCCCGAGAATCAAAACACTTTTTTTGTTTTGCCTAATTTGGCCAAAATTTGTTTAATTTGGCCAAAGTTTTTTTCATTTGGCTAATAAAATTATCATTTGGCTAAACTTTTGGCCACAAAATTTTTCGATCCAGTCCGAACACTGGACGAGGGGCCCGGGTCCTTGTGCTGCTAGTGTTTTCAGCGCAACGTAGCCACCAATGATGAGGTATTCACTCTTTCATCATCAGGGTCGAGTAGAGCCATGCCAGTGATGTGGACGGAAGGGTGAAAACTACCGAAGACCAGTCACATGTGTGTATGGTTTGATGGCTGTCTGCCGCTCATTCAGCGAGGACCCGGACCCTAGTTCCTCCCCGTGGACAGAGACTCTTCGGTACCAACGGTTTTTGCCTCATGTACGCCGTTAGACGGATTGCCCGACTGTTTGAGTTATTCAAGACAGCCCATCTCAGAAGGAGCACCATATTGTACGGACACAAGGTAAGAGGCTGAAAAAAGTTTATGTCGTATGCCGTTTGCATGACACAGGGCTCAAAATTCCCAAAATGCTCCTGGTCCCATGGAACAGGTTAATTATGTGTCACCCCAGAACATTGTTTGTGTTCAATGGTCTATACTGTAAAACTTGAGGCCAAACCCAAACTGTAAAATCAATGACATATTGCGAGAATCAAGCTAAACCTTTACATGTGAACAACTCACTGGAGCATTCAAATTTCAAAATATCCAATCCAAACTTAGGAAGTAAATTAATGTTCCCACTAATCCCTGCTCATTGGGAATTGTCTAAGGCTGGTGAGTCAAAGGCTGATGAAAGCCCTATGTGAATAGAAACGTGATTCGCAGCTTGGTTCTCGGAAAAGCAGCCGATCGCTCACTGTATAGGAACTGTTACAGTGGAAGTCGTTCTATCGCCGGTATTGTGATGGTTCTTGCCTGATTTGTTACGGTTCCTGATGATTGAAAATAATCATTTTTGTGACAAAATCACGCATAATTATAGATATCTTGAATATATTAAACTTTCCTGAATGAACAGAGGCTGCAGAAGTGCCGTGTTATTGAAACCTGAACTCTAGACCACAATTAACTCGGTATTAGCGAGTTAACGGGTAAATATCAACATGTTACCACTGAAAATCAAGCCACGTGGACGCAATTTCTTTGTTTTTCGTGGCGTATAAAATATGAAACGCATTCTGAAGACAAACACTGACTATAAAGTGTACCCGTGTTATTCTTTGTAAAATAGCTGAGAAAGTATCCCGATAGGGGTTGATAATTGGGAGCTGTGACCTCGTAATCAACACGGGTGCGTGTTACGGTTCTATTTCAAACCGATCATGGCTGAGACGGTTCTGTCCATGAGATTTATTCGAACGAATTCTGCACTTGGGTCCGAAAATCGTCTTGTGTATCTGACATTTTAAACCAGATAATGACTGTAGCTTATGTAATTTGCATAATAGAACAGGTATATTAAGAAATAACACAATAAATACCTAATACGGGAGATTAAGTGACATTAATAGGCAGAAATAAAATATTGAAAGTCCCGATGAGTATAGTATCATAATCATGCCCGCCTATATAAATGACCAATGGTAATATAAATCTACTCTCAGGAGAATATGATATGTTATATTCATTTACTTAATCTGGGCATTATTGAAAGATCCAGGTGTGACAATATTTCAATGCCAGCGCCATCATATTTCCTCCTCTGAAGTCCGCCTGAGGGACATTTACACATGTTTGTCGCCCAGACATGAATATAACTTATGAAATCACGTTCAACTGAATCATTGATAGGTTATGACGTGAATGTGGTGGTGGGGGGACTTGGGGAGGGGGTTCTTAATTGGTGTCTATCCCCAACTTTGATCAAAGTTACAAATTTTTTATCTTACAATAGATTGGTTTGAAATTTAACACCAACAATATGTTGAAATTGTTCTCTTAATTTGATTTGACAACAATTTAATAGTGGAGATTTTGTCGTTTTTAGACTAACATTTGCATACTTTCCTACACTTTAAACATGTAA
Organism: Siphonodentalium dalli; assembly: GCA_032622095.1. NCBI lineage: Eukaryota > Metazoa > Mollusca > Scaphopoda > Gadilida > Siphonodentaliidae > Siphonodentalium > Siphonodentalium dalli. Next base: position 127,640,569 of record CP136063.1, read on the forward strand.
TCAACCATATTTGACATATACAAATGGACACCTCTTCTTTAGAGTTGATCCAAAACTCATGATGGGTGGACATGAAGTAGGGAGCAGGTGTGATCTAGTTTTCTATATCACATTTAATACCCTGCCAGGTTGGAAACTTCCAACACTTGGGAATCTTGAAGCCAGTCTAGATGTTTTTTGCAATTTTCAGGTTCAGATATCCACATTTTCTCACTGGGCCAATGTATCCTGAGTTTCTCCCCCGGTTTGCATGGTGGCCAATCAAAGGTTACTGATCAATTCACTTCAGAATGGTATACAATCTAGAGCTATAATGTGTCATGCAGTTGGGGAAAACCAAAGCCCAGGCCTTGTGCATGAGTTTGGTCTGTTTCAAGGGGATGGTGTGGTTGGAAATTCCAAGGTGGACGCCCCAACATTGGATACCCTCCAGCCCACGTCCCTGCTCACTTAACACATTAGTAGCGAGGAATAATAATGTGCCTTATAATAGCCAGGTTCAGACACCCATAACAGTAAATTTTAATGATTCATTTGTATGAATGTTTAGCTAATAATTCAAACAATCTGTTACTGCATGTTGAATTTAATAGCTGAGCATTCCTACAAATGAATCAATAGGATTCAAGTAGCTGCTCTTTATAGCACATTTAGTCACCAAAGAATTAACATCCATATAATAATATTTGTAACTGCATGATTCTTTTCTATTTTGTATATGTTACTGCTTGTTGAACTTAATAGCTAAGCATTTCTACAAATTAATCAATAGGATTCAAGTCAATTCTCATTACAGCGCATTTAGTAACCAAAGGTTTAACATCCATATAATAATATTTGTAACTGTAGGATTCTTTGCTTTTTTATATCTTCTATTAAAAAATCAGAGATCCCTAGTCAATCAAAAATATGATTGAATGGAAGATTATCGTGCTTGTATATGCTTTAATAGCTGCATATTCTAGAATTCTAGAATTTAACCTAGATAATCAGCAAGCGGATGCCAACATAAACTTCATAAACTGCATAATCAGAGCATTGTATTGGTGTCTAACTTTTAACGTCTTATTTTTGGCTTTTTGTTGAGTAAAATACGTCTACGAAAATAGACAACACTAGCCGATGTGCCCCCTCTTCGTCCGGGCTATTTAGGGATTTTTTTTCTGATCGTCTCCGCCTGGGCAAATTATTGTTCGATCGGCCCGGAAACATGCCTATATGAGCGAATATGGTCAAGGTCAAGGTCGCACGTGAAATTGGACCCACCCATATTGTTCCCGGGATCAAAGTAGGCCTACATTATACCAAATTTGAGTCGGATCGGTCGAGGTCCAGAAACATACCTATATGAGCGTATATGAGCGAGGTCAAGGACACGGTCGCAAGTGAAATTGGACCCGCCCATATTGTTGCCATGATCAAAGTAGAACCAGCTACCAAATTTGAGTGGGATCGGTCGAGGTCTAGAAACATGCCTATATGAGCGTATTTGAGCGAGGTCAAGGACACGGACGCACGTGAAATTGGACCCGCCCATATTGTTACCCAGATCAAAGTAGGCCTACACACCAAATTTGAGTCGGATCGGTCGAGCAGTTTTTCGAGTCTATAATACAAATACATACATACAGAAGTTCCAAAATATATAATAGATAAAATACAAGACAGATAACTCTATATATTCCGTCTACGCTCACGCTTTACGAAGTCCAGCGCAATGAAATTTCACTATTGTTAACCGGCTGTTGACTCATGGAAATGTCGGGCCTGCAAAACGCGTTATTTTTCAAACTAGCTGGCGACTTTGTGAATTATGATAGGCGTAACACAGCTTATTGAATAAGCATAGAAAGACAGTGTAATTCATCAAAATTAATGACAAGTGGTGCAAATTTCAACTTAATGCATAGTTTGTTGTGTTTATCTTTGTATACTTTCACAAAATTGGCAGTTTGAACCATGTACCATGGCAAATATTAGCCATAGTTTTACCCGTATAGAACGATTAAATGGGGAGAGAACCGACTTGATCAGGAGAGAACCCAATAATTACAAACAATTATCAAAATTCGCGGTTTTTGTCGTTGTTATGACTCGCACAATGAAAGTTTCGTTATTAACACACTCATTGGTGCCAGATTGTGATGGGATCAAAAATAACTAATCGAATTATCACCTAGATGCCTCAAAATTGCGTTTTAACTGTCAAAAAGTCGTGAAAATGTATAATTTCGATTAGCAAGAACCGTCACAAATCAGTCAAGAACCATCACAAACCGGCGATAGAACGACTTCCTACACAGTGTGATCGCTGTAGAATGCCAAAATGGTTTCTCGCATATTTGTCTGAAGGATTCCAAGGCCTGGTGTTCCTCCACACGGAAACCTGTAGTAAAGGCAAAAGATTATTTGTGTAATGAGGAGAACAGAAGCTACATTATCAAACTCAACTGCAGAATAATGGACACAATAGTAATCAATCTTCCTAAAGGCATCAGCAGACTACTAGTATTAAAGATACCTAATAGTCAGATAGTTTGAGTCCTGTTAAGACTTCATGGGAACCATGATACAACAAATTGAGGGTCTGTTAAAAGTCTCTGCCCTGGCCTATGACTGCACTATGTTCACTGTTATGTACAGCACCCGAGATCACCCGGCATTGGACGGTGCGCTGTCTGGTGGCCCAACGCTTGGTTCCCTCTCAAACCTCTCGAGACACATACCAATGGAGGGGAAACTTCACCTGATTCCCTCAATGCCTTGCCATCATAACGGAAGCCACACTGTCAGACGGAGTTTGTTTTGTAAGTTCTCAAAGCTCACTGTGGAACAAATGTCCAGCATCAGGATTAATTTGATAGCCCTCGGAAGGACTGAATGAAGGAGCTGCGAACCACTCTATCTACCTTGAAATTGAGAGACTAGTTTTCATGTAGTGTCCAGCCCAAGTTATTTTGGTCGATAGCTCTATTCAGCAATACATTGGTGAAACTTAGGTAAAAAACGTGGTCCCTGGCAGATCCATAATTACCTGTTATTGGTAGCTGAACAAAAGTTCCACATAGACCGAGGAAATAGCATCAAGTGGTTTACGAAATCCAAAGTGAGAATCTTACTTCACTTCTGATGGTAAGCAGCCCTGTTAATTATAATTGTCGACGTCAGTCGGCTAATTTGTAAAATGGAGAACATTTTAAACCAGAACGTCAAACCCAACTAATATGTTTTCTTTAAAAGTAGAAACTGAATAAACATGGCTGGGTAAGGCCTGGAAAGAGGTATTGACGGATAATTAAGGTGCAGACTGTTTCCCCCGAACACAGAGCAAGGCTTAAAACCTGACGAGAAGCAGAATCAGGCTTTGCTGCCATTAGGGCCACAATGATACACCTGGTCATGACACAATACGGATCACGATACATGATCAACAATAAGCTACATATCACGATACACTAACATAGTGTTTCCAAATGAATACTGCATGAATCATCAGAAACAACCAGTTTATGACTTAATGTAGAGGCCATTTTAAACTAAAATGGAATTTAATTGTTGGCTAGATGAGTCAAATATACATAATATACACGTAAAGTTTAGAGATAATGGTAGGTTTTGCTTTTAGTCCATCTTCAGACAATACCTGATTTCCTGTATCGTGATATGCATATCGCCCGAAAGTGTAACACGAGATACTGATTGCAGGATGAATTGTTGCAGCCCCAGCTGCTACAATTTGCAACTTGTCAAATTTTATACATTTTGAGGCCATACCATCTCCCGAGCAGTGGTCGTCGTCAGCAATTCCACCCGAGGGTGTGCTAAAAGATTGTTTTCACCAGCTTTGAAAGGAAAGGTGGAAAGATGCGATTCTTTGGTAGTTCCAACAGGAACGGTTGAACGTGGTCAGTGCTCTGTGTACACTGGAACTACCCTCAGGACGGTATAGTGGTACTGCCACACTTAGTGTGTGAGGCGGCCACTCCTCCCCAATGTCTGAATGGAATGAGGTTAACGAAGCCGAATCCACTCGAGGACGAGGAAAAGACTGGACCTCTTTTAAGGATCAGGAAGGGAACCGCAAAATTTACCATGAAAATGGGCGACTTGTGAGTCACATTCAGACACTGTTATTTTGACTTATTGGTTGATCACTTGTCGCCAAACTATTTGTTGTCAAATAAACTCATTGAGGGTGATTTCACGGGAAGTGGAGCACAAAGGAATTGGGACACATATCTTCCTTAAATTCATTTATCAGTGTATGGCCAAACTACCACCCATTTTCTATCATATAAAGGTACATTTATGTAAGGGAGCATGTCAAAACCTCTTTCGCATATGCGAAAAAAATGCGAAAAAAGTGCGAAAAATGTGGTGTCATTGACGTCGTTTTTTCGACATTATCGGAGTTTTTTCGTCATTATCGCACGCCGTACGTTTTCGTCAATTTTTCGTCATTTTCGCTGTCTTGGTTAGATGTTTTCGCAATTATCGCAGTTTTGTTTCGCAGTTTTGCTCAAATGTTCGCTGTTCTGTTTCGACATATTTTCGCAGTGTTTGTTTTCGTCAAGATCGCAGCATTATATCGGTCAATATTGCTGTTTTGTCGATATGATTGGCAGGACAGTTTGTGTTCAATAAATACTCCATAGTCGCAGTTTTATACTGATGTGTCGCGAACGGGAAGATGTCGATGTCCATGCTGAAATTTCTCAGATCGGAGTGACAGTTTGTGTTCAATAAATACTCCATAGTCGCAGTTTTATACTGATGTGTCGCGAACGGGAAGATGTCGGTGTCCATGCTGAAATTTCTCAGATCAGAGTTTTTATCATAATAATTCCATTGATTTAATCGGAGTATTCTCCGATATGAAAACATTTCCGATTTGATCGGAGTTTATAAATGTAGGCCTATTAGTAAATTTATCCGATCTACTGAAATCTCCGATTTGGTTAATATCGGACAATTCAAACTTCGTTTAATAATAAACTATTATTAATAGAAGATTATTTAAAGTCCCAAATAAATTATTCCCAGACCCAATTTATATAATAGGATAGGCCAACACAATCATTTCCTACATTTTGATGTCACACGGTGCCCGCAAATCCGTGGGTTTATAGCAGTGATATTGCATCACTGGTTTACAGTAAATATTACAGTACAGGTTGAAGTCCCCCTAAATCTCGAGCAATAATTGCTACACCGTCGCATTAATACTGCAGAGTGGTACCGTAAACAATGCAAATTTTGATTTCGAAAATCGTTTTTGTGTGTGATTATGTAACTTGTCTTCACTTTGGGTAAACCGTCACCATTTAATTGTGCGAACTATTATGAATAAAAGAATACAGCCGAGGACGACAATAAATTATTCCACAACCCCGATTTATAGTATACTTTCTGTATGCCACGTAGAGTTAATTTCTACAGTTTCAATCTGTCTTTCTAGACCAGACACATATTTTAATGTGGACGCAAATCAGGGTGTTTACGGCATCGTCGGACAGTCGTAAACAATGCTTTAATTTTTCGCAATATAAGTATGAAATCATTGTTAGATATCGGAAGCGCAGCGTCATCATGATTAATTCGTCGGCAACTTTTATACTTTTATTTCAAATCTACACATTTTATTCAATATATATCAGCGATCAGATGCGACAAAGTTAAGTTAATACAAAACATATTATATAATAGTTTGGAATTTTCACGAATTGCACAATCATGTTATGTTGTGCTATTTTTAGCACTAATTTCCCAGGCCAATCCTAGTTTCGTTTGTGGGTAGCATTGACTGACAGAGGAGTTGAGTGTTATGTTTTTCTCGATTCTTTATTGAATGAATAATAAAAATATGGATAACATACCATTATAAAACAATGAACTTAGGGGGTATGGCTCTATATATGTCTGGCGTTGATACAATGTGATGAGGGCTTGTTCTATATCGGGCCTATTGCTTCAAATGCTGGATCATGTGGATGGACGGTTGTCGCTCCCGTTGTGGGTGGGTGCAGCTGGTTTCAAATTTCTGTGTGATTTCATCTTTTTTCTGTTAGATGTGTGATACCTGGGGTTGTGAAAACCCTAACTTCTTCGTACTGTCGACCTGTGTAAACTGCTGGTCTAATATTTTCCCAACTGCGTATATGTCCGCTACCGATAGATCTATTCGATTTCATCACTGTTTCTAGCCATGATCGAACTGATATTATGACATCAAGTCGCTTCATTTTGGAATTTTATATATCAGATGTGTTGTTTTTGTCCAACGAGTTAAACCATTGTTCACTAATTGAGAAGACATCACGACAACAACAAAACTGTCGCACAGTTTACGCATAGTTGTGAGGGACCGGTATATACGTCATTATATGTCAGTAGACCAATATGTTTGTATAGCCTTTTGCTAAATGTCACCCCTTCACACATTTGGAATGGGTTGACTATTGTTTAATTAGGCCTTGTGCGAACTCATAGCTATCAAAACAGTCGAACTGTCAAGTCATTGTACTTATGTGTTAACCGCATAGAGTTGTTTGTATGGCCTTTGGCTGACAGCCAATAAAAATTCAGCTGGCATCTGATTACGCAGAAGGCAAAAATAAATGCGCGGATTTATGAAGTGCGACAACATCGTATGGATGTTTTAACTTTTCATCGTTTGCGAATATCGATCAATGTTTCGACGTCGCGACTTTCGCGTTGTCGAAAGTTTCGACATTTTATGGAAATTTTGGTCTGTTGTGATTTCGACGTTATCGCACTTTTATGGCCAGTCGCTTTCGACGTTATCGCATTATTTTTCGTCATTTCCGACATTTCGTTTTTGCACATTTACGTCAATTACGTCAAAACTTTTTCGACAATATTTTCGCATATGCGAAAGAGGTTTTGACATGCTCCCTAACCTGCCCAGAAAATTTTAGGTGAATTTGACAATTTTTTGTGATTTTATGATCATAAATGTCCCTTTTTTGGCCATTTTTCCACTGCCAAACAGAACATGGTCTTAATGAAAGTGTCAATGACACTGTAGCTCAACTTGGAAAGGGAATAATTTAATATATTACAGTCAATGGAGCGATTAGGAATGTGGAAAGTTGAATGTCTAATACTAGTTTATAGACATGAAGAGAAAAGTAAAATCCAAGATGGCTGCTGGCGGCCATGTTTTCGGCCGAATGACCCCAAAATGAGTCGTTCCCATCTACATGTCATCGTTAACATCAATGACAAATTTTATGACGATCAGACTAAAGGTACGACCTGTAGCCCGTGCTAAAGAATTTAGTCATACAAAGAGTAAAATCCAAGATGGCTGCTGGCGGCCACGTTTTTTCCGCCAAATGACCCCAAAATTACTCGTTCCCATCTACATATCAACATTAACATCCAGGACAAATTTCATGATGATCAGACGAATAGTACGACCTGTGGCCCGTGCTAATGGATTAAATTTTGAAATCCAAGATGGCCGCTGGCGGCCATGTTTTTTGTCCGAATGACCCCAAAATGACTCGTTCCCATTTACATTCCAATTTCAACAGCCATGAAAAATTTATGATGATCAGACTGAAGGTACGACCTGTAGCCCGTGCTAAAGGATTTAGTCATACAAAGAGTAAAATCCAAGATGGCTGCTGGCGGCCATCTTTTTTGGCCGAATGACCCCAAAATGACTCGTTCCCATCTACATGTCATTATTAACATTCATGAAAAAATTTTATGCTGATCAGACTAAAGATACAACCTGTAGCCCGTGCTAAAGGATTTAGTCATACAAAGAGTAAAATCCAAGATGGCTGCTGGCGACCATGTTTTTTGGCCGATTGACCCCAAAATTACCCGTTCCCATCTACATGTCATTGTTAACATCCATGACAAATTTTATGATGATCAGACTAAAGGTACGACCTGCAGCCCGTGATAAAGAATTTAGTCATACAAAGAGTAAAATCTAAGATGGCTGCTGGTGGCCATGTTTTTTGGCCGAATGACCCCAAAATTACTCGTTCCCATCTACATGTAAATATTATCATCCATGACAAATTTCATGATGATCAGACAATCAGTACGACCTGTGGCCCGTGCTAATGGATTAAATTTTGAAATCCAAGATGGCCGCTGGCGGCCATGTTTTTTGTCCGAATGACCCCAAAATGACTCGTTCCCATCTACATTCCAATATCAACAGCCATGACAAATTTTATAATGATCAGACTAAAGGTACGACCTGTAGCCCGTGCTAAAGGATTTAGTCATACAAAGAGTAAAATCCAAGATGGCTGCTGACGGCCATGTTTTTTGGCCGAATGACCCCAAAATGACTCGTTCCCATCTACATGTCATTATTAACATTCTTGACAAATTTTATGATGATCAGACTAAAAGTAGGACCTGTAGCCCGTGCTAAAGGATTTAGTCATGCAAAGAGTAAAATCCAAGACGGCTGCTGGCGGCCATGTTTTTTGGCCGATTGACCCCAAAATTACTCGTTCCCATCTACATGTCAATATTAACATCCATGACAAATTTCATGACGATCAGACGAACAGTGCGACCTGTGGCCCGTGCTAATGGATTGAATTTTGAAAACAAAGATGGCCACTGGCGGCCATGTTTTTTGTCCAAATGACCCCAAAATGACTCGTTCCCATCTACATTCCAATTTCAACAACCATGATAAATTTCATGATTATCAGACTAAAGGTACGACCTGTAGCCCGTGCTAAAGGATTTAGTCATACAAAGAGTAAAATCCAAGATGGCTGCTGGCGGCCATGTTTTTTGCCCGAATAACCCAAAAATGACTCGTTCCCATCTACATGTCATTGTTAACATCCATGACAAATTTTATGACGATCTCACTAAAGGTACGACCTGCAGCCCGTGCTAAAGGATTTAGTCATACAAAGAGTAAAATCCAAGATGGCTGCTGGCGGCCATCTTTTTTAGCCGAATGACCCCAAAATGACTCGTTCCCATCTACATGTCATTATTAACATTTATGAAAAATATTATGATGATCAGACTAAAGATACAACCTGTAGCCCGTGCTAAAGGATTTAGTCATACAAAGAGTAAAATCCAAGATGGCTGCTGGCGACCATGTTTTTTGGCCGATTGACCCCAAAATTACTCGTTCCCATCTACATGTCATTGTTAACATCCATGACAAATTTTATGATGATCAGACTAAAGGTACGACCTGCAGCCCGTGATAAAGAATTTAGTCATACAAAGAGTAAAATCTAAGATGGCTGCTGGTGGCCATGTTTTTTAGCCGAATGACCCCAAAATTACTCTTTCCCATCTACATGTAAATATTATCATCCATGACAAATTTCATGATGATCAGACAATCAGTACGACCTGTGGCCCGTGCTAATGGATTAAATTTTGAAATCCAAGATGGCCGCTGGCGGCCATGTTTTTTGTCCGAATGACCCCAAAATGACTCGTTCCCATCTACATTCCAATATCAACAGCCATGACAAATTTTATAATGATCAGACTAAAGGTACGACCTGTAGCCCGTGCTAAAGGATTTAGTCATACAAAGAGTAAAATCCAAGATGGCTGCTGACGGCCATGTTTTTTGGCCGAATGACCCCAAAATGACTCGTTCCCATCTACATGTCATTATTAACATTCTTGACAAATTTTATGATGATCAGACTAAAAGTAGGACCTGTAGCCCGTGCTAAAGGATTTAGTCATGCAAAGAGTAAAATCCAAGACGGCTGCTGGCGGCCATGTTTTTTGGCCGATTGACCCCAAAATGACTCGTTCCAATCTACATGTCATTGTTAACATCCATGACAAATTTGATGATGATCAGACTAAAGGTACGACCTGTAGCCCGTGCTAAAGAATTTAGTCATACAAAGAGTAAAATCCAAGATGGCTGCTGGCGGACATGTTTTTGGGCCGAATGACCCCAAAATTACTCGTTCCCATCTACATGTCAATATTAACATCCATGACAAATTTCATGACGATCAGACAAACAGTGCGACCTGTGGCCCGTGCTAATGGATTGAATTTTGAAAACAAAGATGGCCACTGGCGGCCATGTTTTTTGTCCGAATGACCCCAAAATGACTCGTTCCCATCTACATTCCAATTTCAACAGCCATGATAAATTTCATGATTATCAGACTAAAGGTACGACCTGTAGCCCGTGCTAAAGGATTTAGTCATACAAAGAGTAAAATCCAAGATGGCTGCTGGCGGCCATGTTTTTTGCCCGAATAACCCAAAAATGACTCGTTCCCATCTACATGTCATTGTTAACATCCATGACAAATTTTATGACGATCTGACTAAAGGTACGACCTGTAGCCCGTGCTAAAGGATTTAGTCATGCAAAGAGTAAAATCGAAGATGGCTGCTGGCGGCCATGTTTTTTGGCCGAATGACCCCAAAATTACTCGTTCCCATCTACATGTCAATATTAACATCCATGACAAATTTCATGACGATCAGACGAACAGTAAGGCCTGTAGCCCGTGCTAATGGATTGAACTTTGAAATCTAAGATGGCCGCTGGCGGCCATGTTTTTTTTCCGTATGACCCCAAAATGAATCATTCCGGTACAAATGTTGATGTCAACAGCTATGACAAATTTCATAATGATCCGATCTAAGGTACGACCTGTAGCCTCTATTGTTGACGCGTTACGTACACACGCACACACGCACACACGCACACACGGACGACGGACGACAAAGCCATGGCAATAGCTCAAACTTTACAAAGTAAAGTTGAGCTAATAATAAGGTGATTATCAGAAAATATATAGTGCCAATGAAACAAGTTCCATACATAATGGTATTAGATGGCATAACATACATAACTGTCCAAAAGTTTGGTATGTAACACACTAGTAATGTAGAAAAGTTGATTCTGTGAAATTTTGATTTGTTAAAAGCACACAAAAATAGTGTTTTTGTATTGTTTTTTACACATTATTAAAATTAGTCATAAATCACTGTAAGGCTTTTGACAAAAAATATGATCATTTCCAAACATTAAAGTGGTATAACTTTGGAACCGTATTGAATTTTTCAATTCTGTAAAATGTGTTAAATTTTAGAAGCTATCCTCTACAACTTGAGACTAATTGTGGCTAATAGGATCACATTTGAAAATTTCATCTGTATTCCCTATGTTTACTGCTGCTGTTTTTTTCATCTTTAGTTTTAAGATATTATAGTGATGCCATATGTATGGTATGATGTAAAATGGTTCCCACGCTATAAAAAATTTGGAGACGTGTTCCCTGAAGCCTAGCTACAAAATGGAAACAAAACAAAAGTCATTGAGGAAACTTAATTTTTGGGTGTATTCACTGGTGTATTTGGCAGTTTTTGTGCTCCACTTCCCGTGAAATCACCCTTGAGTTAATTCATAGATAAACTGAAGTGGGCCCTCAAACCTGATCCTAATTTGCGACATTGCCAACATGAAACAAGTAGTGAGTGACAATTTCAAACATAAAAACAAATTACAAATCCAATTTTGTCTCATCTGGTCGAAGGTTCGAAATGTTAAAAAACTCTTAAATCCACAAAAAATCCCATGCCTGAATTGGGCCTAATGCAAACTCATAGTTATCAAAACAGTGGATTGTCAAGTCATTGTTTGTGTGTTAACCGCATAGAGTTGTTTGTATGGCCTTCATTTTCCTTCACACATTTCCACTTCTCAGAAGGCTACATGAAAAAACAACATGACAGTAATCAAAGGATGAATTTATTAATGTTAAATTAATCTTTATTTAATCTAATATATATTTTGGGACTTCTGTTTGTCTGTCTGTCTATTAGCTATGGCCGGGAAAACTGTCAGACAGATTGAGCCCAAACTTCCTATCTAAGGGTAAAATCCCAGATGGAATGTCATCGCACCGCTTCTGAGAACGTCAGAGCACTCATTCTCCAATCCCCCGCAACAGCAATGGGTAGTTCATGGGTTAGGGGTCATCTCAAAACTACTATCGGGATCCCGATAGATATCCCGATAGGATTCCGATAACTCAAAACTATCTTCTAAATTTCCCGATAGATTCCGATAGAGCGGTCACCATTTCCCGAAAATATTCCGATACCGCATCTAAATATTCCGATAACGCGCTGATTTCCCGAAAAATTTCCCGAAAACTTCCCGAAAGTAACGTAGCGTATTACAAACTTTCCGATAATTTACCCATTTATTTCAAGAACAATTAGGCCTATGTCTGTTTTGATAATCGATGAATCGAGCATGTTTGTTTATGTTTCCGGTTCTATTTGTTGTCATTACTTTTGGATTCGTCCACAGCCTCCTTCGTAAGCATATTTTTATTGGGGTGGAAGCTTGTTTAAAAGAATTAAAACTTTACACGTTTCAAGTTTTGATTCCAAGTTATTAAATTGTCCATTGAATTCTTTTTGCATATTATTCATACAGCACATATCTCCTAGAAACGCTCTGAAGGAAACATAAAAAGAAATGGTTTCATACAGGTAGTACCCCTTCAACACTAGCAATAGACTGTTCCAAAGTGAACGTGATAAAAAATTGAAATATATATTTGATAAAACTCTTTTGGCCCTAGAAATGTTCTCATATAAAACTGTCATTTGATTTGATTTTTTCCCTCATTCATCACAAGATCATATGAATAATATTTTATTTTAATACACTGAGTGAGCAATTTTGAGAATTAAATAAAGTTTTGATCGAAAAGTTCGACAACATTTTCGATTTTCTCTTCAGTTTCACGTCCCAACATCACGCCAATTCAGCCCAATATTGTGGGCACGGGGATTGCCTGGATTAGTACCCAAATAAATTATGTTGTTAAAGCGCATTGACAAATACATAATCTTGAGTATATTCTCCACACTATAATCGAAAAATACAAAGGAATGGACACATGATTCAATCAAAATTGTTTATTTAAAAAATACTCTCGCTAAGAAACCCCCACTGATGACGTGCGCAAAAAATAAGTACCAACAGTAAACACGTGTTGTTGGAAATTGGGGCGCACAATGGGGACTCATTTATCATGGCTATATCTATTACCCATTCGGTAATTCATAAATGACATTCATTGCAAATTCAAACAGAATATATCTTAGATTTAGTATTAGTATCAATTGACCATTTATCGAATGTTGTCATTGAACTTATTGATCAGCTGATGACGATGAAAAAATCTAGGAACCTTGTCGACGTCATAGCAGCAATGATAAAATACTGTAGCACAAATTTAATGTGCATCGGCCGTTTTGTTCTCTCGTTTGATTAATAACATTATTATTCTGCGCGCATTGACAATTACATAATCTTGAGTATATTCTCCACAATGTAATCTAAAAATACAAAGGAATGGACACACGATTCAATCCAAATGGTTTATTTAAAAAACACTCCCGCCAAAAAAGATCAAGAAACGCCCACTGATAACGAGCGCAGAAATTTGTACCTGCGAACACGTGGTGTTGGAATGTGGGGCGCACAATGGGGACTGTCATCTATCATGGCTGTAACTATTAGTCATTCGGTAATAAATAAATGACATTCATTGCAAATTCAAACATAATATATCTTAGATTTAGTGTTAGTATCAATTGACCATTTATCGAGTGTTTCCATTGAACTTATTGATCAGCTGATGACGATGAAAACACATCGGAACCTTGCCGACGTCAGCGCAACAATAATAAAATACTGTATAGCACAAATGTGCATCGATCGGCCGTTTTGTTCTCTCGTTTGATTAATAAAATTATTATTCTCCGCGCATTAACACTGCCAAATACTCAAGTAAATTGGCCATATCATGATGTGAAAAATCAAAGAAATGACATTGTATAACATTAGTTAGGCCTACTTTTATTTGAACACAAGAGTTCACGAGACAAACGCGGCTATTTTAAAATTGAAAGTGCGCAAATCAATTCCGAATAGTGCTGCATTACCACGAATTACTTATCGGAACTGTCTTGTCATTTTATATTGAATATGATTGCTCAAAATTTCACTAAGAGAAAGCACTTTCTCGATCGTAGGCACGAAAGAATTGTTTAATTTATTAATTGCACAAGATATGTGCGGTGCGAATGTATTGACTGCAATGTCAAGGTCAAAAACCGGTGCGTTGTAAATTGAAGTAAACAAAAAACACGTGCGTTGTAATCGATGGCACAATGTTGACTAGTTTGGACTAATAATGCAGTCAATTGTAACTGAATTTACACGTAACTATCCAAGAGTTGATAGGCCACTTGATGATTTATTTTATGTTTCATTTCACCACGTAGCCATGGCTTAAAACATTAATAAATCACTCAATTTCGTGATATGGTTTTCCGACAGAGAAATTGAAACTGAAAGTCACATTGATCTGTTGATAAAACAAAACTTACCTTTCGTTTGTTTATTACATTTATTGTTATAAAATATAAATATAAAACCTACTAAATATTCACCATACTATCATGCTTGGGGAGGGGGATTCACAACTCTGAATTTTTTTTTACTCCCAGTCCCCATCCATACAGATGAACATAATTTCATAAATCAGAAGCCACATAACATTTAGTAATAATACATGTTTGTCCCCAAAAACATTGACGTCACCAGAAAGTTCTGTTGGCTGGAGGTAATATTACTGTTGGGTAAATGGTTAATATCTAAAGTAAACTAAATAAAAGTTAGCAAGACATCTTTTTGAAAGAAAAAAATGACGAAATATAGGAGCAGGCCTACTACAAATAAATCGCATCGTGTTACCTTGACCTTGATGATGCAATCGTGAAATTCGACACTGTCAACATAATTAGGCTATGTTCAACTTATCGAAATAATCAATGCAGCATTATAATTAGTAGTAATTACAGAAAACAAAATTAATGTAGAATATGAAAAGCAGCCCATGCACACATTTAATTGTCAGTTAAATGTTTTGATTACTTCGCGTATTTATAACCTTTGCACTGCAGATTTGCATGGAATTTTCCATTCATATTTGCACATGCTCTTTATTTACCATATTACGATTCATGAAAAAGTATGGAATATTACTGCTAAATGTTGCTAAAACTTTACATGTACAGCAGGACACCCCCCCCCCCCCCCATATGTCTATAGCCTACTCTTGACTAAAGGGTAGAGAACCGAGTAGATATGCATGGCGTGCATGATCGATCTACCCCCCCCCCCCCCCCCCCCCCCCCCGAAACTGCATGACCATGCAGAATGTAGGCATAACAGCAAAATTTCCTGCTTAGGCTAAAGTTAAACCCACTGTGGATATATATTTTTCTTTCTACGGCTGTCTACTGGCGAGATTTGTTGTTTCGATGCATGTGCCGGTAAACAAAAATGCAATTGCCAAGATTGCGTTATATATGGGAGGCCAAATTCACATTTAATAATTAATTGTGCTTAAGCGCAATCAATTGCGCTTAAGCGCAATTTGCTTAAGCGCAAATAATTACGCTTAAGCGCAATTCATGGTTATATGTAACAAAACACCCCTGGTGAATAAATAGGTGTCTCCATAACTTAGCATTAACTCCTATTGACATGTCACCTCTTGGTTTCATTGGTTTGATTGGGTAGGGAGCTAGCCCAACTTCTTTATCAAAATGGCTGACTCGCAATAGTATCACCTTCTGTTTTAGTTGGAGCGACTCGTGATAGCATTATATTATCTTCGGTATATATTAGTTGGGGCTACTTGCAATAGCATTACTTTCTGTATTAGTCGGGGCGACATTGATTTTCTTAAATTTTCGAGTATACAGGCACACCATATGAGGGAAGCAAGCCCTCGGTGACACCACATTCACACTATATGATCATGGAAATACTATAGATTTGTGCAAGAGATGCTGATTTAATAAGAAAAACTAGAGCTCCAGGACTGAGACACCAAAGCTCCAGTGATTACACACCATTTTTTGGACAGGGATGCTGATAATATGAAAATAGGGTTTTTTCCCCATGATTTAAGTCAATAAGTAAACCATACAGTAATGCTCTAATTAATCGACTCCTTAACCACAGCAGAATTATGGATAACTTTTCAGGATTTAGTCGGAAATATGGCTTGTTGCCATTCATTGGAAAGCTTTCGAGAGCTTTTCGATGAATGGCAACAAGCCATATTTCCGACTAAATCCTGAAACGTTACCCATAATTCTGCTGTGGTTAAGAAGTCAATTAATTAGAGCATTACTGTATGAGGTAAGAAAGCCCTCATGCAGTGACACCGCATGCATGTATAGGCTAAAATCTGTGCAAAAATACATTAAAAACATCATACAAAAAATTACTAAGAGTTCCGGGAAGGCGACATCAATTCTTTGGATAGAGGGATGCTGATAATATGTAATTAGGGATTCTCCTTGTTGAACACATACTCACAGTTGACTGTTGAGTACATGTCAAAATTAGCCCAATGCTCATCTTGTGTTGCTAGGTGATACACCAGGTCATGCTAATAGTTTATGGGTAGGTTAGATAGTAGTCACAATTATGCTTAAGCGCAATTAATTGCGCTTAAGCATAAATGCCCTATTTGCGCTTAAGCACAATATGTGGTATTTGCGCTTAAGCGCAATTGATTGCGCTTAAGCGCAATTATTTGCGCTTAAACGCAATCAATTGCGCTTAAGCGCAATCAATTGCGCTTAAGCGCAATTCATTATTAAATGTGAATTTGGCCTCCCATAAAGCACATCAAATGCTGCATGGACATCGCACATATTCCAATATAAATTTCGCCTAGGCTATGTATATTCGGAATAAAGGCCTACTTGTACACATGTCTGATATTTTTTTTAAGCTTGAGTTGTCCAATGTTTGAAATTGTTTTATAAATCCGTTCACTGTGTGAATTTTCGAGACGTATTACTCTGCAATGCTAAAAATAGAACATACGACATCTCGTGTTAAGACTGCACTCGATTGTGCATGCATTAATTGTGTCGTCGGCGATTCGCGATTAAATACAAATCTTTTACATTTGCCATAATATATGTATTTCTTTATTTCCTCCATATTAAAAGTCGGATGTATTTAAACATATTACAAACACAATTAAGCTTTGAAGACAGTAGCCGCAACGCCGAAATAAATCTTAGAATTTAATCAATTGATGGATCTGTTCTATTTTTAGAAAGTGAAAGTAGCCGCTTGCATTAAGGCCTACTATACATATTTGGGTATGCTCCCCGTGAATTTATTTATTGATTTTGAAGATTTCCCGATGGGTGGGGTGTATTGTCCAGGTAAAATACCGATATTGTACGTAGCACCCACTGATCACCACAGTATAACATATAATAGTTCTACGACACGTGTCCCCTGATACTTTAAAACTTTATACTAACGATTTCTCATATTAGGAAACTATTAAATCAATAATAAAGATAGGCCTATAAAACATAAAATCGCGATAAAAGTCCGGAGTAATCCCGATACAGAAACTTTCCAAACAACATGCGTTGTTTTCGGAATATGATACTCCGAAATGAAAGTAAACTCCGATAGAATCCCGATAGACTATGTAAATATTCCGATAATTTCCCGAAAAACGTTGCGTCATTTCCCGATAACTGTATATATAACTATCGGTATCCTATCGGGAAATCTATCGGGATCCCGATAGTAGTTTTTAGATGACCCCTTAATCGCGTGACAGTTAAAGAGCGTTCGTATCCGCAGTGTCGTTGATAAAGAGTGTGTATGTGTCTGTGTACAGACATGAGCGTGTTGTGTGATTCTGTGTTCGTACTTAGGGGTTCTTGGGAATGGGGGAGATTTTCATCGGGTCAGTTTTTCCGCCCGAGGTGACCTTCACCTTGAAACAGGTACCCACAAATGATCTAATATATATTTTGGGACTTCTGTCTGTTTGTTTGTCTGTTAGCTATGGCCGGGAAAACTGCTGGACGGATTTCGACGAAATTTGATATCTACGGGTGATTTTGTCCGGGGAGTGTTTTGGACGGGTCAAATCGTGACTCCAACCTGACCTTGACCTTCAAAATGGTCAATTCAAGGTCAAAGCCCGGACGAATTCGGGTCACCTGCTAGTTTCATATATAAATGCGGGAATTTATAAAGTGTAACAACATTGCAATGATGTTTTAAATTTTAGTCGTTATCGACATTCTTATAAGCAAATTATCATCAATGTTTCGATGTTGATTTTCGCTCTTTCAAAAGTTTCAACATTTTACTTAAATTTTTAGTCTGTTGTGGTTTCGAAGTTATCGCGCTTTTATGGTCAGTCACTTTCAACATTAGCACATTATTTTTCGTCATTTTCTACCTTTTTTTATTCGCATTTTTACTTCAAAGTGTTTCGACATTATCGACAATTTTCAACGCATATGCGGAAATTTCACATGCTCCCTTGGGTGTGCAGATAGATTCAAATTAAAAATCGAAGATGGCTGATGGTGATGTTTTTGAAAGAAACTCGGACAATATTGGTAGCCCCCATCTATAGGTCACCCTGAAGATCCATGTTTAATTTAGAATAAATCAGATGAAAAATATTGGCTGCATAGCGTACCAAAGGATTTAGTCATACAAAGAGTAAAATCCAAGATAGCTGCCGGTGGCCATGTTTTTTTTTATATCAGAAATGGTTCAAATGTGATAGCTCCCATCTAGAGGTTATCCTAAACATGCCTGGAAATTTTAAAAACAATTCTCCAATAAATATGGGCTGCAGGGTGTGCCAATGAATTCAAATATGAAATAAAAAAGATGGCTACTGGCGTCCATGTTTTTTAACGAATTTCGGAAAAAAATGATGGCTCCCCTCTGCAGGTAACACCGAAGATCCATATGAAGTTTGGATGTGACCTGTATGTTGTGCCAAAGGAAATTGTTGACAGATGGACAAACGACTCAACATACGTTCAGACGAATGCCAACCCATGACAATAGCTCAAATTTGACTTTGTTAAATTGAGCTAAAACTACTAGCATTTTCATCTGTTCTTAATTACCATTTTGAAAGAGCTATTCTCACTGCAATGACACATGAAACTAACAAACCCCATGCTCATCATCATCTGACCAAACACTGGAGTTCGGGCAGGTACTGAAATTATAAGATAACTCAAACTTCGCCTCAGAGCTACAATAGAGTGATATCTGGTGGCTTTTGTCGCCTTGTAAAATTAGGCCTGTTCGGGAGTAGTTTGTTCAATGAAGACACCTTGTAAAATAAGGCCTGTTCGGGAGTAGTTTGTTGAATGACGACACCTTGTAAAATAAGGCCTGTTCGGGAGTAGTTTGTTGAATGAAGAAGCCTTGTAAAATAAGGCCTGTTCGGGAGTAGTTTGTTGAATGACGACGCCTTGTAAAATAAGGCCTGTTCGGGAGTAGTTTGTTTAATGAAGATGCCTTGTAAAATAAGGCCTGTTTGGGAGCAGTTTGTTGAATGAAGACACCTTGTAAAATAAGGCCTGTTCGTGAGTAGTTTGTTGAATGAAGACGTACCCCAATTTCCTTGATCTTTTGGAGTGGGTTAATCTTCTTTTTAGTTGCCTTTTTGTCCATCCTTTTACTCTCTATGTTGGTATCGGCAGCAGTGATGAGCTTCTGTAGATCCTGGGCTTTCTTCTCACGTTCTTTCTTCCTCATTTCGATCTTTTTAAGCTCTTGTATTAACTTCTCTTCTTCATCAACCTGCAAAAATGTACTATGTTCTAGTAAAGAGTCTTCAATCAAATTCATGTTGAATACTACATTCACATATACATTTGTGGTATATATGTATGAATAGAGCATTCAAACATACTATAAAAATATTCATCATGTGTGCGCGAGTCATTTTCCTAAGATTTTTAAGATACCAGTAAAATGCAAGCAAAGTCAAGCATGTCTCCAATGGTCAGTTCAGAGTGAGCAATGCTAAATATGTGTAGTCTATAACCCTGGTATTAACAACAAATGCAATGACAAGCGTGGCATATGCCCCCAACGCTCAGTTTAGAGAATGGGCAATACTAAATATTTGTATGGATGGTAATTTCTTTTTATTTTCTAAATCCAAGAATTGAATATCCTTTCCCCCCTAAACTGGCTACCAAACAAACCAATGCACAACAGAATATGATGATCCATGCCAAAGTTACAAGCTGAAATTAGAAATGTAATGAAAGGACACAAAATTCCCAACTCAAACAAGGGCTGCAACTCTGGTAAAAAACTCTTTGGGTATCCTTTACCGTATGCTGGGTTATCACCAAATGAAAGCACAACAGCTTGTGTAATTCTGGCATGGTTCACCATGCCAGAATTACACAAGCTGAAATGTTCATGCAGACAAAATTCACAAAGGTGCAAGTCAATCAATGGTCGTAACTCTGATAAAAATGAATGGACGAAACCTGTAGTAAGTTGGTATCCTTTCCCCTGAGATGTGCTATCACCATCGAAAAGCAGAATTGAATCCAATGATCCATGCCCAAGTTACAAGCTGATATGTTCCTTCAGACATAAAATTAATAAATTTCCACTAATTAATGGACAAAATCCAAAGTATATGGGTATCCTTCCCCTCAAGCTGTGCTATCACCATACCAAAGCAGAACCAAATACGATGATCCATGCCCGAGTTACAAGCCGAAATCTTTGTGTGGATCAGGCCCCAAGCTACATGTAGGAGGAAACTGGAGCGAAGTTCTTGCCCTCGAGTTGGCGACTTCACCCTCCGATGTCAGCAAGTGAAAAAGAAGTCACCGTCCAAATTTGTTTCCATTTTGTTGTTGTTGTGGTCAGAATAACAATGAAATTATGAATGACACTGTAGCTCAACTTGGAAAGGGAATAAATTCATGTGTTACATTCAATGACCCCAAAAATGACTCGTTCCCATTTACGTGTCAGTCAATGTTAATATCCATGACAAATTTAATGATGATCCGACAAAAGATACGACCTGTAGCCTGTGTCAAAGGACTTAGTCATACAAAGAGTAAAATCCAAGATGGCTATCGACGGCCATGTTTTATGGCAGAATGACCCCAAAATGACTCATTCCCTTCTACATGTCAATATTAACTTCCACGACAAATTTCTTGATGACCAGACAAATACTCTGGCCTGTAGTCTGTGCTAATGGATTGAATTTTGAAATCCAAGATGGCCGTTGGCAGCCATGTTTTTTTGCCGAATGACCCCAAAATGACTCGTTCCCATCTACATGTCAATGTCAACAGCCATGACAAATTTCATAAAGATCCGACCAAAGGTATGACCTGTAGCCTGTGCCAAAGGATTTAGTCATGCAAAGAGTAAAATCCAAGATGGCTGCTGGTGGCCATGTTTTTTGGCCTAATGACCCCAAAATGACTCGTTCCCATCTACATGTCAATATTAACATCCATGACAAATTTCATGATGATCAGACGAATCGTACAAGCTGTAGCCCAAGTTAATGGATTGAATTTTGAAATCCAAGATGGCCACTGGTGGCCATGTTTTTTTGCCAAATGACCCCAAAATTACTCGTTCCCCTTTAAATGGCAATGTCAACAGCTATTACAAATTTCATCATGATCCGACCAATGGTACATCCTGTTTTTTTTACGCCTCACATATGCACACACACAGACGATGGATACCAAGCCATGGCAATTGCTCAAACTTTGCAAAGTTGAGCTAAAAATCGAAATAAAACGTCAAATGCTGGCCTTTTATTTCAATGTGGAGGTGTCTAGACTCAAATATTATTATTTATTTTTTATTTATGTTTTTATCAAGTCTCCCCATATCTCCCTGTTTTGGGCTGAGGTCTCCCTAAAATCTCCAGAGGGAGATGTCAATATCCCTGTCTTTTGGCCTCGGGTACGGACACAAAATTTACAAATTTCCAAGGCTATTAAGCCAATTCCATTTATTCTTCCCCGTTCAGTAATATCCTTCAAAAAGCTTCTTACAAGTCGGCAATCCCCAAAAATATGTACGATGTCCTTAATCGCAGTACCACAACAGTTAGATTGATTGTTTCATTCGATATTGATTAATATTTTGAGGAATTCTATGATTTATTCTATACTGCCGCCACCAAAGTTTTGTGTCAGGCAAGGTGGTGAAGGCGAGGTTATCATATATTTCCCAACAGACTTCGCTATCCGCAATTATATGCCATTTTTAGTGCGATTTTGGCACTATAAGGCAGAGGTTTAAAATTTTGTAGAAATTCTGTCCCCCGTGTGCATTACGCAGTGGAATGATGAAGTTATTTGGAAGAATGGGACTGTCTATCCGTGCTAAGGGCGGGTCAAGCTTTTTTGACATTGCGATGGTTTGCCGACGGATGCTATTTAGTGTCAAAAAAATAGTGTTAAATAGTATTTAAATATACTTTCTTCTGTATGAAAATTTCCATTATATTGAAGTAAATCATTCACAAAATAGATGCCTTTTCTGTGCCAAGAAGCAAATTTTATTGTATGCCAATCAATTTCTAATTCTGGGTTGTTCCAAATAGTGCACAATTTCAGTCAGATTTTTTCATGATCTAACATGCAACCAGTACATCATGCCAAAAAGGGTTTCTAATGGTACTAGCTTTTTGTTTCAAAAATATGTGATTATAGGTATCAAGAATATAAAGTGTCGAGTGTTGTATCGTCTGCGTACTGTGTTATCTTATATTCAATGCTGTCGAGGGTTTAGCGGGATGTTTATTGTTTCTCACCATTGTTTCTCAGCGCTAGTATTTCTGCGCAGAACAAAAAAATATATGGAGATATAGGAACACCTTGTCCACAGCTTCGACCTAGAGTAAAATTTTGTGATATGTGTCCATTTAACAATAAGAAGGAGTTTATATTGTCGTAGAATATAGAGAGCCATTTCTTCATCGATTCACCAAAGTTGAAAAAACCAAGGCATTTGAGCATAAAGCTCCACGATACAGAGTCAAAGGTATTTTCAAAATATAAAAGTAATAAGACGCCAGGAATTTTTTTCAAATTAGTTTTGTATATGATGTCGTAAATCAGCCATGTATTATCTTCTATGTATCAACCTTTTTAAACGAGAGGCCGATCACGATCGGCAGATGTTTAACCCATACCTTGGCGATAGCGATTAGCTATCTTTATAAATTTTATAAATCCTTACACCAACCTTTTCATGAGTGCAAAAGTTTCAACAATTCACACTTTATAGTGATTGTGTGAAAAATATTTAGTTATCACTTTGTGTCAACAGGATTGGTGTAGGATGTTAATATTTTTAAGCAAATAAACCAAATGACCCTCACTATGCAGGTTAGGGTGTGTTCCCGTCAACTATGCCAAGACCTACACGTATAAACATAATCAATGGAAATATTTGAGTTATCAAATCGGATAGAATGGGGTTAATCTTACCCAAACTAATGAACTGATAAACACAAAATAGTCTATAAAAAGCATGTCATTGGATTTAGAAACCCAGACAATAAGTCAGTCTCAAGAATACCAGCACCATTAATATTACCTTGGAACCCAAATGCAATTGAGGGAATTTCAAAATAAGACATTTCCTCTAATGATGTATATTCAATCGGTGATTTATTGAAACCCTTAGGGAGCATGTCAAAACCTCTTTCGCATATGCGAAAATATTGTTGATAATGTCGAAAAAGTTTTGACGTAAATGTGCAAAAACGAAATGTCGGAAATGACGAAAAATAATGCGATAACGTCGAAAGCGACTGGCCATAAAAGTGCGATAACGTCGAAACCACAACAGACCAAAATTTCCGTAAAATGTCGAAACGTTTGACAACGCGAAAGTCGCGACGTCGAAACATTGATCGATATTCGCAAACGACGAAAAGTTGACGAAAAGTTAAAACATCGATACGATGTTATCGTACTTCATAAATTCGCGCATTTATTTTTGCCTTCTGCGTAATCAGATGCCAGCTGAATTTTGATTGGCTGAATTGTGTGAAGGAAAATAAAGTTCAGCCAAAGGCCATACAAACAACTCTATGCGGTTAACACATAAGTACAACGACTTGACAGTTCAACTGTTTTGATAGCTATGAGTTCGCACGAGTCCTAATTAAACAATAGTGAACCCATTCCAAATGTGTGATGGGGTGACATTTTAATAGCAAAAGGCTATACAGTCAATTTCGCTTTATTGCATAGCTTCGGTGCATGGCTTTTCTTATGCAGTTAACCGAATATGCATAAAGCCGAAATCACGAAAAAAAAGAAGCACAAGCCAATTTCTATCACCAGCATCAGTCTAGAAATACAGTGAATTGTTCATGTTTCGTTCATTCAATTTCATCATCAATTTAGTTTCTTTAAAATATAACTATCTAAAGAGCTTCATCTATATTAATTTAATGTTATTCCATATTATATTATCATCTACGATTGTAAAATGTTCAAGAATAAAACGATGTTCTTGTCGATAACGGCAACCCCCATTGATAATAAACTCACTATATACATGTTTATATATAAAATATATCCAATCAATCAGTTAGAAATGCATTTATACACACATGTAATATTAAACAAATAATCATTAACTACCCACCAAATATCAGTTAATAGCCACCAAGAACTGGTAAGAAAACGCCAATGTTTCCCGATAAAAATATAAAAATACTATTTTCGTTTGTTTCATGTTATGTACGGTAGTTGCCGTTTATTTTCGGTAATTTTGTTTGTTTAAAAATAAATAGGTATATGAAGAGCCTAATCTATATTAAATTGTGTCAATTTAATGTTATGTGCTATTATATCATCATCTAAAATGCAGTAATATTGAAGAATAAAACTGTTCAGTTTCCCCCTATTCTAAATACTGCACACATGCGTAATTTATTCAATACAATACCTATAAGAAATGCATGCCATCAACGTAATATAATACAAAAACAAACATTTGTTATCACCCAACCATCAATCCATGTAGCCAACTAGAAACTAACAAAAATCAAATTGATTTCCCAATATATCATGCATATTTGTGAGTGCAATTTACAAATCTATATTGAACTATGGGAAGAGGCATAACTCTATTCATTAAATGCAACATTAATTTTGGGGAAATAAAGTGTCTTCAAAAATTAAATAAAATCACGATCTGATAATTAATCAGTGCACAATCACACCAAAACAATTGAGTAGAAACTGTCAAACGTAAATGTTTGCTGAATTGAGCCCCAATATAGTTTTAATTAAACATTGAAGCCCAACAGTGTACAAACATATAGGCCTACTGACATATAATGACGTATGCCAGTCCTCACAACTATGCGTGGACTGTGCAACAGTTTTGTTGTTGTTGTTGTCGTGATGTCTTCTCAATTAGTGAACAATGGTTTAACTTGTCGGACAAAACCAACACATCTGATATATGAAATTCCAAAATGAAGCGATTTGATGTCATAATATCAGTTCGATCATGGCTAGAAACAGTGATGAAATCGAATAGATCTATCGTTAGCGGGCATATACTCAGTTGGGAAAATATTAGACCAGCAGTTTACACAGGTCGACAGAACGAAGAAGTTAGGGTTTTCACAACCCCAGGTATCACACATCTAACAGAAAAAAGATGAAATCACACAGAAATTTGAAACCAGCTGCACCCACCCACAATGGGAGCGACAACCGTCCATCCAGCATTTGAAGCAATAGGCCCGATATAGAACAAGCCCTCATCACATTGTATTAACGCCAGACATATATATATATATATATATATATATATATAGAGAGAGCCATACCCCCTAAGTTCATTGTTTTATAATGGTATGTATATCATTATCCATGTTTGTATTATTCATTCAATAAAGAATCGAGAAAAACATAACACTCAACTCCTCTGCCAGTCAATGATACCCACCTACGAAACTAGGGTTGGCCTGGGAAATTACAGTGCTAAAAATAGCACAACATAACACGTGCAATTCGTGGAAATTCCAAACTATTCTATGTTTTGTATTAACTTAACTTTGTCGCATCTGATCGCTGATATATACGGAAAAAATGCGTAGATTTGAAATAAAAGTCGCCGACGAATTAATCATGATAACGCTGCGCTCCGATATCTATCTAACAACGATTTCATACTTAAATTGCGAAAATGGAAGCATTGTTTACAACAAAACCACCACCGGGTTTACGGTACTTTCAGAATGCCATAGACTAAAACGAGAATGCAACGATGCCGTAAACATTAAAATATCACACTGACCAACCGTTTCCCCGTTGTGGTGTGCGTTTGGCTGTTGTGGTGTGCCGAAACGCCGTTGTATGGTGTTTTTGGCGAAATTAGCAAGCGGGTAGGAGAGGGCTGATCACCAAAATCGGGATGGGGAGTTAATGTGCATATTTATTATAATGAGACCCCCACAGCCCTGAAGAAGGATGTTATACCCAACGAATGAGCGCTTCCCTGGCTCTCTGTTTGTTTGTATGGCTGAGAAATAGCCTACACAAAATGCCAAGGTGGGCATTCTGACCATGGTTCCTTGAAATGAAAGCCTTATTTGCTCACCCCTGAACACAATTTGACACCCCGCTGGTATTCTCCACGTAAGAAAAATTATCCCCGATCATGCTGGTAACGGCCCCAACTCTCCAGTGGCCTAAATATTCAATAAAATCCCAATCGAAGTGAGTCAACAGCAGCGAAAAAATTACAACGCCGTTGTGGTTTTGATGGCAACAACGTTGTGGCGGGGCTGGTTTTTCGATTTTCGGCGATCATGCAGTATTTTGATGTTTTTGAGACCAGAACAAGGTGTTTCACGACTATTTCGTATTGTGTATCCAAAATATTACATGTATTATCCGTATAAGCAATGTTTACTCGTGTATACATGCCACGTAACCCGTCCCCATAAACACGTTTTTTGTGCTCCAAACAAGTATATTATTGTCCACATAGGCCTATACCACGGCGTGGAACGCGCGTACATCACATATTGAATCTCTAACCAAAGCGGATTTGATTTTAAATTGATTTAAAGCGGATATAAGGGCTGTGTCCGACGGAATAAACTAGTGGATGAGGCATATAATTTTTCATTACATCTTTTATAACCAGTGGATGATAAAAACTCGGAATTTATAAAAGAAATTAGATGAAAAATAGGAACGAAATATGCACCGAATTTGAACATCAAACACTGCTTAACCGTTTAATTGATATTTGTAAAATTCACACATATTAAAGGTACGGTTGGCCTTAATTGTCGAAAATATTCATATTTGTTTCAAACACCGTAAACAGAAAAACATTAAACCGCATACAGTTTCGTTCATATATACCATGACCATCGTGTAATCTACTATATTTTACCAAGCAAGGGCCTGATTGTGTTACAGAAGACAGCACAATGCTACTGGTTAATAACACACAAATTGTATAAACGCTCTTTATTAGTTCCATACAAACAAACACCATGCAGAAAAGTAACCTTTTATGCTTTTGTTTACATAACAA
The DNA here is from genome assembly GCA_032622095.1 of Siphonodentalium dalli. Taxonomy (NCBI): domain Eukaryota; kingdom Metazoa; phylum Mollusca; class Scaphopoda; order Gadilida; family Siphonodentaliidae; genus Siphonodentalium; species Siphonodentalium dalli. The sequence goes on from CP136063.1 coordinate 127,668,083, forward strand.
TGGTCAACAATATGACAATAACATACTGTTTATGCGATATTTCTTATTGGTATACGGACAAATGTTCTTTCTGTTTGTGGCGGTTTTTGACGGGTGGAAATAATTTCACAGGATACCCACCGCCAAGGCCAACCGTACCTTTAATTTGTTCTCTCACATAGCCCACAACTCATGCACCAAATATATAACATAAAATGTACGAAGTGAGCGGCTTATACTAAGTTATAGATTACAAAGTGACGTAAGTTCCCCGTCCTGTATACTCATGATACTGCTGTTTGACCAACTCAAGTTTATTTGGCGCGAATAGGCGATTTGATTACGAAAATTATAAACGCACTCAAAACCTACCCTCACCCTATTTCATAAAAGTTTTACCACAATGGTATTTCCAAGAAAGCCACACATATAAATATATTAGTTTCCATATATGCCATATGATGATTACGTTCATGATTATCATGTTCTCTTATATAATACATTTTATAATCGCCGTCGAAATTCTAATTTATGAATCTGTTGTATGTTATATAATAACACGTGTCTGGTCTGCTTCTTGAGTATTGTTATAAAATAGAAATAGCTTCATTGGTCCACTGCTGGAGCTTATAAACGGTAAGGATCGTTATTGGGGTTATATGCCAAACATGAACAACTGATGGTTATATGCCAAACATGAACAACTGATGGTTATATGCCAAACATGAACAACTGATGGTTATATGCCAAACATGAACAACTGATGGTTATATGCCAAACATGAACAACTGATGTTATATGCCATATCAATTCATTTTAAAATTTTCCAAAAATCCTTTTTTATTTATTTTCAGACTCTCATATCATTTTCTTTTTGTCAAACCAAAGAGTGCTGGAGTGCTATGTCCTAAATCCAAAAAACGCAATTTTACCAAAAAATAACAAAATTCCTATTTTTTTTAATAATTCCGATAACGCAAGGATAATTTCTACACAAAAGAAGTTATTTTTTCCTTTTTTTTGTAGTATTACACACTAAACTCTCACACCACATTTAGTTAAATATTATTTATCATGACCCAAATTCGCGTTTCTGTGTGGGTAGGTCTGGGGTAGGGCGGTGTCATTACATTTTAAATGATGCACGTTATTTTGTTAGTGTCTTTATACGAAATAACGCGAATTGTTCCTAAGTCCCGTATCCCATAGGAGCATGCACTGTAGTGATGCGGACTGGACCGCTTTGGACCGGTCCGGTCCGTGGTCCAGGGGTGGACCGTGGTCCGGTCCGGACCGGGTGTCACTGGACCGGACTGGACCGCTTTTTGGCGCCGGTTCGGTACTCTCCGGTCCGGTCCACTATTTTACTTCAGTTATAATAAACTATAGATATATCGCGAATATTATTGCGTATTTGCCGTCATATCAATTAACAATGATGTATTGACGCATTCAAGTGGTTAATATCTATTAAACGTTGATGCCACGAAAACAATGTATAGATGTACTTAGTACATGTCACTTTCCTTATAATGTATTAGTGTAACTCTGGCCAACACTATGTAGCACCCTATCAATGCGACAAACATGCAACTGAATGAGTATGGAACTATTTGTCATAAACAGTGTAACATGGCATCAACTGATCAATTTGGATGGATATCGAATCGAGTATTCTATTGTTTTTCACAGTTATAATTATCAAAGAAACATGCACACCACATTGCATAGTACATACACAAGAGTCACATTAATCCAATAATAGTTGTACTTATAGGTATATAAACTGCAATTGTCAGGACTATACAATCAGCCATGCATCACAATCTCCAAGACTCCAATATAAATGTAGTAGTAATATTTGTATATTAATTGTCATCAGTATAGTTATTTCGTTTAAATTTCAATTTAATGAAAATAAGCATGATACGAATCATGCATACGATCAGTTGAGTGCCATGTTAGATTGGTTATAACACATTCTGGCCCTAGCTATATATCTGTCCAATACATTTAATTAGTGCATGTTCGCATTACTAGAAATACTATTACTGTGCATCGTTCCCAGTATATCCCTCCAGATACAGACAATGTTGCATACAATCGGCAAACAATGTAAGTTTTAACATATATGGACTCATTGCAATGCACTGAACTCAGTAACCTTATAGTTTGTACTATACAGAGTAAAAACTTTGAGAAAACAGAGAATTCATTAACATATAGCCTATTATAGGTGGACCGGACCGTTTTGGACCGGTCCAGGCATGTGTACCAGACCGGAATGGCCTGGACCAGACTGGACTGGACCGCCTTGGCAGTGAACCGGACCACCCAATGTGGTCCAGTCCGCATCACTAATGCACTGGGGGTCAAATATCTATCATTTTTCGTGGTTCATCACTAAACAAAGTTATAAATATGTAGGTTTTGTTTGTTATTTCTATACATGTCGTTTACGTTGTAATTGTGTGTCTCAAGTATGTCCATCTAAGTTCAGGGTTAGTGGCTATAACCAGTTTCCCTATCTGTGTTATAATTATCGTGTAAAGTTTGTACGCCTTGTTATGCAAACAAAGTCGGGATATGTAACGTTTTGACTTTTATTTAGACAACATAAACGGACAAACTTGACAATACCATATTATCTAGTAATATCTGCGATATATTTATGATTGATGTAAGTCTATTATAACATAAACTCTGTATTTTAGTATTCTGTCTGACTATTATAAACAGCAATCATCATCTCGAAGGCCATTATGAGGTTACATATCATGGCACGGGTGAATACAATGAGAAATATCTGTCCACCTGATATACAGAATTTCAACCAACTTTTCGGTCGTATATTCACACTAAATATACCAAAACCATACAGCATATAAGTCAAAATAAAGATTAATGTCCCGCATATATGGACAATTAACGGGCAGTTCATAACACCTCATAACTGGCTGTGAAAAATGCATGACTTGTTCGATTTGAAGCACAAAAACGTGTTTATGGGGACAGGTTACGTGGCATGTATACACAAGTAAACATTGCTTATACGGATAATACATGTAATATTTTGGATACACAATACGAAATAGGCGTGAAACACCTTGTTCTGGTCTCAAAAACATCAAAATACTGCACGATCGCCGAAAATCGAAAAACCAGCCCGACCACAACGTTGTTGCCATCAAAACCACAACGGCGTTGCTATTTTTTCGCTGCTGTTGACCCACTTCGATTGGGATTTTATTGAATATTTAGGCCATTGGAGAGTTGGGGCCGTTACCAGCATGATCGGGGATAATTTTTCTTACGTGGAGAATACCAGCGGGGTGTCAAATTGTGTTCAGGGGTGAGCAAATAAGGCTATCATCTCGAGGAACCATGGTCAGAATGCCCACCTTGGCATTTTGTGTAGGCTATTTCTCAGCCATACAAACAAACAGAGAGCCAGGGAAGCGCTCATTCGTTGGGTATAATATCCTTCTTCAGGGCTGTGGGGGTCTCATTATAATAAATATGCACATTAACTCCCCATCCCGATTGAAACTGTAGAAATTAACTCTACGTGGCATACGGAAAGTATACTATAAATCGGGGTTGTGGAATAATTTATTGTCGTCCTCGGCTGTATTCTTTTATTCATAATAGTTCGCACAATTAAATGGTGACGGTTTACCCAAAATGAAGACAAGTTACATAATCACACACAAAAACGATTTTCGAAATCAAAATTTGCATTGTTTACGGTACCACTCTGCAGTATTAATGCGACGGTGTAGCAATTATTGCACAAGATTTTGGGGGACTTCAACCTGTACTTTAACATTTACTGTAAACCAGTGATACAATATCACTGCTGTAAACCCACGGATTTGCGGCCACCGTGTGACATCAAAACGTAGGAAATGATTGTGTAGGCCTATCCTATTATATAAATTGGGTCTGGGAATCATTTATTTGGGACTTTAATCTTCTATTAATAATAGTTCATTATTACACGAAGTTTGAATTGTCCGATATTAACCAAATCGGAGATTTCAGTAGATCGGAGAAATTTACTAATAGGCCTACATATATAAACTCCGATCAAATCGGAATTGTTTTCATATCGGAGAATACTCCGATTAAATCATTGGAATTCTTATGAGAAAAACTCCGATCTGAGAAATTTCAGCATGGACACCGACATCTTCCCGTTCGCGACACATCGGTATAAAACTGCGACTATGGAGTATTTAGTGAACACAAACTGTCCTGCCAATTATATCGACACAAGAGCAATATTGACGGAAATAATGCTGCGATCTTGACGAAAACAAACACTGCAAAAATATGTCAAAACAGAACAGCGAACATTTGAGCAAAACTGTGAAACTGCGAAACAAAACTGCGATAATTGCGAAAACATCGAACCAAGACAGCAAAAATGACAACAAATTGACGAAAGCGTGCGATAATGACGAAAAACTCTGACAATGTCGGAAAAAACAACGTCAATGACGCCACATTTTTCGCAGTTTTAATGCATTTTTTTCGCATATGCGAAATAGGTTTTGACATGCTCCCTTACTGAACCTGGATCAAAGTGAAAGGGATAATATTATATATGTTTATCGCATAATATGTGTCTGATTATTTTGTTCTTGTGTGATTACTAATGTTCACATTCACTGCGCATTATCACTTAAGATAGCCTCCAGTAAATTCGCCAAATTGTCATGTGAAAAATTAAAGAATTGACTGCGTAAAACTTATGTTATGTTTTATTTGAATTGCTTGTGGCGGCGAGGCGAACACATGCAAGACGCGCCATTTTCTAAAATAATGATTTAGCGCATTTCATTATCTGCATTTTAAGAATTACCTTGTCAATTTTACACTGAGTATAATTGATAAAAAAAATACAATGGGAGAAATTATAGTTATTGGCCGTAGTTTTGAGAACAAATTTATTCTTGAATGATGAATCGAAAACCTTGTTTACTAGATACTGATGGCGCCAAAAAATAAGCGCAAATCAGGTGGGGGAAAATCAGCCGAACAATATAGTTCTCAAATATTGTTTAAAGAAAGCTACTTGCTATTGGAAATCAACTATTTGAAGCCAATGTGTAGTAATTATCGTAATCTTATGGCATTTATTTCACATGTTGGTAATTTATTTGATTTTTATCAAATATATATTTGAATTTTTTCTCACGTTCACTTTGGGAACAGTCTATTGCTAGTGTCGGGGGATACTACCTTTATAATACTATTCCTTTTTATGTTTCCTTCAGAGCGCTTCTAGGAGATATGTGCTGTATGAATAATATGCAAAAATAATTCAATGGACAATTTAATAACTTCGAATCAAAACTTGAAACGTGTAGAGTTTTAATTCTTTTAGACAAGCTTCCACCCCAATAAAAATGTGCTTACGAAGGAAGCTGATGGCGAATCCAAAAGTAATGACAACACATTGAACCGGAAACAGAAACAAATACATAAACAAAACAACATGCTCGATTTGTCGATTATAAAAACAGACATAATTGTTCTTGAAATAAATGGGTAAATTATCGAAAAGTTATCGGCAAAACGCTACTTACATTACTTTCAGAAAGTTATCGGGAATTTTTCGGGAAATCAGCGTGTTATCGTAATACTTGGATGCGGTATCGGGATATTTTCGGGAAATGGAGACCGCTCTATCATGATCTATCGGGAATTTAGAAGATAGTATTTGAGTTATCGGGATCCTATCGGGATATTTATCGGGATCCCGATAGTAGTTTTGAGATGACCCCTTAGTGTCATTCATTTACACTCGACATTGATCTATTTGACCCAAGATGGTCACCAAAACTCACAATTATAAAATTTTACAAATGTTTATATTCTCAAATGGCAAAGGAGTTGATATATTTACCAAAAATAAATTAGATACATTCATGTTAAGGTATGTTGTGACTGTTTGAACAGTAATAGGTTTTTTATAACCGAGAATATATCAGAATGGATTCTTAGAAACCTAACATGAAATTGCCCAATATAATTTAAATGACCCTGCCCATTGTGGGAAAGAAATCAAACAAGATATGTGCTGACTGTATTATCAGAGCATAACGAGTACTCAAATGAAAAAGAATCCCTGTAGTTTTATTTCATTCAAATGCCACCTGACATGAGAGATATTACTCTACCGGACCCACGCCCCTAAGAATACAGAAATGTTATCTATATATAAGATTCAATTTCAATTATCCTAGCCCGGGAACTCAATATATTCTGTTTGTAACATATAGGAATCACATTGACAATCACACCAATCATATTGACAATCACAACAATTTTACTCGAGACTAAATCATCGATGTATGGAAAAACATGCACATGAAGCAATGGATAGCGAGAACAACTTATATGAATAGGTATGCGGCGTTGTTCTCTTGTTGGACGCTGGACTGAAACTCTGACAATTATAGAAAGCTGAAAGCTCTCAACCACTATAAGTAATATTTATAATGCTGATTGCATTACATGTAGATGGACATTGTGGTCCCATATTATGTCATTAAAGAGCATTTTGTGTGTGTGCGATGATTAATTCCGTTTTAAATTTAATAGATAGTTATTATGAACTGCGAACTGTGATTGCTCGTGGACTCATATCCCAATGTCCTGAAACCAGAGAATGACTAGATATCTTATTTGCTAGATTTCAAAATGTATGCCATTTTGCATTTAATACTGCATATAACAATAAATAGTGATTCTGTTATTACATGTTTCATTTGGCCAAAACGGTTGCAAGGCTAGTTACCGATGACCTCTCTGAAAATGTTAGAGGAAAGTCAAAAGAGCATGTTAACGAGGACTGCACATTCTAGACTATCAAAATATATAAAATGTACAGTGGCCGTACACTCCAGCACAGCGGACAAACACCCGCCACAGCACAGAAACGATTGGTCGGTGTGTGCATCAGACCTGTTAAGTTATGGCCATCCGGGAGATTTTTGTGGGAGGGACCACCTCCAATTTTGCGACTGCATTTCCTGTTCCCCAACTGGTTTATTATATATTAGCATATATCACCTTCAATGGGCGATCACCAGTTAAACGCAACCGTGACCACAAAACAGAAAGCATATTTAACTTCATAATCTAAAATTTGAATAACTTCATAAATAAATTATGTCAATACTTTATTACAATGGACAATAACATAGTACCTCTTCCTCTGTTCGATTGTATAGCTTTATTAACTGGCTTTTTCTCTTTCTTTCATGATCAGCATCGAAGGGCTTCATTCTTGCTTCGCTGCACTGGGATGTCCTCACCTATTGATATTATTAGATAACATATCCCAATTATTTGTTGGTAAGAAATGGTGAATCTCCACAAAAAAAATTAATTCAGATTTGATAACCAATGGCTGAGATACTCAGTTGGACATACACATACCATAATTCAAGATATAAAATAAAGAAAGAAAGATAACACTAGAACGTAAAATTAACAAGAGGTTACACCACCGGTGCTGGCATACCACCATGGTGCAAATTAAAAAATGGGCAGGTAGGAACCCAAATACTGAAGTGTCCATCCGGAAACTCTAAAATCAGCAGAATTCTAAGTTCAACAAGTTGAACTCAGATGCTGTTTATGCTGTGAGCGCGAAACATTTACAGACTAACAGATATTAAAAGGCCATAACTGAGGCAAACACATCGGGATAAACCCATTTGGGTTCACTGTAGCTTCATGAGCTACTTTTAGATGTGAATCATATTCGTATTTGTGACGAGAATCAATGAGTTTCTTAACTGACGAAGGTGGCAGGTTTGAAGATCCCTATACTACAAACTGTAGGAGGAATTGATTGCACCAATATAATACAAAGTGCATATTCTCTTAAAAGGGTCATCTGTGTCAAGTTTTAAAAAATTTACTGGAAAATGACGGAATACAGACTCGGACAAAAGATGCATCCCAGGATGTACGATTCTGTCAAAAAAGGACAATAACTCTGCCAAAATCGCATGTGTGCAGGTTCTCATGCTGGTTGATATATGTACCAAGTTATAAAAAAAATTACCAGAAAATGACAGAATACAGGCCTGGACAAAGTTCCGGATGTATGCGCACACACACATGGATGCACACATGGATGCACACATGGACGAGGGTCATTACTATAGTACTCCAATGGGGGACAATGATATGTGGAGTTTGTTGATTGAGATTGTTATCTCAATACATCTAGCATTGACTTAGTCGAGAAGAGAATTATCCCTGATCATACTTAATCTGGTGTAATACTTCATACAGCATCTTTTTGAATGGGAGAATGCCGGCTGATATGCACCATGGCCAATACGGACCCTGGATTTTATGGACCACCACCTGCTATGGACCGTGGCTTAATAACCCTTGGCTAATTAGGACCCTGGCTTATACACACCTTGAAGTATGAAATGTTTTTTAATTTTTTAGCAATAATTTACATAATGAATATGTGTAGAGTCGCTCACCTGTGTAGTGTCGCTCACCTGTAAAAAACTGAGCAGGGTGGGACTCTGAAGACTACAACTGTAACAACTCTCGATCAGTACTTGTAAATTTAATTAAAAATAAGTAGTTAGAACTATACACTCAGCTACATAGAAATTATGTGTTCGCAATAACATACATTCACATTCTTAATTCAATTAATTTGAGGGCAGAGTATTAAATCTACATTATACTAGTATTAAATAACAAGACAGCTGTGCAGAGTACTATGTAGAGTTATTTACATATTGGCATGTCAAATATAATATAGCATTATCAGCAATAGTCAAAAGGCATGACATGGTTAAATTGGACCTTGCAGCAGTGTGGGGGTAGGGGTGTGGGGGAAAAATGTGTCTCAAAATATATATATTTTTTAAATTGAGCAAGGATTAAAACTAAAAATAATTCAAAAGTTAAATTAAAAATATATATATTTTTATTTCTTTTTCATTTATAATTTTTTTTCTTCAATTGAGCAAGAAGTTAATGTTTGTCGTTTTTTTTTTTTAAATAGTTGTGTCCTTGGCTCAGCCCATATTGGACCCAGTGATCCCATTTGAACAAATCTGAACCCCAGCCACCCAAGGACCCTCCATACCGAATATAAGCTAATAGGCCCGATGGTTCTTGAGAAGAAGTTGTTTTAAGAATTACTATGGAGGGAAAGAGTTATGGCCCTGGCTTCACAACTATTTGACTTGGTGACCTCATTTTAGCAAATCTGAATGTTAGTCACCCAGGGAACATCCACACCAAATATGAATCAATTCCGTGTTATGGTTCTGAAAATAATTTTTAAAGAATTGTTGATCGATGGGTGGATGGACGGATTGGCGGACGAGGAATGAAGACGAAAGCTCCACCAGAGAGCTAAAAATTATCGGTTTCAGTTGTCACTTACACTTTAAACTTCAGAGCTACCGTTTTAGATTAGAACAAACCAAAGCCAACATGTGAACATTATAATGTTCATATGTTTGAGTTTTGGGTATGGCCAATGCACATATAAGCAGGCCAACCTAAACTAAAAGTAAAGAACAAAGAAAAACAAAAATTGATTCACTTTGATAAATTCCGAGAATTGGTTGTGTGAAAAAGTTGGCATAGACAGTTGTATCAATGTGAGCTCACTTCGACACTCGGATGAATTGTTAGAGATTTCTGTTGAACGCGAAGTTGCCTCGGTGCTCGCAAAAGAGGTCATGAATTCCGGCGACGAATGTTCTCAATGCTCACCTGTTACAACGAACGAACTTCACTTAATGGTTCGAAAACTAAAACCAGGAAAATCTGCAGGACACGATGATATTGTCGGTGAACATTTAAAACATGCCACTGATTCGTTACTTTTTTGTGTCAGAAAGTTGTTTGATTGCATTCTAGAAATGGACTGGATCCCTCCAAAGATGAAAGCTGGCATTGTGATCCCTTTGTATAAAGGCTATCCCAAACCTGCATCTTTGCCAGACAGCTACAGGGAAATAACACTGCTTCCTGTTTGTTTAAAACTTTTCGAAAGCTTTCTCCTCCAGAGAATTCTCAAAAGTCATCAACTTCATAGTTTCCCCGACGATCTTCAACATGGCTTTCAGGAAGATATCAGTTGTGCCATGCCTTCTTTCATACTGACGGAATCAATTCACTATGCCCGAGATAATGGTTCGAAACTGTTTGTGGCCTTTCTAGACTCGCAGAAACCTTTCGACAAGGTCTGGCATGCAGGCCTTCTATATAAATTGATAAAACTCGGATTCTCAAGCAAGCTTATTCGTCTCCTCTCAAGTGTCCACACGGATGTGACTAGTAAAGTGCAGTACGGTGGCCGCATCTCGGAAAGTTTCGCGGTGAAACAAGGAACAAGGCAGGGGGGTGTATTATACCCTTTCTGCAACTTAATCTACATTAACGACCTTCTAGTGGCTTTGAAACAATCAACCGTTGGCCTGTAGATTAACGGAGTTTCGTTTTCTGCTCCCACAACAGCAGATGATATAACATTATTATCCCTATCAAAGTCTGGGCTCGACAAACTTTTACAAATATGTCACACATATAGTTTGAAATGGAGATTTAATTTTTCACACATCAAATCAAAAGTTATTGTATTCAATGAACAAAGAAAAGCTCCGACGGATGTACATAGGACGTGGATGCTTGGAAGCCAGGTTATCGAGGAGGTGGCGGACTACGTCCATCTGGGTGTGACACAGAATAAATCTGCCACAACGTTGTCTGTCGCGTCTCTCGTCTCTGATAAATTGAGAAAATCATTCTTTGGAATCATGGGAACCAAAACCCTCCAAACAATCATGCCGATAACTATGTGCACAATCATAAAAACCATAGTTCTTCCCAAAGCATTGTACGGAACAGAACTCTTACCAATTAAGCAAACAACTGCATTAAAGTATCATGGACAAATCACTCAGAACCTGTGTAAAATATGTACAGTCATTTCCAAAGCGAACATCCACTAAATTGTCACTCGGTTTATTGGGTATACTGCCGGTTGAGAGAGAAATACACATTCGCAAACTGTGCTTCGTCGGGCAACTTGTTCGTCTGCCAGAGTCACATCAGTTACAGCTCCGGATCTTTGTAACGAATTGTCACATATATAGACTGTTCAATCGCCAAGCTACTGGCTCTGTTCCAGATATATTCGCCATTATGGACAAATATAAATTGTGTAACTATTTGGATTATTTGGATGAAGGAACATTTCCTGCGAAATCCGTGTGGAAAGACATTGTCAAGACTGCTGTTCAAAACACATATGTGTCTTCTTGGCAGTCATCTGTCGCTAGTGATCCTGCTTTAGTTGTTCTCTGGAAAACACATCCGTATCCGTTGACATGTTGGTCTTTCTGGAAACGACTGCATGGTAATGATCATCACAGTACAGCGATCAAAAATCTTGCGTTCCTACTGCACAGAACCACATACCCGAACAACCTTCAGTGCCGTCTTTGCCAATCAAGGTATAACAATGAAATTCAGCACATATTATTCACTTGCCAGTCACTACCTCTGCTTTTTCTTCGGAACCAATTCTGGGAGGGAATACAGACACGCTATGGTGTGGCCACTTCGATGGAGCTGCGTGCTCTTGATGAAATTCATCTGTTTGCTCTATTTCTTGGTAGCACACTTCAAACACTCACCGACAAGTTCCTGGATTGCCTGTAAGACTTACTTCTGGACGCTGCTAAATTTCTTCTTATTGCTTGTAGACTAATTCGTACCCGACCTATGTTCTAATGCGTCATTGAAGCTCTGAAACCACCACGAACTTCGAAATGTTCTCCCTTATAATTTAGCCAGCCACAACGTTCTTCTACTGTATATAACTACGAACACATGCGTGCGACATATGCCAGGGACAACAAGAGATGGACTGTCGTCCGGTGCATACCCCCTCATGGCATACCGCCTAGTGTGGGCACATCTATAACTTATGATGGCTATACTCAGACATATGGACCCAGAAATCAGCATTTTCATATAAACAAAGATGAATAACTATAGAACAAAAAACCAAAACAAACATTTGAATGTGCCATTAACTGTCCTCATAGTGGTGAACATCCATACAAAATTTCATTGAGATCCGAGCATTACTGTTCAAGTTATGAGCTGAACAGACATCGGATGGATCAAACAGCCAACATTTCCAGATAAACAAAGATGAATTACTCTAGAATGGAAAAGCAGAACAGAACAATGGAACCCCCTATTGAATGTCCTCATAGCAGTGAACATCTATACCAAATTCCATTGAGATCCCAGCACAACTGTTGAAGTTACGACATGAAGACACCAGACGGACCAAAAAGCCAACATTTATTTCCAGATGAACAAAGATGAGTAACTCTAGAATGGAAAAGCGGAACAAAACGATGGAACCCTCTTTTTAATGTCCTCATAGTAGTGAACATCCATACCAAATCCCATTGAGATCCCAGTACAACTGTCGAAGTTACAATATGAACAGACACCAGACGAACCAAAAAGCCAACATTTCCAGATGAACAAAGATGTATAACTCTAGAATGGAAAATCCGAACAAAACGATGGAACCCTCTATTGAATGCCCTCATAGTAGTGAACATCCATACAAAATTTCATTGAGATCCGCGCACTACTGTTCAGGTTATGACATGAACAGACACCAGATGGACCAAAACTCCAACATTTCAAGATAAACAAAGATGAATAACTCTAGAATGGAAAATCGGAACAAAACGATGGAACCCTCTATTTAATGTCCTCATAGTTGTGAACATCCACACCAAATTTGGTTGAGATCCCAGCACAACTGTTGAAGTTACGACATGAACAGACACCAGACGTACCAAAAAGCCACTATTTCCAGATAAACAAAGATGAATAACTCTAGAATGGAAAATCCAAACAAAACGATGGAACCCTCTATTAAATGTCCTCATAATAGTGAACATCCATACCTAATTTCATTGAGATCCGAGCACTACTGTTCAAGTTATGACACGAACAGACATCGGACGGACGTACGGACGGACGGACGGACGCACGGACGGACGGACAGGTGCAAAACAGTATACCCCCCTTTTTTTTTTAAAAGGGGGTATAATAAAGTACATCAATATGTCGTATAGCCGTATGCATGCGACATATGACTCTCTGTATATAGCGATATTCCAAGCGACGAGAGACCCTTGTTAATATTTTGAGGAGTGGAAATTATTGGTTTTATATCGTTATTTTTTAGGTATTTGACACATATTTCAGGTTGGCATGATTCTATAGGTGGTATTTTGTTCTTAACTTATCTTAAAGAAATCAGGTCTTGTTAATTTTTATGTTTACCCATACCATGGTATGGTAAACATAGTGTCATTGTCCGGATTGACCACTCGTCGTTCGTCTGTCTGTCCATAGACACTTTACGCATGGTGCGATAACTCAAATATTTTCTATCTGATCGGAACCAAATTTTGTATATGAATTTCTCAGCACAAAAGACAGATCGAGTTCGAATATGGGTTTGATCCGACTATTTTTAACAGAGTTATGGCCCTTTTTCGAAAAAATATTCACTCTTAAAAAAAAAAAAAAAAAATAAATAAATAAATGGATAAAAAAAATTTATAATAAAAAAAAAAAAAAAAAAACATTTGAAAACAATTTTATTTTTAAAGTTAGTAAAAACTAACACCATTATAACTCTGCCAAGGGTACCCTGAGTCACCACACCAAATTTGGTTTAAATCGGTCCAAAATGTTATGTACTGGTAAATTTGTTTGGAGCAACATTAAATCCAATTCACCATGCCTTTGGACTGCTTAGCTATTGATAAGGCTATATTATTTTCTGATGTCTCTTATGCCAATGTGCAGATAATCTGTTAAAGAAAGCTATGGTATCTAATTTAAAATAAAGATTCAACAATACACATCACATGATATTAACAGTAGACTTGGACGTCTGTGCTGCCTTGCACAGCTGAAGATATCACTCTACAGATTGTCTGAGGTCATTATAAATGTTATTGGTTTAACCCTTTCGGTGCCAGGGCCGATTTTTATATCAACCCATTTTTATTTTAACATTTTCCGAATCTAAGAGCTCTTTCCATCAATGTAGTGTAATGACTTAGCGTTTTTTTTGGAACGGACTGGCCAAAAGTGCCATTTTTTTATATTTTGTCAAGTTATGTGTGCTCTTTTATAAAGTGAACTAGAAACAGGTTTCTGATCAATATTAACCCTTGTTTACAGTATAAATCCAAGATGGCGGTCAAATTCAATCATTATTTCACACTGATGTTCCAATTGGTATACAATTTAAGGCACATGCAATAAAAATTTGAGGCGCATGCATAATAAAGGCGTCATTCAACCTGACATTGTCATATTTTGAAGATAGTAGCAACCCAGGCTGACCAAATTACTTTTTGTACCAAAAACATGCAATTTTGTCATATAATTTCTCAAAAATGTTTCAGTGTAGATCAAAGGTTAAGGTCTTAGCATTTTTGGACATGTATACTCTAATCAAAACATACAATATCTAGGACACATTCTTAACCGTATTTTAGAAATTTTGGATTATGTTTCCCCTCACCCCAAAAATCATGAAATATTGTTTTTGTGATAAGCATCCGATAGAACATGGATGAGAATCTATAAAGGACATTATTTGATCACATTTCTAAATACTGCAATGGCAATTACATACACAATGACCAAAGTTGAAATATAACATCTTTTTCGACAAAACATTTGCAATTTTGTAAGAAAATCCTCGTCATTTCAAATATTTTGGTCCAATAAATGGTCATTTACTCATAGGATATTTGCGATAGTTCACAATGTTCAGTCTTATATGTTTTGGACATATATACTGAAAACGATGAATACATTGTATGTGTTTAATATGTAACAACATTTCAGAAAACTTGGTTTATGTTACCCCTCACCCCAAAAATCACGAAAATGTGACTTGTTGTAAGGATTCAATAAATCTTTGGTTAAATCTTATAAAATGAATTTGATTTTTGAGACAATGCAATTTTTTTTAGATTGGGTGGGATACGAACCCCGGCCCGATGGCGAGCGCGCCTTGCGACTCAAAGCCCGACGTCAATACCACACGGCCACCGAAACCCCAAATAAGGAAGCTCGAATGGCCGCTGTATTCCGACGTCGCACTTACGACACTATATTCACATTTTTTTAAGGTCTCTATATATATATTTGTATATAGGAGGTACGGCACAGCAGCAATGTTATATATTTTATGCCTCCGAAACATGGCGAGCATTGCTCTTAGAACATGCTTGGGACTATACAACACACCAGGCGCCTATTTTTAGAAACAAATTTGATTTTTGAGACAATGCAATTTTTTTTAGATTGGGTGGGATACGAACCCCGGCCCGACGGCGAGCGCGCCTTGCGACTCAAAGTCGACGTCAATACCACACAGCCACCGAAGCAACCCAGAAGCTGCAGCTGCGTGTTCAGAACTCATCAAGTGTTGTTGCAAATCCCAAACTTGTAACAGGTGCAAATATGCAATAGCTGATTTACCATGCTCATAATTATGCAGTTGTAATTGTGATATTAAGAATGCCTAAAATATTTGTTCAATGTATCAACATGGTCACCGGTGATTATAACATGACAATCTATGAGTTGCTATATATCTGCTGTGATCAGACTGTGCACATTATAGTTATACAGGTACACAATAACAAACGTGAATTTAAGAACAGAGTATAAACAAAGATAGACCATCTTTATGTTATGTGTATTATTGATAGACAAATTAAAGTTGTGATCTGAACTACATGTCTATATATACCCCCTCTTGTATGCTACATTTGTAGATTATATAAGTCAAAACCTTCAAATTATTTATGGTATAATAGATTTTATTCTATTTCACCAAGACATGACATGTATACACCTTTAAATGTGTTGTATTCGACAGTAATTTTCGAAACTATCAAGGCCACATGTGGTATACGATCTTGGGAAATGTTTGAGAAATTGCCCATATATTGGTCGAAAATATTTGAAATGATAGTTATTTTACCATGAAATATAGCTGTTATTAGGCATACAATTGTAAATTTAAACAGTATACTGTCAATGAGACTGTTACATAACAATATATGACTAATTGTCATCGACAAACTCACTGTATAAGATTTATTAACCAAAGATTTATTGAATCTTTACAACCAAGTAACATTTTCGTGATTTTTGGGGTGAGGGGTAACATAAACCAAATTTTCTGAAACGTTGTTACATATTAACCACAGAAAATGTATTCATTGTTTTCAGTATATATGTCCAAAACATTTAAGACCAAACATTTTGAACTATCGCAAATATCCTATGTGTAAATGATCATTTATTGGACCAAAATATTTGAAATGACGAGGATTTTCTTACCAAATTGCATATTTTAGTCGAAAAAGTTGTAAATTTCAACTTTGATCATTGTGTGTGTAATTGCAATTACAGTATTTAGATATGTGATCGAATAGTGCCCTTTATAGATTCTCATCCATGTTCTATCGGATGTTTATCACAAAAACAAAATTTCATGATTTTTGGGGTGAGGGGTAACATAATCCAAAATGTCTAAAATATGGCTACGAATTTGTCCTAGATGTTGTATATTTTGTTTGCAGTATACTTTTCTGAAATTTTTAAGATCTTAACCTTTGATCTGCACTGAAACAGTTTTGAGAAATTGTCTGTTTATTATTCCGAAATAATTGAAACTAGAATGATTTTATGACAAAATTCATGCTTTTGGTCCAAAAAGTGATAATTTTCAAATTTGGTCTGCCTGGATTGCTAATATCTTCAAAATATGACAATGCCGGATGGAATGACGCCTTTATTATGCATGTGCCTTAAATTGTATACCAATTGGAACGTCATGGTGAAATAATGATTGAATTTGGCCGCCATCTTGGATTTATACTGGAAACAAGGGTTAATATTGATCAGAAACCTGTTTCTAGTTCACTTTCTGAAAGAGCACACCTAACTTGACATAATATAAAAAAATGGCACTTTTGGCCAGTCCGTTCCAATATGACAAAATTTTGTCGCTAAGTCACTACACTAATGTATCACATTATTATAATCAATAAATTCGGAAAATGTTAAAATAAAAATGGGTTGATATAAAAATCGGCTCTGGCACTGAAAGAGTTAATAGAGATGTCAGCTTTCAACATACTAGTAAACAATTCCTGTGATTTGTTGACAGCTCTGCTATATAATTGATATTAATGGTTCAGCAGTGAGGTGGCTTATCTTGATCTATATTGTTGGTAGAATTTGGATACATTATCATTGTAAACTTAAATTGGACTTCCATGTCCAGGTCAACTTTCATCACATTTAACCCAAGGCTGTGGTGGTGCAGCATTACAGATCCTGTACCAGTGCATTCTCTTATATAAATGTGAGTGACCCATAAATTCCAATAATTTGTGTTATGTACATTTGTCTATAATAGTACATAACAGTATACTCTATAAATCAACACCAAAACTCTCATTTATGATTCCGATCATAGTAATTTACTATCGCCAAGGGATGGGCTAACATCTGCCGATCGTGATCGGCCGATCGTTTACAGTTGGGTATGACGTGAGAAAATTTTGAAATCTGAACATGAAAATTGCAAAATCCTATAGCATCTAGCTTTCCAAGTGCTGGAAATTTCCAACCTGAACACCCCCACTAAAGGCTAAGGTTGTAAAATTTCCAACTGATGATCATTTTAATAAGTTCACAATTTTGAACAAAAGTATAGGAAAATAATGTTTTCTTAAACTACTTAACAGTTTTTGACTGGCCACGGGGGTCACAAGGAACCAGGACACAAGTTTCCCCAAGTGTTGGAAATTTCCAACTTACATGTTGGAACATTTCCCACAGATGGCCATCGATATTTCTCTGATATAAATTCAAGTCGACGGAGATGCGACGTATGTTTCAGACACGGATATCGGACACATCAGCAAATAGATTTGTGTTGCCCACACACATTCTTCGTTGGTAGTGGGTCTACTCGCATTTACACCGCCGAAATGTGCTGTCTGGGAAGTGCATTCTCAATAATGTTTGCGTTCTCCGCCGAAATGTGCAGTTGGGGGAAGTGCATTCTCAACAAGAGGTGGGATTTTGTCAAAAAGCCTGGCTTGCGAACTCATTTTAGGACTGACATTTGTGGAAATTAGCCATGTGACGTTGTCCATTTGCACTAAAAATAATAAACAAAGTCCAATAACTCTGCTGAAAATATCTGGCCGGACCTGGTTTGCGAACTCGTTCTAGATACTGGTCATGTGAACTCATATTCCAAAAATCTTTCAAATCCGTTGACATTTGTGGAAATGAGCCCTGTGACGTCGTCTATTTGCTATTTGGTAAATTCGACAAAAAGAATAAACAAAGTCCAATAACTCGGGTAAAAATAACCGGCCGGATCTGGCTTGCGAACTCATTCTAGGTAATGGTCAGGTGAACATATATACCACAAATCTTTGAAATCCGTTGACACTTGTTTAAGTTATGACTCTTACAAATTTGGGATGGACGGTACGACGGACGGCTCGACGGACGGACGGATGGACAGACGGACGGATGGACGGAACCCATTCCTATATCCCCCGCAAATGTTTAATTTGGCGGGGGGGTAATTGAATTAAGAGACATCGGTAGTGCGTTCGTAGTTCGACGTTAGTTCCGAGGGTTTAGCAGTCAGAATCATGTGGCTGTTTGGACAATGATGTGGTATGTGGATATAACGAAAGTAAATACATGGTCATTTCTGTGTTGTTTATATATGTATATGGAGTGACTGTATAGTCATGGTGGAATGTACAGGTGTACCTTGGATGGCTGTATTGTCACAGGTGTGTGTACATGTATACATGTGTTGTCTGTGTGATCATGGGTGGGGTATATGGATAAATAGCGAGTGGTTGAATGACTTAGGATAAATAGGGAGTGGTTGAATTACAATGTGTAATGTGTATATTTAATAAAGTGTACATGGAATGACAGTGCAATCATGTACATGTATATGCCTGAGGTATAGCTGGGTGGTCGTTGGCGAGCGTGTGGGTTTATAGGAAGTGCCCTTCTAATAATGGGTGATATGTATATTTATATATGTCATGGATGTATATTGTCATTGGTGGATGTATAGGTATACAGGGAGTAGCTGTATGGTCATGGATGGCATGTATGACTATACAGCGAGTGGCTGAAATGTCATGTGTGGGCTGTGTGAAGGTATGATTGGCCGTGAGTGCGAAGTATTGGTACATCTGGAAGGGCTGTGTGGTGATTCGTGATGTGTATAAATGCACCTGGATTGACTTTATGGCCACGTGTAGGGTATGTATGTATGTATATATCGAGTGGCTATATGGCGAATAGGTATATAGTGAGTGACTGTGGTCATTGGTGAGATGAATAGGTGTACAAGGAGTGACTGTGTGGTCACCAATGTGGTGAATAGGTATACATGGAGTGACTATATGGTCATGGGTCAGGTGTAGGAGTATACCTGGTGTGCATCTATGGTGACTCATAGCTGTATGGCCATGTGTTATGTGTACAGGTATACACAAGTGTGGCTGTAAAGTCATGGGTGAGGGGTATGTATAACATGTCTGGCTATATGGCCATTGGTGAGGTGCACGTGTATATCTGGAGTGATTCTATGGTCATGGGTGGGTGGTATGTTTATCTTCAGTGGCTATTTCGCAATGGGCATGGAGAGTAGATATACAGGGAGTGACCGTATGGCCAATGGTGAGGTGAATAGGTGTACCAGTAGGGACTGTATAATCATGAATGTGGTGAATATGTATACAGGGAGTGACTATATGGTCATGGGTCAGGTGTAGGAGTTTACCTGGTGTACCTGTATGTTGAGTCATGGCTGTGTGGGTGTATGGGTATACACAAGTGGTATGGTCATTGGGTGAGGGGTATGCGTATAAAGTGAGTGGTTATATGACCATTAGTTAGGTACATATGTATACCTGGAGTAACTGGTCATGGGTGGGTGTATATGTATATATTGAGTGGCAATTTAGCCATGGTTGTGGAAAATATGTACACATGGAATGACTGTATGGCCAATGGTGAGGCCAATGGTATACAATGGTTGACAGTATGACCATGAATGGGGTGAATATGTATACATATAGTGACGATATGGTCAAGTGTAGGACATTTATCTGGTGTGTCTGCATTGTTACTTATAGATGTATGGTGTGCATGGGTATACACAAGTATGGCTGTGCGGTGATGGGTATGGTGTATGTCTATAAAGTGAGCAACTATATTGTATATGTGTGGGGTTTATTTGTATATGGAGTGACTCTATGGTCCTGGTGAGTTGTACATGTGTATCTTGGGTGGCTATCGCTTTGCACAATAACTCAATGATATGTTAATCGATAGAGAGGTCATGTCAGAGAGTCCTCCTTCTTGGTAGCATTTATGCACAATGGAGGAAATGGTAAACGATTTTCATGACAATATTTGATAAATTATTATGCTAATGGGCGAGAGTAGCCACTTATTAAGGTCCCTTTCAGTTCCATTTCAAAGTTCTGCCCATTTCTTTTCAAAAACATGGCCAGAATCCCAAAAGACGTTTTCGGCACAATTCCACACTGCATACTTTAAAATTCAATGTTCGTGCCTCATAATGTACTGTGACAATCAGAGTTTAATATTTAGTTGTCAGTTGATTAACTAACATGTCTAATAACCAAGTGCATCACAAGTTGCTACCTTTTCAAAACAGCAGAGCATTATGTTATGGATATATGTGAAAATCAACTTCTAACCCAATTTTATAGTTGCCATTTTGGATGCCATGTTGAGTAAATTGTCATTAAACACCTTAGTGTGACACATTTAAGATAGAACAAAACAATAAACACCTTTCGTACCAAAGATAGTTACATTTTACTTGAAAAAATGGTTCAAACCTGAGCAGAGCTTTTTTGCTGATATTTATGTCAAATTTGTGAGAGTAAAATCCAATATTTTGGTAATGTCATTGTTACAATAGTAACAATTAACCAAAGTGCATCAGACATGTTTAGTATTCAATGTATAGAAGGCAGAATAGCCTTTTTTATTTGAACATCAACCACAACTTGTTAGTGATTGCAGGGCACACTGGGGCAATCAATATCTACAATTTTCCATATTTTGGTGGCCATTTTGAGCCAAAGTAACAACTTTTGTTCCTATGAGTTAGAATATATTTTTGTGGGTAATGGTATGCCTCACTGAACATTCCACAGTTCTCCTCATTCCTTGTTGAAATGTGAATAGAAACCCAATTGTGATTTGGTTGTGATATTTTATACCTTTCTGTAAAATCAAAATGTTTTGGGATCGGAAGGGGCTAGGACCCCAAGAATTGCTTTTTTCAATACCCCAATGTTCAATTAATATAAAAATATAAAAAATAAGGTCCCACTTCCGGTGGCCATTTTGAATATATGAAATTTATTCATACTAGTACCTATAAATATGGACTACTCAATTATCAATAAAACGACATATCGCACTACTTAATACCTCATAAACTACGTGAGTGATTGCGAATTAAACTTTAGCAGGTCAGATATTCAATTTTGGTGGCCATCTTGGATTCAATGGACTCGAAACATATGAACAATGACTACCTAAATAAATCAATGTGCTCGTGGAATGTTATAGAAAACAGCCCTGGCCTATGTTCTTGTGGAAAATCATGGAAACATCGATATTGTTCATAATTTAATTATGTTATTCATGCATCAGTTTCCACACTATATTTTTCAGATATATCTTCAAAATAAATAAAAAATCATATCATAAGTGTCACTTTAAGAAAATATCGAGTCCGGTGCACATGTAACGCTATCGACGCAGACATTTATTATATACAGTTCGATTGAAAATATAAATATAGTTTTAGTATTGATTTTGGGAGAAATATTTCCCCTACCCCCAATAAGGATTATATCGCAAGAAATTACAGTGGTTTGTTGAAAATCGCTCTAAAATAAAAAGCCCCCACGCCCGATTGGCAAACAAGCAGAAAAATGTGTGATATATATCCGTCTATCGGAAAAACATAGTCGGCAAAAATCTGCACAGGGAGGTGACCATATGGTAGCTCATGGTCTATGCAGTAAGGAATCTTTGCGACTTGTGTTATTTATCATCGCTCAGAACAATTGGAAGACAAGATCAATCGACATTAAGGCAGCGTTTTTGCAAGAATCTCAAATGTCAAGAGAAGTATTTCTCAAACCACCTAAAGAATCTAATCTATATAGGTCAATATTCTTCGGTAAGAAATATTACACTTCGCGAACGGGAAGTCATGAGGCGATCAAGTATGACGCATTCATTTATAAACACAATTCAATTCTTCGATTATTTTACCGTATATATGGGTAAATAAATATCTAATTACTGATTGAGACCTATAGTGCGCGGTCCCAGGGATTTTTGCCTATTTTGGGAATGGGTCAGGATCCGTTCGAATTGGGAAAAATGTGTCTTTACAGACCAAAATTGCATTTAAACACAGGTAGGCTAACCCAAAGATGGAGTAAAATTCCAGCCCATTGAGGTCTATTTCTCAGCCCCAGGTAACTTGAAAATTCACAGACACAACGGAAGGATTCAAGCCGTCCACCAAACTTCGAAGGAAAAACGGTAATGAAACACCCAAGGATGGATTCACTAAGGATGGATAGGTATCAAGTTGTAATTCAATAAATCAAATAAAATAGTTAATACCAAATCAATGTTTCCGTGTTATCATTCCAATATTGAGGTACTGGTACGGTACTACTCTCGGGCTCCAAATAAACGTGCTGACCAGCTGGCAGACCCACATGCAGGGGAGAATTGCCAGCAAATGTTTATAAAATAACAGTGAGGACGTGAAATTTTTATATTTTATACATAACTCGGCAAGCTTTTTCTTCTCCGCAAGATTATATATATTTATTTTTTTGGACAAAAAGTGTCCGCTATGTTCTCGCAGCGAAACAACATTTTTTTTACAGAAATTCACTAAAGACAGTGCGTAACGAGGCCCCGATGTTTGAGTTTTTACATATTAAAAACATATCAAATTAAATGATCCTTATGGAAATTTGCGCACATATTATTGGATAATTAACTAAGAACGCTCTTTATATCTGTTTCTCAGAAAATGAATTAACATCGTGGACATTGAGACTTACCTCGTCATCAGGTGTGACACACCCCTTGCACGTGAGAGCTCGTCACTGCGAACACTCCCATCTGATTGACGATTTGTTGACTTTCTTTTTGGTATAAGCATGACCTTCGAAACATAATTTGTCACCACCACGATTGTTCTTAATCAGTTCCATGATTGAAGATATGATTCCATGATAACTTTGCTAAGGTTATATAGCTGTCTATAGACTCCACTCACTAGAATTCATACTGTGATCATAATTGTCACAACATTGTTTCAACTGCGATGATGTCCCAAACTATCGTCAAAATTACACTCTTTCATGTCTGTCAAAACATTACATCGGCTGAGTTGACATCGCTTGAGATGGCCTCACTGACCAGGCTTCACTGATCAGTCAAAACATTCTTTGATGTCTGCATTTTATTAGCAGGGTGGGTAAATTTCCGGTGGGTAAATGTCCGGGTGGGGCGCTTCCCAACTATAAAGTATCATTTTATTACACTTTCAATGATCCATATATTTTATAAAACCTCTGAAATAAAATTGTCGGATTATAGCATTATTGAGTGTTTGATTGAGATAATTAAAACGAAAATATCTTGTGCCTAAAAGGAACCCCACACTGGCACAGTAAAAGATGTGTATTCCGGTAAGCACGCGAACATGACTGATTCGTCGGCAAAGATCAATGCAATCGTTTTCAACTTGAATGCAGTAGGCCCTATTATGTACAGCTGGTCATTTGACAACAGTTAATTACTGTCCGAAAGTTTGCATAAAACTTCACAATTGAGTCTATTAAGTTGCCGTCAATTGAATGCGGGGAAATTTATATAGGTCAATAATTTCCCGTAAAGAAATATTACCCTTCGCGAACAGGAAGTCAGGTAGCGATTATACAAATAAACTGATAAAAGTATGACGCATTCATTTATAAACACAATTAAATTCTTTCTCGGTATGGGTAAATAGCCTACATGTCTAATTACGGATTGAAGACCTAGGCCTATCGGACTAGGCTATGATAGTAAGTGATTTCTCTCAAACAATATTTTGCGTGTATAACTATAGATAAACTACAGTGCATGGATAAATATGGATATTATGCTCAGCGCGATAGTCATTCGAATTGACTTTATAAGCATAGATTTCAAAGTTATATGCACGAGTATCGCTTCCATCGGTTATTCATCTGTTCCATCGGTTATTCATCGGCGACTGATACGACGTCTGACACCTGTGTTTTTGCGACGTCACTGTAACGTCGTCGTATCAGTCGCCGATGAATAACCGATGGAACCGATAGAATGACATATGAAACGACCGATGGAAGCGATAGAATGACCGATGGAACAGATAGAATGACCGATGGAACCGATAGAATGACCGATGAATTTATTACAATCGGTCATCGGTCGGTATCGGTTATCGGTCGGTATCGGTTTTTGCATTTCGCGACGGTCCCTAAGATGGAGTGTGGCATTTGAAAAAATCTGTGTATGGATTGTCGGATGCTTCATTATGCTGGTATCAAAGAGTAGAGGCTGTAATGACTGCTTCTGGTGGCAATGTTTCTGCTCTGGATCCTACAATATTCTTTTTGGTTGGATGAAAACAACAAGCTTGAGTGAATATTGGCCAATCACGTAGACGATTTCATTTGGGCAGGTATTTCTACATTTCAGGATAGAATAGTTGTTAAGATTAAGACACAGCTTAATGTTGGGAGAGAAGAAAGGTACATCGGGTTAAATTTGGAAAATTCTGAGGAAGGAATATTCATTGATCAAGAAAATCACTTGAAAGCTCTCAACCCTATGACAATATCAAGATTGTGTGAGAAATCAAGACTCACCTTTAAATTCAGAGGAAGTGAAGATTCTCTGATAAACAAGGGGTACGCATCTAAGATGCTTTTGTCGAGTTTTTTGGCAGTCGAACCAAACTTCTGCCAATAAGGTGCACAACTCCGGGAAAAAAAGTTGGATTGCAATAGACATATACCAAATATGAATTGAATCCGTTAATATTTCATTGAGCTATCGCACTAACGGTGATAAAATTGTGATTAAAATAGACAAACTAAGACCCATAAATCCGGAGGAAAAAAATTCGGACAAACCAGCTTTTCGAACTCGTCCGAGATATTGTTGCAATAGACTCATATACCAAATATTGTTTAAATCGGTTAATATTTCATTGAGTTATCGTGCTAACGGTGATAAAATTGCTAAAAAAAATCGACAAACTAAGACCCATAACTCCGCGGAAAAAAAATCGGACAAACCTGCTTTTCGAACTCGTCCGAGATATTGTTGCAGGAGACTCATATACCAAACATGGTTGAAATCGGTTAATATTTCATCGAGTTATCGCGCTAACGGTGATAAAATTGCTAAAAATAGACAAACTAAGACCCATAACTCCGCGAAAAAAATTCGGACAAACCTTGTTTTCGAACTCGTCCGGGATATTGTTGCAGGAGACTCATATACCAAATATTGTTGAAATTGGTTAATATTTCATCGAGTTATCGCGCTAACAGTGATCAAATTGCTAAAAAACACAAACTAAGACCCATAACTCCGGAAAAAAAATTCGGACAAACCTGGTTTTTGAACTTGTCCGAGATATTGTTGCAAGAGTCTCATATACCAAATATTGTTGAAATTGGTTAATATTTGCGTGAGTTATCACGCTATCGGTGAAAAACTTAACTAAAAAACATCTAAGATGGATAACTCTTGTTAAAAAGTTTGGACGTGACCCATTTTCTACAGTCTACAGGCAATAAATAGTCATTGGGAGCAACTGACATACCAAAATTTTTTTGAATCCGTCCACAAATGTCAAAGTTATAAGGCATTCTTTAGGTCCGCCCAACCGCCGCCCGCCCGTCCGCCAACCGTCCCTCGCCAAACCATAAGTCGAGTTTTTGAAAAACTCGACTAAAAATTGGACAGCTGTTATGGGTCGCTTTACAAACTCATCCATGTCCTTTTTTCAGGGCGGCAAAAGTCGCTCTGTCTGATACGCTGATGGGCGGTCAAGGACGTTCTGTTGGGATTAGGGTTAATTAAACAGAATATACCTAACCTTGTTTAGACTGTTGCAGATATTATAATATCTCTCCTTTAAATCTTCAACACTGCGATCTCGATATTTTTCACGGTCCCATCTGTCATGTATAATCATGAATCTTGTATCAAATCGCCGGCAAAGTTCAAACAAGTAATCAGTTTCTTGCCTTGTCCAGTTGTCATCGTGAAGATGCTGTTGATAATCCAGATCTGAATAAACTGGTATCTCAATGATCTGGAACCATTCAAAACTTAAGTAAAGTCATGTTGAAAGAAGTAAATTAAACATGAATGTAGTCACTAAACCAATAATTACTTCTTTTCACCGGAAATTTAGTAACGTCTATTCCATTGGACCTTTCCACAGCTGTCAATTAAATAATTATTAGCAGATATTTTCTACCAATCAACAACTGAGTTGGTCGCTTGCTGCAATGAAAATTCATGCATACTTTCACAGTGTTAAATTGCCTATATTCAACTTTTTTGTTGTCAAATCATAATGTACTGAAATTTCTATTTATGCCATGATGTTGGAAATTTATACATGGTTATAAAACTAATTTCATTTAGCATGACAATTGTCATAATTTTCACAATTGAAAGCGAAAAGAATGTATATTGTCCGGTGTATTAAAAAAATAGAAAAGAGAAGGATCTGTCAGTCTGTTCGCTATTTTCTCCCAGACACCTGGACCGATTTCAACTAAATTTGGTGTGGTGACTGGCGGTTCACTGGCAGATATTATAACAGCATTCAATTTTGTTCATTTTTATTTAAATTTTTGTTTTGTTAAAATGTTAAAATGAGCAAGGACTTCAATCTAGAAAAAAAATTAAAAATTAAACTTAACAAAATAAACAAATTAAATTAAAACAAACATTTGTTTTAACACTTTCATGACTGGAGCTTCCTGAAAATTTGTGAAAACCGTGTGCCAAGCATTCTCTTATGTGAGTCGCCCATAGGGCCTAATAATATTTACCTTGATCTTGTAAGCCAGTGCATTCTTTTATATATGTGAGGCTCCCAGTGGGAGACTCGCATATAAAAGAGAATGTACAGGCATAGGATATCTAATGCTACACCAGCGCAGCTCCCTTCATGAAAGGTTAAATTGAGAAAGCAAAAAATAAGTAAATAAAAAAAAAACATTTTTGTTGGTTTTTATTTTAAAAATAAAAATGTGCATAAAGAGCGTAAAGGAGCCTGTTTAGTTATAAGGGCAAGTGCTAATAAACTAATTCTGCAGACACCGAAGGCTCTCGTCCCAACCATAAACTCCTCCCACAACCGAATGTGTGAAAAGTTTCTGTTGTATTCCACGTCATAATGTAATAAAGCTTAGTATTATGCACTGTCATTTAGTGCTTTAGGTGGGTCTTTTTTCCAGTCTGCAGTAAATGCCATTCGGCCAGAAACCACCCTGTGAAAGATGATGGGTTTGCTATTCAGCACATTTATTCTTGCTGACTGCGTGCCCAGTCGAATTCTCTTAAACAAACAAACATTCAAGTGAAACCGTCTGCGCCATCAGTTTCTTCGATTAAACCAGCATTTATATAACCTTCGCACCTGGAGGATTGCGTTCATGGTGACGGGAGTACTTTGACAAACCTTGCAAGATTTGATGCGATTGTGTATCGTAGTCTCTATCACATGTGTCCTTTGCTAACACTCCAATGGGCTGGGAGTGTTGAATCCCACCGCCAAAAGAATCGTCGGATAGTACAGGAGTCATTGGGACCTACCGCTCCTGCTAAATCCGTCCGAAATCACATAATCATCCAGTGCCCAATCGCGTTTCCGGCGAGAGAAAGTCTACCATACCCAGAAATTGAGCTCAGGGAGCGTTATTGTGAGAAATTTATATAAGAAAATGATGTTTCCCACTCAATAAAAGGCCATTATGTATATGTAAAGCGGCTCTTGGTCCGCAGGATTCAATAAACCTGAAATCCTTAGCAATTTTTCCCCAACCTCATCATTTCCAATGTTTTTTACTAAAGTCCAAAAGCATTCTGAGTGGAGCATCTGAACAAAATCATTGTCATGTGGGGATAATAAGTTTGTTAAAACAACATTTATAAAATATCAGAATTATCTGTTGCCTTTGCGATAACAAGCTACACAACAAGTGTGTATTCGGCGAAAGTGCACCAGTCTGATATCGTCACCTCAGTGTGCTTTCATGTTGATTTCGATGCTTCACGGTTTCCATGAAGCTATTTTTGCTGATATGAAGGGATGTGGCGCAGGGGATATTATCATATGGGTGTACTACAAATCAAAATCAACACACACGGAAACAAACGGTGATATTGAAAAATCACAATTCAATTTTGAAAGAACAATTTGGATTTTTAAGAAAATACTTACAATTTTAAGTGCCATCATGTTAATTTTTATAAAATAATTGCAGAGAGGGCAACTTACGTGTAGCATTTTATTGATGCGCAATGGACGATTATTCAATACGGATGGATTTAGCAGGAGCAGTGGCCCTCCCAGTGGGAGTGACAGGTGTTGTCGGAGGCACAGAAGTAGGTGTTATATCACTCCATGACAAAACCTGGGTTTAACAGGTAACGACCGTTCGAGTGGTCGTGACACAGGAGTGGTGTAACTTTTCACCAGTTTGTGATGTATAGTAGTACTGATATCTACCCCAGGGTTTCCGTTAGTACGGCTCAGCGTCCGTAGGACGGCCTCATTCCCCTCGCAGATTATCTGTTTGGTTCATACATATACCAAATGTCAGTCGCAATGTCGTAAACAAATCAGGTTACAACGGGAGTTCGGGGGGTTAAACAGAATACTGGTGAAAAAACGGGTCAAATAGCGACGTTAGATACAGTGTAATGCATGTCGCGGTAACATCAAAGAATGCCGGAGTCTGCTGAGTACGCATATTTTTGTGCACGGGATGAAACTACTCTTGCTCGAAAATCCCGTGATATCCTTCGATTACTTAATTTGATCAAAGAATGCCGAACGCCGAATTTCTTAGTCGGGACATTTTTATGCACGGGAGTTTCATGGATGAAACTAATCCTCTCCGAGATCCCGTGCTATCATACGGTACATAATAAATGGGTCCCTGTGCACTGTGTGCAGAGTCCATGAGGTATAGAACAGTGTTTTAGCCAACGTGTTATAAAATATAATTTTATCGGGAAATGTGAACACGTGCGTCGTTGATTGTGCATGGGGACAACACAACTATTATTTACCGTCCTTTGACTTTATCTCCATATTGGGGAGGGGGTATGTGTTTGTCTTTATCCCCCATGTATGTAATATGGTTCAAATGAATGGTGTTGTTAACTTGTCACTATGAATTCCCACTATAAAGACTGATTTCGGGACAGGTTCAGTATTATTGTGAAATAAATCACTTTGGGATTTTGTTGACTGCGCATAATAAGCAATTGCGGTCGTCAGTTTATGGACTAATAGAGACTAGTGAACAAGCTACGCGTTCCGAGTGAAAGATGTCGCTACCCACAGGTATTAGGCACAATTTTTTTTTTTAATTTAATAAAAATCTATTTTTATTAAAAAATAATTTGCCAAATACCTGTGTATTTTGCCGTTATAAATATCTCCTGCAGACAAACCCTGCAGTATGATGTCACAGCGCACAAATAGTTTCACGTTTGACAGCGTATATCATGTCAGTTTCATTTTCACAGAAGCTGCTTGAAATTCTAGGAAATACTTTATTCAATTCTCCTTGCTATCTATTATTGGTCAATGCATAGATGCTTTGTAGTGTTTAGATTCATTATACCGGAATTTTATTGTATAAATTTGTAAACACTAACTCGTAGCTTGTTCATTTGTATATAATCTTCAATCAGACGGCAGTCTTTAATATGTGCGTAATTAATTGATTGATTTTTTGGATACCAATCCATGAACAGAATTAATGCACCCACGGAAATGATTGATTTGCGTAATATATACGTATGGTTTTGGTTGCTTTGTGAGACTCTTAGGTGCAAGGAAATTGCTACTTTTCAGTGTCAAATAACAAAATTTTCGCGCGACAGGACAAACCATACCCTAACTGTTGTTATGTGTTTGTCTTTATATAAAAGCTTACAGCCATTATGACAGTTTAATTACACTGACTACGTTATAGGGACACATACAACATCGGTTATCCCTGACATAGCACAAATGAGCCTGTGAGGACACAATGGGTTTCAATCAGCATATTAAATTACTTTATAGTAGCACTTCTTGTCACACTATTAAAATAGTTGTAACATCATTAGCGATACCAGTGACATTGTAAACGGGATATGACACTGTGATACAGCTCTATAGTAATTACTTTTTAGCAGCGCCACAAAACGATGGAACCCTCTATTTAATGTCCTCATAGTTGTGAACATCCACACCAAATTTGGTTGAGATCCCAGCACAACTGTTGAAGTTACGACATGAACAGACACCAGACGTACCAAAAAGCCACTATTTCCAGATAAACAAAGATGAATAACTCTAGAATGGAAAATCCAAACAAAACGATGGAACCCTCTATTAAATGTCCTCATAATAGTGAACATCCATACCTAATTTCATTGAGATCCGAGCACTACTGTTCAAGTTATGACACGAACAGACATCGGACGGACGTACGGACTCACGGACGCACGCACAGACGGACGGACGGACGGACGGACGGACGGACGGACGGACGGACAGGTGCAAAACAGTATACCCCCCTTTTTTTTTTAAAGGGGGTATAATAATTATATAAACAGAGCCATAGTATGTGCTTAGTTAATTTAGAGTTACTTCCAATTGAGAGCATTCAGCAAAATGGCGCCGAATGTCCTCGAATTTATGGGTAATTAAAACAAATAGCACCGACTTGAGTGATGCATTTGCTTTGTTTTACTAGTATCGGGTTTATCCTTGTAGTTGGGTCAATCTGCAAGTCATTTCTTTGCTTTGTTTAGAATTTTACATTGCCATAGGCATTACTAGTTGTCACCCACCAAAATAAAAGTACACGAACGCCAGACTATACACCAGAAAGCAACTAATTTCATGCACCAGAACCAGAAGCGAGAGCAATTTAAGTTTATTGCTGGATCCTATAGCATTCGAAATTAATTACATTTGATTAAAAATGTCGCTAACATCTTGTCATATAGCGAAATTACAGCTCCCAAAGACATAATTTTCCGAAAATTGCTTGCCATGGCAACCGGTCGCAATATCTGGAAGATACAATTTTATAGACTAGGATGATCACCCATATAGTATGAGTTGTCAAGTGGAGAATTTGTATGCTTATTTGAACAGACAGTGGCGAGTTTAATTAACATAAGAGCCGAAAGGAACAGTGCAGAGACTTCTAAGTCGATTGACTTATGGAAAGAAATAAGATGAATAACTTTCACTCAATATTCATATTCAGGGTGCCAAATTTTTATTTTCAAGATAGTTTGTATTGTTTTTCAACTTGTTTTCGAAATTTTATTGATCATTCAAACTGTGGGATGGGACTCTAGAAACGGCACTCATTAAATTATTGATTGGCATTTCCCCAAAAAATGTTTCTATATTTGGGAAGTTCAATCGCAGAGGAAATCGATCAGAATTCATACCAAATGCAACATGCATGCGATGTTTTTACGAGAAAAACAAAACGGTCCACAAAACCACTAAATTAGCATGTTTTCTCTTGACCAGAGTAATGCATGTCATTAAAATAATGGATATGTGTGTTTAATATTGGAGAAAACATAGTTCAATACACAGTTTTTATTCTAAAGATTCAGAATATTTCTTCAGTTTTTATGAAAATTTTACTGACATCCAAAACCCCATTGTTGAGATATATCAGCATACCGACGCACAGACGGACAGACACACGTAATCAAGTATACCCCCATCTTTTGGATTGGAGTATAATTATAAGGCTGACCTTGTCAACCCTGGAACTAAGAACAGTTAGCAGCTAACTCACTTTATTAAATCTCGCAAATGGATAATCTTTACCCTCATCAGCTGTACGTCTCCAGTGATGGAAAACAGCACCATCCTGCAAGAAAGACCATAATTAATACTACAAGTCTTATAATTACTGGCAAGTTATATATTACATATGTGAGTATTTAATATGGACACTACTATTCCAGGATTGTTGTTGACTTGTGTAAAACAACCATATCTATGGAACAATGACATGCCTCACAAAGGGCAAATAGAATGAAAGTATCAATGACACTGTAGGGTCATTCTATTGTTACGTGTGTGACATTTAGAGGTTTTTAGAGCCTTTATAATCAAGATAACTTTAATTTTATCAAATTATTTTAGTCAAGGGATGCTGCATTTTATTTGCCAGAGGCTAGTCCACGACTTTTGAGACATATTTTAAACTCATTGTGTACCATAAATTTTTGGCAAGACATTATTTGGTGCGTTACGTGTGTGACGCACAAAAATCAGTTTTTTGCATGTCCTCTTTTTGAGTCTATATTCCTGTGAAATAGTAAGTCTAGAATATACAATAAATGTCATGTTTGCATGGAAATATGTTCAGCTATTCAAAAAATAGTTTCTGAACTGTCAACACCAAACCACATTCCATTCCAAGGCTTATAACCACCAAAGAGGCAGCGTTACGTGTGTGACACAAAAACGTTACGTGTGTGACGCTGTGAAATTGCTATTAGATTATTGGAATTCAATACCCTCAATCATATATAATTTGGCCAATAAGAGTAGTGTGATCATGTACATGTGAAAGAGGGCATTAAGTTGGGTTAGATAGATCCTGGGTTTTAAATTTATGTAATGTTAAAAGTTTTTTAAGTAGTGGACAAAAATGGTCATGCAAATGTTTAAAATTGTACAACCATGACCGCAGTTACAAACTCAGCCGTCAGGACCATGTAAAGGTACTAGTAATCCACTTAATTTGCACTATGAGCATGGGATAGGTTATCGAATTATTGATAATCAAAAGATTCTATAGTTTGACAATCAACTTTAATAATATTTATCAACATGTACATCTAATTCACTTATAAGTGATCCATGTGGAAATCCACAGAACATACCCACATACATCAGGTAGGAAGGGGTGGTACAAATGATGTAAAAACATATTCTGGGGGTGTTTGCGTCATAAAAAGGGCTAAATTCTCGTTTTCACACCTTTTTAATTTTGAGATATAAAGCCAACACATCATCTCAATAATAGTTTAAATGACATTCACATTGCAGAAACACTGTATTTAAGTACCCAGGACCCCGTGGATGCTTTAAAGGGGTTACTATTAACCCTGGTCATGTCTGCATTGAGTTTAAACTGAACAGTGCCTTATGCTTAAGAGCCTTCAATGTGCCCTTATTGCGCACAATTACTTCAGAATGATAAAATGAATGAATTTAAGATAAAAACATGTGTAAAATACATTTTCTTGATATTTTGAAGTTTCTTCAATAAAATAAAGCCAAAAAGAAACCTGAGTTGTGTGGTTTGTGACTGGTAATGGTTGATTGTATAAAGTCACACACGTAACGTTACGTGTGTGACATATATCGGAAGCACTGCAAAAGTCGTAAAAAGTATTAATATCTTATTTTATGATGATCAGTGCTTCACCCAAACCATAGAGTCACAGAATATAGAAAACTACAATGTATGTTCATGTAGTTTTTGAAAAATTAAAACTTTAATGTTAAATCGTTAAGTGTGTGACAGATGATTAGTCATGGAGATGTTGATGAATAAATCTTCAATATTTTGAAAATGTGGGTATGTTTTATATTTTTTTTTATTGGAAAAATATACACAATGTATTGCCGCAAAATTCTAATGTTTACTATCAATAACCTTCATGGCACAGCTTACGTGGCCACTGATAATTATGCAAAAATAACAGAGTTGGGTACTACTATTTCAAACAAACCAAATATATACAAACAGGTAGGCAACAATATAGTTTAATACCATTTTGGAAAGCTGAAAATCTGTACTTTTGAACGAATCAAGTGCCAGGATTATTCAGCATGTTTGAAATTTTGCCATTTTTTACAATTTTGGGATTATTATTTATGTGGGCAGTAGCATTAGTCTCCAGCGCCTGTGGCGCATAAGATACTATGGGAGTTGGTTCAGTCTGCTTCCTCGAGTAAATACTCTAATGATCTAGGGGCGCCTGCGAAGCATAATATACTATGGGAGATGGGTTCAGTCTGCTTCCTCGAGTAAATACTCTAATGATCTAGGGGCGCCTGCGGCGCATAATATACTATGGGTGGTGGGATGGGCTACATAGCTCAACTTGGGAAGGTGTTAATATAAATTTTATGCTGAACAGTCAATAGAATGATAAAGAAGGAGGAAAGTAAAACAATTCTCCAATAAATGTGGGCAGCAGGGTGTGCCGATGGATTCAAATATGAAATCCAAGATGGCTGCTGACTGCCATGTTTTGACAAATTTCAGAAATATTAGACAAATTCCATCCATCACCCCAAAGAACCATATGGAGTTTGGATGAGGGATGTGCACGTACGGTGTGCCAAAGGATTTCAAAAGATTTTAGTCACGAAAAGAGTAAAATCGAAAATGGCTGCTGACATCCATGTTATTAACGAAATTCAGATAATATCATTGGCTCCCATATAGAGGTCACCCTGAGGGATCCTAATGAAGATTAGTTTGGTAATGTGGCCTATAGGGTGTGCCAAATTATTTAGGCATGCAAAGAGTCAAATCCAAGATAGTCCATTAGTTGATAGGGGTACCCTTGCACACCCCCCCCCCCCCCCCACGGACTTAACTTGACCCCATTCATTTTGTTCCTTATTATGTCCTTCAACTTTTAAGCAATTTTTATTAATATAACATGAAAAAAAGTGGCTGTGTAGACTCCAGACAAGATGGCATCCATCATGGCCGCCGTTTTTCATACTAGGCCCTGAGTCAGTTTGATGCAAATTATAGCAGGAAAATCTAGTCAAATGTATACAAATGTAGATATCTTCGTGAAGCTATTAACCCTTTGAACCCTGACGCCCTACAACGACCCTGACCCTGGGCTCCTCGTGGGATTTTCCTTT
The DNA here is from genome assembly GCA_032622095.1 of Siphonodentalium dalli. Lineage (NCBI taxonomy): Eukaryota > Metazoa > Mollusca > Scaphopoda > Gadilida > Siphonodentaliidae > Siphonodentalium > Siphonodentalium dalli. The sequence goes on from CP136063.1 coordinate 127,703,571, forward strand.
AAATTTTATAGTGTCTTGTTGGATGATGTTGTTTATGTTTAATTTGTGACACAGGTATGAAACTTTACAGGTTCCACCCCCCCCCCCCCCCATTGATCACTGATCATTATAAAATCGGAAGACTTTGCCACGCGGCAGCGTCTTGGTAACGGTTGCTAGGCAACTACCCCGAATTGACTGGAAAAGGCAATTATAGCATGGTATGTCATAACTCAATGCCAGTGATTGTGTTTTTGATGACGATAATACCCTAATGTGAAATTTGAGATACATCGGACAAGAAATTAAGAGAGATCGAATGAAATTAATTATTTAAGGTAGCAACGGTTGCTAATCAAGTACCACAAATGAACGGATGACACCACTGCACTAACCATTAAGTGGTAGTGTTCCCTTAATTTATACAATATCTAGTCGCATAATGCTGTATATGTTCAATGGTGGCACCTGTTTGAAATTGTGGATACATATGTATGTTATGCATGGACTATTCTATGATCATTAAAATATAAGGACACTTTGCCACCCAATCTCTCCTTAGTAACGGTTACCAGACAACTACCCGGCATTAGCAAGAAACTGCAATTATGATGCAGCTATATGTCCTATATATAACACCACATTTCGCTTAAAATGCATGTTTTTGTCATTTACAACCTATGTTCTGCGCATGCGCATATATTCCTACCCGATAATATAGCGGGTAGACATTCCATATACACACTGACCACCGCTGATGTCTATGGGGCCATTTAAACATATATTAGTGGGTATGTCGTGCATAAGTACACTATAAACCATTTATTTCGCTGCTCTGCGCATGCGCCAAGAAATTAACTTGATATGCGATCGAGGCCCTTCACCATATAAATATAATTTGAACAGGCTTTTTATATTTGATATATATAACTAGAGTTTAGACGTCAAATTGTTATTGAATCGCATAGCTATAAACTATAAACACGTGGCGGTCGTTATAATGGCCGGTTCAGCGGCCGGTATACCGGCCGCTGGGGTATATGGAGGTTCACGCAGCGGCCGGTATTCCGGCCGCTGGGGTTCAAAGGGTTAAAGACATAATTCCACCTTTATAGGACAAAATTGGAACTCCCCATCCAAAATGGCCACCAAAATGGCTGCCGGAATTAAGTTGAAAATAGGACGTTTTTTCACTAATATCTTCTAAAACAGTTTATGCTGTTGGGAACTGGTTGAGAAATGTGACTTTATTTTGTATTTTTTATATTAACTGATCATTGCAGTAATGAAATATACAATTCTTAGGGTTCTAGCCCCTTCCGATACCTCAAAAATTTTATTTTACAGAATGCAGTATAACTTTCACAAAAAATCACAATTGGAATTCTAGTCATATTTCAACAAGAAATGACCAGAACTGTATAATGTAAGAGAGGCATATCATTATTACCTATTAATATTCCAACTCATTGGAACCAAAATTGTTACTTTGACTCAAAATATGGAAAATGATAGATATTGCCCAAGAGTGTCTTGCATTCGCTTACAGGTTGTGGTTGATTTATAAAATTGGCTATTCTGCCTTCTATTCATTGAATACTAACATGTCTGATGCACCATGGTTAATTGTTACTATTGTCACCACTGACATTACCAGAAATATGGATTTTTCTTTCACAAACTTGACATAAATATCTGCAAAAAATAACCTTTGAGGTTTGGACCATCTTTCCAAGTAAAATGTAACTAACTTTGGTATGAAAAGTGTTTATTGTTTGGCCTGTTTTAAATGTGTCACACTACGGTGTTTATAGACCAAATTACTGAAGATAGCTTCCAAAATGGCAACCAAATATGGTAAAAAGTGACTCACTTGGTTGTTATACATGTTAGTAATCAACTGACAACTACATGTTCTATTCTGCTTGTCCCAGTTCCTTCCGATACCTCAAAAATTTGATTTTACAGAATGCAGTATAAATTTCACAAAAAATCACCATTTGAATTCTAGTCATATTTCTAGAGCTTCACGGTTTTCCGGTATTTAGACATATCACGATATAATTTTTTATATCGTGTAGTCGGTTTCGAAAAAAATGGATAGTCGGTATATCGTGGGTGACGATATTCCAATTATTTAGTCGTTTTTTGTTATTTAAAATGGCCAAAAACGTATAAATCTTAGTTGAAATGTCTTCCTATAAGCAAGGAGACAAAGATACAAATCAAGGAGACAAAGAGACAGATGTGTTGATCAAGTACTACCGGCGTTTCTTTGTTTTACTACAAAGGGTTGTATCAGTAATTGAATAATGTCAACATCTTCATTCATGCGCCTCATCAGAGTGTGTTGTCGGAAGTAATAAAACAATTTCATTGCGTGAACATCAAAGCCATAATCCAATGTCCTCACAGCTTGTTAATTCGTGATCACAGCTCATCGAAATTTGTTTTTACAAGCGCTAACGATTGTACACGTGGTGTCGACACATCACACCCATTAGTGGTTTACTTACACCCTGGCCAGTGTGAGAAATGTAATACGCTGTATGTATTGTAGGCCAAGTTAGGCGCTCAATAGCTAGAATTTCAAGTCCGTCAATTAGTGGCCCTAAGCGTGCATGTTTGAAACAAGAATGAAAGTGTCAATGACACTGTAGCTCAACTTATGTAGGGGAATAATTTAATGGTTGACAGTCAATGGAGGAATAGGAAAGGTGCTAATGTCTAACGAAATGTCTAACCTGTGCCAAAGGATTTAGTCATGCAAAGAGTAAAATCCAAGATGGCTGCTGGCAGCCATGTTTTTTGGCCGATTAACCCCAAAACGACTCGTTCCCATCTACATGTCAATATTAACATCCATGACAAATTGCATGATGATCAGAGGAATAGTACGACCTGTAGCCCGCGCAAATGGATTGAATTTTGAAATCCAAGATGGCCACCAGCAGCCATGCTTTTTGGCCGAATGACCCCAAAAGGACTCATTCCCATCTACATGTCATTGTTAACATCCATGACAAATTTCATAAGTTCCGACCAAAGCTACGACCTGTAGCCCGCGCCAAAGGATTTAGTCATGCAAAGAGTAAAATCCAAGATGGCTGCTGAGGCCATGTTTTTTGGCAGAACGACCCCAAAATGACTCGTTCCCATCTACATGTCAATATTAACATCCATGACAAATTTCATGAAGATCTGACCAAAGCTACGACTTGTAGCCCGTGCCAAAGGATTTAGTCATGCAAAGAGTAAAATCCAAGATGGCTGCTGACTACCATGTTTTTTGGCCGAACGACCCCAGAATGACTCGTTCCAATCTACATGTCAATATTAACATCCATGACAAATTTCATGATGATCAGACGAACAGTACGACCTGTAGCCCGCGCCAATGGATTGAATTTTGAAATCCAAGATGACCACTGGCAGCCATGTTTTTATGCCGAATGACCCAAAAATGACTCGTTCCTATCTACATGTCAATGTCAACATTCCTGACAAATTTCATAAAGATCACACCAAAGGTACGACCTGTAGTCCGCGCCAAATAATTAAGTCATGCAAAGAGTAAATTTCAAGATGGCTGCTGGCGGTCATGTTTTTGGGCTGAATGACCCCAAAATGACTCGTTCCCATCTACATGTCATTGTTAACATCCATGACAAATTTCATGAAGATCTGACCAACGCAACGACCTATAGCCCGCGCCAAAGGATTTAGTCATGCAAAGAGTAAAATCCAAGATGGCTGCTGGCAGCCATGTTTTTTGGCCAAATGACCCCAAAATGACTCGTTCCCATCAACATGTCATTGTTAACATCCATGACAAATTTCATGAAGATCTGAAAAAAGCCACAACCTGTAGCCCGCGCCAAAGGATTTAGTCATGCAAAGAGTAAAATCCAAGATGGCTGCTGGCGGCCATGTTTTTTTGGCCGAAACGACACCAGAATGACTCGTTCCCATCTACATGTCAATATTAACATCCATGACAAATTTCATGATGATCAGACCAGCAGTACGACCTGTAGCCCGCGCCAATGGATTGAATTTTGAAATCCAAGATGGCCACCAGCAGCCATGTTTTTTGGCCAAATAACCCCAAAATGACTCGTTCCCATCTACATGTCAATGTCAACATTCATGATAAATTTCATAAAGATCAGACAAAAGGTACGACCTGTAGCCCGCGCCAAAGAATTTAGTCATGCAAAGAGTAAATTCCAAGATGGCTGCTGGCGGCCATGTTATTTGGCCGAATGACTCCAAAACGACTCGTTCCCATCTACATGTCATTGTTAACGTCCATTACAAATTTTATGATGATCATACAAACAGTACGACCTGTAGCCCGCGCCAATGGATTGAATTTTGAAATCCAAGATGGCCACCAGCTAAAATGACTCGTTCCCATCTACATTCCAATTTCAACAGCCATGACAAATTTTATGATGATCAGACTAAAGGTACGACCTGTAGCCCATGCTAAAGGATTTAGTCATACAAAGAGTAAAATCCAAGATGGCTGCTGGCGGCCATGTTTTTTGCCCGAATGACCCAATGAAAGTGTCAATGACACTGTAGCTCAACTTAGGTAGGGGAATAATTTAATGGTTGACAGTAAATGGAGGAATTGGAAAGGTGCTAATTGAAATGTCTAACCTGCGCCAAAGGATTTAGTGATGCAAAGAGTAAAATACAAGATGGCTGCTGGTGGCCATTTTTTTTGGCCAATTGACCCCAAAAGCACTCGTTCCCATCTACGTATAATTGTTAACATCCATGACAAATTTTATGAAGATCTGACCAAAGCTACGACCTACAAATTTCATGATGATCAGACGAACAGTACGACCTGTAGACCGCGCCAATGGATTGAATTTTGAAATCAAAGATGGCCACTGGCAGCCATGTTTTTTGGCCGAATGACCCCACAATGATTCGTTCCCATCTACATGTCAATGTCAACATTCATGACAAATTTCATAAAGATTAGACCAAAGGTACAACCTGTAGCCCGTGCCAAAGGATTTAGTCATGCAAAGAGTAAAATCCAAGATGGGTGCTGGCGGCCATGTTTTTTGGCCGAACGACTCCAAAATCACTCGTTCCCATCTACATGTCAGTGTTAACATCCATGACAAATTTAATAAAGATCAGACCAAAGGTATGACCTGTAGCCCATGCCAAAGGATTTAGTCATGCAAAGAGTAAAATGCTGGTGGCCATGTTTTTTGAGCGAATGACCCCAAAACGACTCGTTCCCATCTACATGTCATTGTTATAATTCATGACAAATTTCATGACCATCTGACCAAAGCTACGACCTGTAGCCCGCACCAAAGGATTTAGTCATGCAAAGAGTAAAATCCAAGATGGCTGCTGGCGGCCATGTTTTTTGACCGAATGACCCCAAAACGACTCGATCCCATCTACATGTCATTGTTATCATTCATGACAAATTTCATGATGATCAGACGAACAGTACGACCTGTAGCCCGCGCCAATGGATTGAATTTTGAAATCCAAGATGGCCACCAGCGGCCATGTTTTTTGGCCGAATGACCCCACAATGATTCGTTCCCATCTACATGTCAATGTCAACGTTCATGACAAATTTTATAAAGATTAGACCAAAGGCAACCTATAGCCCGCGCCAAAGGATTTAATCATGCAAAGAGTAAAATCCAAGATGGCTGCTGGCGGCCATGTTTTTTGGCCGAACGACCCCAAAATCACTCGTACCCATCTACATGTCATTGTTAACATCCATGACAAATTTCATGATGTTCCGATCAAAGCTACGACCTGTAGCCCGCGGCAAAGGATTTAGTCATGCAGAGAGTAAAATCCAAGATGGCTGCTGGCGGCCATGTTTTTTGGCCGAACGACACCAAAATCACTCGTTCCCATCTACATGTCATTATTAACATCAATGACAAATTTCATGATGATCAGACGAACATTACGACCTGTAGCCCGCGCCAATGGATTGAATTTTGAAATCTAAGATGGCCACCAGCGGCCTAGTCCCAGTCTTCTTGTACTAAAACCAGCTAAGATATTGGGATGGCGATTTGCTGTTTTTAGTCCCAGCCCGCTTGCATACCAATCCTATCACACGAGTTAAGCCCACGATCTGTGGTGGGAATCTGTGGTGTATTTTACTCGATTTACCTAATGAATCAATACATGATGCTATATACATCGGAAAGAGAGACATATCATGGTCATAATGGTGTATAATAATCTAACTTTCATGTTAAATTACGCATAGAATATTCCGGTTGATTGTCACCAACATCGCTGTTTTTTCTGTTTGTTTACTTAACTGAAAGCCGAACTCAGGTTCCGAAGAACTTCGGCATTGTCCGGTGTTTGTTTTGGCCGAGACGAATTTCGATAAAAACAAAATGGCGGCCCCCATGATATTCTAATGGTCATTGTGTTTACACTGTTTTAAACTGTGAGATGGTTATAATTCCCGTAATTTATTTAATGTATTACATTTATATCTTCAATATGTATTTAATCTATGTAATAATTTATTTATTGTCACGTATAATTACGATTACAATGGAGAATTCATCGTGCGTGGTTGATTGAAAATCTACGGAATATTTTCACCGGAAAATGCCGAACGCAGTTCGCAAGGTCAACTGAGTTCGCATACTTTAAAAAATATGTAAACACTGCGGCAAAAGTTTCTTTTCACATTAAATTACCGCTTTCAATTCACAACCGATGTGGGTTTCAGATCAAATAGCATGTCTTCTGCGGAAACTATCCGTTTATTGTAGCAATTGTGATATTTTATTTCATATAATTGTGGTTTTATTTGAGCGGGTCACTAACGATTAACTCGTGTCAAAGGAGACCATGGGCCTGGAACTCGGACTAAAGACCGGCACCTCCATCCCAATATCTTAGCCGGTTTTAGTACGAGAAGACTTGGACTACCAGCGGCCATGTTTTTTGGCCAAATGACCCCACAATGATTTGTTCCCATCTACATGTCAATGTCAACATTCATGACAAATTTCATAAAGATTAGACCAAAGGTACAACCTGTAGCCCGTGCCAAAGGATTTAGTCATGCAAAGAGTAAAATCCAAGATGGCTGCTGGCGGCCATGTTTTTTGGCCGAACAACACCAAAATCACTCGTTCCCATATACATGTCATTATTAACATCAATGACAAATTTCATGATGATCAGGCGAACAGTACGATCTGTAGCCCGCGCCAATGGATTGAATCTTGAAATCCAAGATGGCTGCCAGCGGCCATGTTTTTTGGCCGAATGACCTCAAAATGACTCGTTCCCATCTACATGTCAACATTCATGACAAATTTCATGATGTTCCGATCGAAGCTACGACCTGTAGCCCGCGCCAAAGGATTTAGTCATGCAAAGAGTAAAATCCAAGATGGCTGCTGGCGGCCATGTTTATTAGCCGAACAACCCCAAAATGACTCGTTCCCATCTACATGTCAATATTAACATCCATGACAAATTTTATGATGATGTTAACAATGGATGTTAACAATGACATGTAGATGGGAACGAGTGATTTTGGGGTCGTTCGGCCAAAAAACATGGCCGCCAGCAGCCATCTTGGATTTTACTCTTTGCATGACTAAATCCTTTGGCGCGGGCTATAGGTTGCCTTTGGTCTAATTTTTATAAAATTTGTCATGAACGTTGACATTGACATGTAGATGGGAACGAATCATTGTGGGGTCATTCGGCCAAAAAACATGGCCGCTGGTGGCCATCTTGGATTTCAAAATTCAATCCATTGGCGCGGGCTACAGGTCGTACTGTTCGTCTGATCATCATGAAATTTGTCATGAATGATAACAATGACATGTAGATGGGATCGAGTCGTTTTGGGGTCATTGGGTCAAAAAACATGGCCGCCAGCAGCCATCTTGGATTTTACTCTTTGCATGACTAAATCCTTTGGTGCGGGCTACAGGTCGTAGCTTTGGTCAGATGGTCATGAAATTTGTCATGAATTATAACAATGACATGTAGATGGGAACGAGTCGTTTTGGGGTCATTCGCTCACAAAACATGGCCACCAGCATCTACATGTCAATATTAACATCCATGACAAATTTCATGATGATCAGACAAACAGTACGGCCTGTAGCCCGTGCTAATGGATTGAATTTTGAAATCCAAGATGGCCATTGGCAGCCATGTTTATTTTCCGAATGACCCCAAAATGAATCTTTCTGGTCTAAATGTTGATGTCAACAGCTATGACAAATTTCATAATGGTCCGACCAAAGGTACGACCTGTAACCTGCATTGTTGACGCCTAATACGTACACACGCACACACGGACGACGGACGACAAAGCCATGGCAATAGCTCAAACTTTATAAAAATGAGCAGTAAAGAATTTAGTCACACACAGAGTAAAATCCAAGATGGCTGCTGGCGGCCATGTTTTTTGGCCGAATGACCCCAAAATGACTCGTTCCCATCTACATGTTATTGTTAACATCCATGACACATTTTATGATGATCAGACTAAAGGTACGACCTGTAGCCCGTGCTAAAGGATTTAGTCATACAAAGAGTAAAATCCAAGATGGCTGCTGGCGCCATGTTTTTTGGCCGAATGACCCCCAAAATGACTTGTTCCCATCTACATGTCAATATTAACATCCATGACACATTTTATGATGATCAGACTAAAGGTACGACCTGTAGCCCGTGCTAAAGGATTTAGTCATACAAAGAGTAAAATCCAAGATGGCTGCTGGCGGCCATGTTTTTTGGCCGAATGACCCCAAAATGACTCGTTCCCATCTACATATCATTGTTAACATCCATGACAAATTTTATGATGATCAGACTAAAGATACGACCTGTAGCCCGTGCTAAAGGATTTAGTCATACAAAGAGTAAAATCCAAGGTGGCTGCTGGCGGCCATGTTTTTTTGGCTGAATGACCACAAAATTATTCGTTTCCCATCTACATGTCAATATTAACATCCATGACAAATTTCATGATGATCAGACGAACAATGCGACCTGTGGCCCGTGCTAATGGATTGAATTTTGAAAACAAAGATGGCCACTGGCGGCCATGTTTTTTGTCCGAATGACCCCAAAAATGGCTCGTTCCCATCTACATGTCATTGTTAACATCCATGACAAATTTTATGATGATCTGACCAAAGGTACGACCTGTAGCCCGTGCTAAAGGATTTAGTCATGCAAAGAGTAAAATCGAAGATGGCTGCTGGCAGCCATGATTTTTGGCCGATTGACCCCAAAATTACTCGTTCCCATCTACATGTCAATATTAACATCCATTACAAATTTCATGACAATCAGACGAACAGTACGGCCTGTAGCCTGTGCTAATGGATTGAATTTTGAAATCTAAGATGGCTGCCGGCGGCCATGTTTTTTTTCCGAATGACCCCAAAATGAATCATTCCGGTACAAATGTTGATGTCAACAGCTATGACAAATTTCATAATGATCCGATCAAAGGTACGACCTGTAGCCTCTATTGTTGACGCCTTACGCACACATGGACGACGGACGACAAAGCCATGGCAATAGCTCAAACTTTACAAAGTAAAGTTGTGCTAAAAATGTAGGTCTCATAAATTCCCTCTCGAGGCGACACCTATGTCATTATTTGCCTAAACTATAATTCAGAAAAATTGGTAAGCTCCCATCTAGAGGTCACCCCAATTTTTGTTATCCACATGAAGTTTGGTGACGATTGGGTGAGGGATGCGACCTGCAGGGTGTTCTCATTGATTTAAATATGAAATCCAATGTCAACAGAATTTAGAAAATAATGTAAGCTCCCATCTAGAGGTCACCCCGAAGATCCATATGAAGTATGGCAATGATCGGATCAGGGATATGACCTGTAGAGGGTGCCAAAGTATAAATTTAGTGATGAAAGAGCAAAATCCAAGATGGCCAAGCTGGCGGCCATGTTTTTCAACAAAATTGGTAAGCTCCCAACTAGAGGTCACCCTGATGATATGCACTTTGGTGAAGATCAGGGGAGGCTTGTGGCCTGTTGGGTGCGCCAAAGGATTTAGTCATGCAAAGAGTAAAATCCAAGATGGCCGTCATGTTTTTCAACAAAATTTGGAAACTAGAGGTCACCCAAAAGATCTATTTGAAGTTTGGTGACAATCAGATGAGGGATGTGGTCAGTACGGTGTGCCAAAGGGTTTAGTCATGCGATGAGCAAAATCCAAGACGGCTGCCGGCAGCTGTGCCTTTAATAAAAAATTTGATATCTCCCATCTAGAGGTCACCCTGAGGATCAATATGAAGTTTGGTGATGATCAGATGAGGGATGTGATCTGTATGGTGTGCCAAAGGATTTAGTCATGCAAAGAGTAAAATCCAAGATGGCTGATGGTGGCCATGTTTTTAAAACGAATTTCAGGCAAAATAGGAGGCTCCAATTTAGAGCTCACCCAATGATCCATATGAAGTTCAGTGATGATCGGATGAGAGAAGTGGCCTGTAGGGTGTGCCAAAGAATTTAGTCATGCAAAGAGTAAAATCCAACATGGGATACAGACCACTAGTCTGTGGGTGATTGTTGAGTATATTTCACAATCAAAAATTAAAAACCATGACTATGTAACTGTGTTCTGTGTGATCCTACTTGTTTTGGATGGTCACCATATTATACAAGTTAAAACTGTTTAATATATATAACATATATTATACAAAAAGAAATAGCAAAATGTATTAAACATACACGCAAAATAAATATACTCTACATGTATATGTAACATTTCAAGGACCCGCTTACCACCGGGTTTGCGCCAGCCTTGGTGTTTGGAATTCTAAACGAATAAACTTACAGCAATTAGAAGATTGAAATCTTCACGTGATTACACACGATAAATAGTATTAAAAATAATTGTACATGTTAATGTACTGTGACATTATTGTCTCGAAGTATAAACTCTCTCCACTAGTCTGTTGATTGATTGTTGAGTATATTTCACAATCAAAAATTCAAAACTCAAACCTAAGGTGGTAAACACCTAGAGTAACAAAGGCGATTTGCAGCCTTGAGCAAATTAGACATAATAGTCAAATAATAAGTAATTGTATGCTCTATACCACATGGACCTCACACGAGGGGTGCAATAAAACAGCGGGACATGACGCTGTAATCCAATAACGTGTCAAAATCAAAACGAATACAAAAGTGATGACAAATCTACAGCACTCATTCAGCTGTTAATTTTGAACCAAAATGGAAGCAGAAAACTCTTCGATAAACTTCGACCTTGATGTCCCAGTGCCATCCAGCCAGGCGGAAAAGGGTTTAGAAGACACAAGAGTAGAATTAGCTACTGAAACAATGGAGGCCATCGCAAAAGACAGACAGCCTCTGCTGACACTCAAGGCGATGATAACACAGGCCATGATGGCAGGCTCAACGCCATACTTCGTCAGGTTCGAAATGAACCTGGACCGAATATATACTAGCAGCGAAGAAACAAAGACAGAGATAGTTACAGCAATGTCTGGGGCTATGCTCGAAGCAAGGAGCAACTTCCTAGAGAAGTTTGTTAAAACCTTAGATTCAAAAGTTGCTGTACATAACCAGCAACTCAAGAACACATATGATGAGGCGCTCGACGAGCTACCTATAACAGAAAAGGCATCGGGTGAAGCAAGAAGAAAGCTTCAAAACAACGCCCGCAGCCTCCAAGAAAAATAGAGAAATAAGCTGAACGAGTTTATTGCTAGGAAAGACAGGCGGGAAGGGAAATTCCCAAAAAGAAAATTCGATCGAGATGACAAAGGTGGCTCAAAGAAGCCTAAATATGCTTAAAACGGCACACGAACCAACTCTGCTCAAAACGACACACGAACCAAAAACGGCCCTTTTCAGGGCCAACCAAATCTTTATAAAGATAACTTTATATTGCTAAACACTTAGACCACTGGTCCCACATATACACCTATTATGGTAAACAAAATACGCAAAGCATCCCTACAACATGGGATATGCAAGTTGCGGGTAATATGGCTGTGAATGACAAAATACATGCAAAATTAGACCCCAACTACAAAAGGATATACATGTATATTACAACACTAGAAAATAGGCACTGCCTCCAACACTAACTACATGACGCTCAATTTCACGTTTACCATAGTAAACCCAGGCCGTCTATCTCCGAAACCACGCCTACAACGGCGTCGTAAATCTCCAACTGCCAATTAGGAAATGGCAAGTCTGAAGTCGGAACAAAACTAAAAGGCGGGAATCACTCGCTGCACTCATAACTGTGCTATCGTATAAACCTGACCTATACAATTGACTGGTCTAATCCAACTATGACCAGAAGATTTATACGAAAAACCCGATTGATAAACAATCGGAAAAAAACGGCAAATCTAAAAAATAAGAAAACCCAATTCAATGCCATTTCGTCGAAACTGGCGAGGGCCAAAACATTCATCAGAAACTTGTCCAGCAAGAAGCTTGACAATTCTGAAATTCTACTATTGAGCTATGGTCTCAACTTTATTCCTACTCCGAAAATAAACAGAAGAGAACTAATGCATGATTTCGCTAAATTTGAAAGACAAATGCGGATTAAATATATCATGCAGAATAAAGAAACCACATGGATTCCACATCCATTTAAAAATAAATCCAAATTTGCACCTCCATTAGGAGGAAACGCATTGGAGGATTACCTATATGCATGCAAATTGCAACTATCCGAATATAAAGCTTTAAACAAAGATAATCTAACTCCCAAAATGCGGGAGGCACTCAACACTTTGAAGAATAATGATGACGTCACAGTCATGAAAGCAGACAAAAATAATTTAACAGTGATTATTGACACAACCGATTACATATCGGAAGGCTTTAAACAATTATATGATGGTATACACTATGTGGAAGTACCGGAAATAAACATTAAAGCAACACACTCCAAAGTGCTCACCTTGGTAAACAAGATGCACTCTAATAAATCCATAGATGATACCACTAGGTCATTTCTATTCAACAGGGATGATAAAGTGAATATTCCATATATATATTTCTTAATGAAAATTCACAAAATTGGTGACAAACTCCTAAATATTGACCCGGCTTACAATGATACGGGCACAAAAATATTACCACCTCTGAGACCCATTATATCACAAACGGGCAGTCCTACCGACAAAATCGGGCAATTCCTTGACTATTTTTTACAACCAATAGTTCAAAAACAATCAACAAATATAAAAGGAACAGTTAATCTCATTAATAATCTTGAGTCAATAACATTCGAGAGAAATATCTTACTGGTAACATATGATATTACTAGTCTATACACAAACCTTAGATTCAGTGAACTACTGGATGCCTTAAAAATCGACCTGAATGAATACCAGGAAGACACATACCCAATAAAACGGCCACCGAATAATGACCTTGTGAACATAGCTAAACTGATTCTGGAAACCAACGAATTCACGTTCAATGGAAAATGCTTCAAACAAATAGTTGGAGCGGCTCAAGGTGCTAAACCAAGCCCCGAAATTTGTGATATAGCAATACACCGGCATATTAGCCAACTGATTGAGGTATTCCCTCACAAAAATAAAATACTGTTTCACAAACGATTCAGAGACGATGGCCTCATCATATTCAACGGGCATACCGAAGAAATGCTGAAATTCTTTGATATTGCAAATAATGCACATGACTTACTCAAGTTTACATTTAATATCAGCCAACAAAGCTGCACATTTCTTGACCTAGATATCTTCAAAGGAAAACGCTTTGAAGAAATGGGCACCCTTGATATGAAATGTCACACTAAACCAACTGACACGTTTCAGTACCTACACCGGGAATCGTGTCACTCAACCAACAATTTCAAATCATTCATCATTGGTGAATGTACTCGATATCTCCGAAACTCAAATAATGAAGTTGATTTCGAAAGAAAACGTGAAATGTTTGTTGATAAATTAACCAATAGAGGTTATAGCAAACAAGAAATTAATCAATACTCGAATTATGTCACATTTGCGAAACGCAATGAACTCCTAAAACGCAATGTTGATAACAAAAAGGAGAAAAAAATGAAGCCTACAATGTGTACTGTGTACCATATAGGGGCAAACAGAATTGATAAAATCCTAAAGGATAACTGGGGCATTATCGATAATGAAACCTCGATGAAAGATGAATTCAATGAATCGCCACTACTCGTCTTTAAGCGTACCCAAAAATTGGGTGAAATCTTGTCAAAAAAACGCTTGACATACAAACAAAATAATTGTTTGAACACGGACACTAGCAATAAGCCAGTATCCTATTCGGAACCATATGGTTAATTCTATGTAGCCATATAAATGCCACACGTCCCTCACAAAGAAGAGAGGCCATAACAGATTACGTTATGTAACTGGGTGATACCCGAAGGAAAAATATTCCATATGACTGATGTAGGAATTTGAAATTCCAGAATCGTTAACATTGATGAGCGCTGAATTAAAACAAACGCGCCGATTTATACTGACACAACAGTTATACCATAATGAGACCACACCATTGAAGCAAATCGTGAATACATGATTAATTATCGGCTCGGACAGTAGCGGTAGGAATTTGAAATTCCAGAATCGTTAACATTGATGAGCGCTGAATTAAAACAAACGCGCCGATTTATACTGACACAACAGTTATACCATAATGAGATTACACCATTGAAGCAAATCGTGAATACATGATTAATTATCGGCTCGGACAGTAGCGGTATCAAATCTCGCAAAATCAAAGCTTCAGACGACATATGCCGCGCATGTGCGAATTGCTCATTAACTGAGACAGGATCAATCTGGTTCTAGCCAGTTTGTCGTACTCAGTGCATAAATGCTGGAGCTTTTATCAGTGTTCTTCACACTCAATGTGTCTGTGTCGACCCTAGAAAGCGCTGCCTAACAGGCAGGTCAAGCTGATCTAGGTTGCATATAATATGCAAACTATAAAATAATTAATACGTACATCACTGACTCAAAGTGCTAAACTTGGAAGTGATACGATCAACTGCTCTCGTAAAATTAGCAGCACAATGGAATCACTAAAATTCCGTGCTCAGAAATGCTAATTAAAGTGGCATATAATACGCTGAGATATAAAATTATCACACACTGGGTACTACCACATTATTGGCACTACCGGCCTCAACAAATTAGGCCAATCACATTTAAAATAGGCATATATTATGCCAAGATATTTAACACGTGTTTCCTGACGAGATTCCACGTTATCGCTAGTATACTATAGTGAAAAAGTGAATCGAAACATATGCTCAATTTAAAAATATGACCATCCGGGCAATGTAGGAACATGGGATGCAGACCACTAGTCTGTCGGTGATTGTTGAGTATATTTCACAATCAAAAATTCAAAGTCATGCAAAGAGTAAAATCCAAGATGGCAGCCGGCGGCCATGTTTTTTAACGAATTTCAGTCTAAATAGGAGGCCCCCATCTAGAGGTCACCCCGAAGATCCATATTAAGTTTGGTGATGATCAGATGAGGGATTGGGTCTGTAGGGTGTGCCAAAGCATTTAGTCATGCAAAGAGTAAAATCCAAGATGGCTGCCAGTGGCCATGTTTTTTAACAAATTTCTATCAAAACAGGAGGCTCCCATCTACACCCCGAAGATCATATAAAGTTTGGTGACAATCGGATGTGAGATACAGACTGCAGGGTGTGCCGATGGATTCAAATTTGACATCCAAGATGGCTGTGGGCGGCCATGTTTTTTAATGAATTTTTATCATAATTGGAGGCTCCCATCTAGAGGTCACTGCGAAGATCCATTCGAAGTTTGGAGATGATTGGATGAGAGATGTGCAGTGTGTGCTAATGGAAATTGTTGATGGATGTACAGATGACGGACATCAACCCATGGCAATAGATCAATTTGAAATTGATCAAGCATGTTCTTGGACAGTTTACCAGCTTATGGGACTTTTTGAAGGCTCACAACAATAAGGTATCTCTCCAGGAGTGTCCAAAAATGTCCATGTCAAAAGATGCCCATGGGGTATTGGGACTTCATTCTGAATCCAAATTTAACTCTTTACCCAATACCCATATTACCATTGTCACTGCCCACGTACAGGTGATAACGTCAGCATCCCAGCCAATGTAACTATGTTACAAAGTCAATTTATTGAAAAGAAATCAGTATATATGTTTACACCATTGATGTTTGTTTCATCTAAATACATTTTATGTAGAAAATAATATCCAGAGTTGTGAATGTCAAATCCCTCACAGTATGGTATTGTTAATATTTAATTACGTTTTATATTTTATGATAATTAATATGAACCACAAACAAAGGTAAGTGTGTTTGTCCATTGGTATCAAATTCATGCAATGAAATTGGGTGAGTTTTTCAATGTTTTTAGAAATTTCTATGTTGTGTAATGTTACATAAAATACACAATCAAGTAGCTTATTAAATCCAGTATACGTACACTTCAATGCAGTTACAAATGACTGCTTTATTTGTCAAAGTAATCCATCACCGATGACAAGTTAACAACACCACATGCAGGTCTACTCCTTTTGTTTATTTCTGACCTTGAATGCAGTTACAAATGACTGCATTATTTGTCAAAGTAATCCATATTCCATCACCAATGACAAGTTAACAACACCACATGTAGGATTTACTCCTGTTGTTTATTTCTGACCGGCTATATCACCTTCACCTTCAAGTTGACACTGCAATCATCTGATAAGCATCTCACGAAAATGAATAAATTAAAACAATCCTTCGTATGTATTATACGGCCAAGAAATGGAATTTCTCACAGTATAATTTTATCAATAATCTATTATATATTTTGGAAAATCTGTCTGTCTGTCTGTCTGTGTGTTCGCGATGAACTCGAAAACGGCCGAGCCGATTTCGATGAAACTTGGTACGTGGGGGTACTTTTCGGCCAGGGAGTGGCATGGGCCTATTAATTTGCCCGTGCGACGTGACCTTGACCTTGAAATCAGGTCATTTCAAGGTTGAACGCCCGAGTATCACGGGATTTCGATGAAAATTAGTGTTTGGGGATACATTCGTATGGGGAGTGTTGTAAGCCTATTCGTTTGCCCGTGCGACGTGACCTTGACCTTGAAATCGGGTCAATTCAAGGTCAAATCGCGAATTTTGATGGGATTTCGACGAAATTTTATACGTGGGGTTACTTTTGTCCACTGAGTGTTTTGGACGGGTCGAGTCGTGACCCCGACCTTCAAAATGATCAATTCGAGGTCAAATCGGGTAAAACCGGATGGATTTCGACAGGTACTTTTGTCGGGTACTTTTGTCCGGGCAGTGTTTTGGACGGGTCAAATCGTGACCCCACCTGACCTTGACCTTCAAAATGGACAATTCAAGGTCAAATCGCGCCGAAAAGCAGAGGTGAAACAGCCCGGACGAAGTCGGGTCCACCAGCTATACTCAATATAAAATTGGCAAGATAGTTCTTAAAATGAAGATAACAAAATGCGTTGAATCATTATTTAAAAAAATGGCATGCAATGTTGTGCATGTTTTCACCTCGCCACACAATGACACAATCATCTATATCTATATTTGCGAATGTCTGTCTGTCTGTGTTCTATAGAACACGGGACCACCTAGATGGCACAAAAGGGGTCTAATAGGGGTAACTTTTTACGAGAAAGAAAATGGCGAGGGTTAGAATTTTCTAAAGTGACGCCGTTGTTGTCAGGGGCAGAAAAGGGGGAGGGGCAGAAAAAATATTTGTCGACAATTGCCACCAAACTTATATATAATCATCCCCATAATATGAGGAATCTAATGGCATGGTTTAAATATGTCAAAAGTCGCGCCGTTCGCGTCAGGGATGCCCGGAATGGGAGAGGGGCACCAAAATTGATCAAAACAAATTTTAGCGCTGAATTCCACCAAATTGATGCACATTCTTCTGAGAGCTTCTCCATGATACAAGGAATCTTATTGTGTGATTTAAAGATGCCAAATTGGTGTCGTTGGGATGAGAGATTGGGGGGGGTGGGAGGGTACTAAATCTGATAAGAATTGGTTTAGTCGCCGATTGCCACGAAACTTATACAAATTCATCCCCATGGTATGAGGTGTCTAATGGTGTGGCTTAAAGCTGTCAAAAGTGGCGTCATTCGAGTCAGTGGTGCACTGAAAGGGAGAGGGGCACCAAAATTGATACACAATATTTTTACGCCAATTTCCACCAAATTGATACACATTCTTATCCATGATATGAGGGATCTAATTGTGTGATTTTAAAGACGTCATATTGGTGCTACTTTGGTGAGAGATGGGGGTGGGGTGGGGTGGGCACTAAATTTGATAAAAATTTGTTTAGTCGCGTATTAGCACCAAACTTACAAATAATAATCTCCATGATATCAGGAGTCTAATTGTGTGGTTTAAAGATGTCAAAAGTGGGGCCATTCGAGTCAGGGGTGCCTAGAGGGTGAAAGGGACACAAACATTGATAAACAATATGTTTAGCGCCGATTTCCACCTGATTGATACATATTCTTCTCCATGATACGAATAATCGTGTGGTTAAATGCGCCAAATTGGTGCCTTTTGGGTGAGAGATATGCAATGGTGGCCCTAAATTTAATACGAATTTGTATACTCGCCAATTTTCATAAATTTTATATATATTCATCTCTATAATGAGTCTATAAAGTGTGCGGTTTAATGATGTCAAAAGTGGGGCCGCTTGAGTCCGAAATAGGAACGAGAAGGTCACCAAAAACTTATAAAAATAATTTTGGTGCAATTACCATCAAGCTCATACATGTTCTTCTCAAATGATACAATGAATCAAATATTTGCGAATATCTGTCTGTGTTCTATATATAACTTTAAGGGTACAATCGAGATGGCACCAAGGCGGTCTAACAGGGGTAACTTTTTACGAGTAAGATAATGGTGCGGGTTATAATTTTCTAAAGTGACG
The DNA here is from genome assembly GCA_032622095.1 of Siphonodentalium dalli. Classification (NCBI taxonomy): domain Eukaryota; kingdom Metazoa; phylum Mollusca; class Scaphopoda; order Gadilida; family Siphonodentaliidae; genus Siphonodentalium; species Siphonodentalium dalli. Next base: position 127,722,592 of record CP136063.1, read on the forward strand.
TTGTTGGTGTCAGGGGAGGGTCTATTTTTAGCACAGATTTTGACCAAATTGATATATTATTCTTCTCCGTGATACGAGGAATATAAACGTGTAATTTAAAGACGCAAAATTTTTGCTGTTTTGGTGCGAGATGGGGGGGGGGGGGGTAATAACTATGATAAGAATTTGTTTAGTTGCCGATTGCCATCAAACTTATATATAATCATCTCCATAATATAATGCATACATGAGTCAAATAGATGTGGTTTAAATATGACAAAAGTGGCGCGGTTCAAGTCATGCATGAGGGGAGTTTCACCAAAGTTGATACAAATATATTTAGCACTGCACGTTCTTCTCTAATGATATGATGAATTCAATCACATTTGGGGTCGTTTGGGTCATGGATGGCAAGGGGAGATTCACTAGCATTTATAAGATTGTTCAATTCGCCGATATCCAACAAAGTTATATATAGTCATCTCCCAGGCCATCTCCATGTCGTTCTAAGGAGTTTTTGGCATTCCAATTTCACAATCTCGACAAATGGTGACCGAATTAAGTCAATTGAACAATTATATCTTCTCAACTGTCATTTTTATATGGGGCTGGAAATCAGGGCATTCCTATAATGATCTAGCAAAACAGATACATAGAAGAAAGCTTTAAAGGGTATATTTATATCAATCTATTTAAGAGATACATATATTCATTCAAACTGAGGGACCTTGAATCGTCAGAGGATTGCATATTAGAATGGCTCATGTATATATTATAACACAATTGAGTCTGTCCCATTAAAAATAGTTTCCACAAAAAAAAGTTACAATTGCCAAGAGATATGGAAATGTAGAGCAGGCCTATTCAAAAATAGTGGTCATAGTGTGCAGTCAAATATGGTTACTGCTGAGATAAAGGATAACGCAGTCCGTAGCACATGACTTTTCAGGATCCTCCAATGTTGACATCTGACAAGGGTATATCTGCCCGATACAGAGGATTTATTTCATTTTTTAGAACAGACTCATCGCCTAACATAAACAACTCAAAATCTCGCTGTGTCGAGCACATCTAGCTGCTATACATGCATAACATCAATTATTTTAAACTGAAAATGTTTATCCAATATGTAGCACGAGAACAGAGGAGCACCTGGGCATATCTTTAAAACATCTGTATCTTCATGAAGATATGATAAACTAGATTGATTGATTGATTGATACATCTCTATGTAAAATACAATTGTCATCTTTTATTTTTTCGAACTAATGTGTTTATGATGTTCATGTGTCATGCTATAACGTCTGAAGTATACGCAGTTGTAAATAAATAAATACTTCTTTATTGGTGGGACGGATTAAATGCGATAACAAAATGATAATCGCTCCGAGCCACTACTTATATTCCATGTGTAAGAATCATGTTTTGTGATGCCATTTGGATATACAATTTATGAGAATACATGTAACACTTTGAGAGCAAGAGTATTCTCTATTCCCACCAAATATCCACATCACTTTAACCTGGGCAATGCCGGGTAACCCTGCTAGTTTCAAATAAAACATAAAAGGTCGCTGACGAAGGTGGTAGGTTTGAAGGATTTATGGGTTTCAGATCCCTATATGTACTACAAATTGTAGGAGGAATTGATTGCACAAATATGATACAAAGTGCAAATTCACTCAATATGTCGCACATCTCCAATGTGTCGAGAAATGGTCAACAACTCCACCAAAATGACTCTGGCTCAACTCAAAATGACTCTGGCTCAACTCAAAATGACTCCGGCTCAACTCAAAATGACTCCAGCTCAACTCAAAATCGGGCAAATGTCGGGGGACAATAAAACAAGTTGTATGTAGTCATTTCAAATTTGGTTCGATTAAACAGATAAATATCTCTTGTTATTGATAACAAGATATATTGATAACATGATAGGATTAAATTTAGCACCCAGATTCGATCAGACACAAGTGTTCAGAGAGTTTTCTCAGAAGCTTCTAATAAGTTCCCCGCATTGGTTTTAAATTAATTTTAAATAATATTTAATAGATATCAACATATATCATTGAACTTCGTTATATTTTTAGTTAGGCCACATTAACTTAATTATATGTTTCTCAGGCACTTTTATTTTCAAAACAAGGGGGGAGGCAGGTATTTATTTTTATTATTTTAGACCAAAATTAACCGGGAGGCAGGTTTTTATGTCTTAATTTTTATGGGGAAAATTTTGCGGGAGGCAGGTTTTTATACGTGACTTTTTACAACAAATTTTATATTGGGAGGTGCGCTACGAGATGCCTGTTCAAGATTCAAGATGATGCCAAAATGTGTCTCCCTTCATAGGTCGATGAAAAAATTGACATATAATATACTACATGCAGTACATGTATGGCAAATTGATATTAATAACATTGACTGAACTGAATTATTTAAGTGGTATTTAAAATATTCAGTTCAGTCAATGTTATTAATATAAATTTGCCATACATGTACTGCATGTAGTAGAATTTAAAACTAGTTTTTAATATACAGCATGGAGATATATTGGACATCATATTGAGCTTCCTGTATGAACGAGAAGAACTTGTAGTTTACACACTTTCATGTTTGCAGATTGAAAACCCTTGAATTTTGGGGTTAAATTAAAATATGACTGGCTGTTTTGATTTTGATTGAAATTTTAATGTAAAATAAAAAGTGAATGGAAGGGGCAGGTAATCCATCTGTGCTATTGGTTTTTCGTCTATTTATTTGGAAGAAGCGGCCAAATATGTTCGGAACTTCAGCCGCCTTCAGCTCAATCGATACACGGTCGAACTCATCCCTCTTTCGTTTGGAAACACTGACATTTACGGAACTCTCATCACATTCACAATGAATGGAATTATCCTTCATAAAATTGTCAGCAACCGTTTGTGTTGTGTCGGAAGTTTCTATGTTGATTATCCTCCATGGAATCAATACATGTCCATTTTCAATCACGCAAATATTTAGCAGCGCCATGTTTTGGTTGGCAATTATCGCAATACGATAGGGGAACACTTCGATGTTCGTACTCATATTTCACCAATTTTTGTACCTGGCTTGTGTCACCGGGCAGATTTTGTGTATAAATCTATTTTCAAAGCTTTCTCTATCCAAGTCATGACAGGCTAATATTATTGCATAACTACAACATTAATTTCTGAAACCCAAATCTGCCTTGACTTGGGGGCTAATAAATCTCTTGCTAAATCTCATTCTCTTGCTGGCCAGGTCATTTAAATCCTAATCTTTATTATTCATATCTTAACAACTGCTTTCTTAATTATCTGTATTGTTCTTCTATTGACCAGCTGCATAATATGGCCCTAAGCTACTTATGTCAAGCTCATTTCTATTGTTAATATATTTCCTTATAATACCTTATTATGTGTATATAAACCAGATTTCATTAGTAACCAAGGGAGGTCGGAAGGAGAACTATTGAAGTCTTATTGCTATTTATGTTATTTTGTACGGTATCCGACATTTGTTTCTATCATTGATTACTATTTTCATATTCCACTTTATCTACTCTGAGTGAAGAATAAATATACGAACATATCTAAGTTTTCGACTACGACTGATCTATCTGTACGATAAGTGAGCTAATCTTCCCCATCACAGAATATCGGTCTGTTATACTTGCCTGTCCTAAGTTTCACGGGAAAATTGCTAATTTGATTCTATTTGTCGTTATATACATATTTATCACCCCATTTATTATTCATTTTCATAAAAATAAAATAAAAGAAGGCGAAGATGACATGTTTAAAATGTTTGAAGCATGAATTTGGCGATAAGTTGTTATCAGAGTACGTTTACTTGTGATGGATACGTTACGCACACGGTGTTCCCCTATCGTATTGTGATAATCGCCAACCCATGTTTTTGAGGTGGTGCGTTCGATATGCGTTCGGAGTAGTTGGAAGTAGAGTTATCCCTCTTACTCAATGACCGGCTAACTGCAGTTACACACATGATATAAACGGAACCCGCAGGTGCACATTTATAGCAGTAGGAAGGGCACTTTATATACTTTTTATTTTCGTTGTCGAATAAAAAGCTCCCAGCGGCGGATTTTTAAGGAGGGCGACGGTGCCTGAGAAACATATAATTAAGTTAATGTGGCCTTAATAAAAACAAATTTAGATTATAAATATTTATTATCGTCATGTGACTGATAGAAATCAACAGATAAAATATCCCAGTTACACTGAGATTATGCTTATCTGTGACCGATATAGGGCTGCAAAAAATATATTTATATTGGACTATTTGGAAATAAAAAATCACTATCTAAGAAATAATACATAATCAAATATAAATATAAATTTCAAGTGGTCGGATTCCACGTAGTTTGCTCAAGCGGCCTTGTAGAACACAGTGAACAAGCCGAAGCGAAGTGTCTTTGACAACAGCCGAAAACGCTAAGATTATGTTATTGGAAATAAAAGGTTTACTTAAAGGTTTACATGTGAAACAAGAGGTGTGCACTCGCGTGCTAGCATAGCCCCACCGTGGCAAATTCAGCCCGCATTATCCGTAAACCCAACAAAAAAGATTTTTAACTTTAAAGAAAAATTTGGATTAACCCTTTACCCATCAGTGATATGACTAACGTCATTACCTCCAGCCAATGCTGGCAACAGAGAACGTCGCCACCCCAGCCAACAGAACTTTCTGGTGACGTCAAAGTTATTGGGGAAAAAATGTATTATTACTAAATTTTATGGTGGCTCTTGTTTTATGAAATTATGTTCATCTGCATGAATGGGAGTAATTTTTTTTTCAGAGTTGTGAATTAATCCACCCCCCCCCCCCCCCCCCCAGCACGATAGCATGGTGAATATTTATTAGGTTTTATATTTGTATTTTATAACAATAAATGTAATAAACAAACAAAAGGTAAGTTTTGTTTTATCAACATATCAATGTGACTTTCAGTTTCAGTTTCAATTTCTGTCGCCAAACCACATCACGAAATTGGGTGATTTATTAATGTTTTAATGCAATGGCTACGTGTGGTGAATTGAAACATAAAATAAATCATCAAGTGGCATATTAATTCTTGGATAATTACGTGTAAATTCAGTTACAATTGTCTGCATTATTAGTTAAAAGCAGTCCACATTGTACAATCGATTACAATTTCCAATTTTTTTTTTATCAATAATACTCAATATAAAATTGAAAAGATAGTCAGCTGAGATAGTTCTTAAAATGAAATGCGTTCAACCATTATTTTTGAAAATGGCGCGTCACGTTGTGTGCGTTTTCACCGCTCCACGCATTGACACAAGCATTTCAAATAAAACATAAACCAAGTTTTACGTAGTCATTTCTGTGATTTTTCACATCACAATTTGGCGAATTTACCAGTATATATCCCAGAGTTAACGTGCAGTGAAAATGAACTTTAGTAATATCGCAAGAACTAAATATTCAGCGCTGACAACAACTCCTTTTGTGTACCCCACGAACGTAATGCGTACGTACTTCGAACTTGACCCAGTTAATTACGATATATCTTGGCACATTTTACATGCGTAGATAATGTACATCACATATTGTCATTTGAAAAAGATTGAATGGCCATTAAGGTTGATAATAGTGCTTTTTATTCGTGAATATATGAGATGCCAAACCAAATAATAGTTTAGCAAGACATCTTGTTGAATAAGGATGACAAAATATACTAAAAATAAATCACATTGAGACACAGGCGTTACCTTGACCTTGATGTTTACAATGATGATGCAATATCGATCACAGTTAGTGCCATAACACAATGTGTGTACACAGTTAACTCTTTCAACCCGGCAGCCCACTAAAGCGGGCACGACGTAATTTACGTTCACCCGGCAGCCTGCTTTAGCGGGGAGAGCGCAATTGTCGGGAATAATACAATATTTCCAGAGATTTACAAATGATTTTATTGGTTAGCGACTTGTATATCCTTTGGGTGATATTCGGTATCAATACTAATTTATTGGAGCTCACGAATACCTAGCATGTACCCCATTAAGATAATTTCCGGGCCTAAATATAGACAGCACCTGTATAACGTCACGATTACTATCTTGGGGTTTCCTAAAAATCGATGACGCATTATACTGCCGACAGGTGTGGTGTTTTGAGTCACATTTGATTTTGGTTTATTGTTTATCACAAAAACATACCGATAAGATTATTGTTATTACGTTTATGAAATAAAGAAGATAATGTTGACCTTTCTAACGATGTTTTATTTGTGGTATCCGTCTAATGTCTTCTATTTTCGATGCAATGTTACGGAAATCACCGTGCCGCTCAACGGCGTGACTTTAATAATAGCTGCACGTGCATATTATAAACATGACGTCGACATTCATAATCATTTTGGGAATCCGATCAGGACATTGGCAGTTGTTTTATTTGGAATTTTACTCATAATTCCTCAACTTACTGACAAGTAAATCTCTGTGTGTCTAAAATTGCTAAATGTGGGAGTATATGTCTGTTTCGGTCAAATGGCATCTCTTAGGCATATTACCTAGGTTAGTACTGGTCTGCAATTGCCTTTGATAAAGCAATTATGTTCAATGAACCGATTGGTGAAACATTTGAAACCATGCAGGGTGTCACCGCAACAACGTTTATACACCACACTTGCAAAGAATGACAGATACATATGCACAGTGTATATGTATTTGTGGAAAACATTGATATGCGAAGTGGATATCCCAGATACAGGTGATACGTGCCACTATAGCATATATTGGGGTTCAATGTCCCTTCTCGGTTCTCACCTGCACACACCTGATATATCATTTAGATGTGAAACCACAACTGGTATATAACATAAATTGAAGGTCACTTGCTAACGATAATAAAACACGCAATTTGCCATACACGACATCACTCTAAAGGTAGTGTTGCAGCAAAATATCAGGGACACATAATTTTACTTAGGCAAGCTGATAATCCAGGGTTCTGGGACATCTATATCTGTATATTCAGGGATGAAAGAGTTAAACAACCGGTAATCGAAATATTGTTTGGCATATGTTCAACTTGTAACAAAGGACATACTAATAGTGCATTTTTGGTCGATTAAAATGATAAATATCTCTTGAAAAATTATTGATAATTATAAGATTGAAATTCGCGCCCAGCTTGGATGGAAACACGTGTTCAGAAATTGGTAAACGCGCTGTTTCCTCGGAAACTTCTAATTAGTTCCTCGCATTGTGCTATTCAATACATTTTAAAATAATATATAATAAATATTCGACATAAATGATTGAACTTACTTATATTTTTAGTTAATATAAACAAATTAAATTATTAATATTTTTTTCGTCATGTGACTTGATACAAATGAACAAGGAAAATATCCCAGTTACGCAACATTACGCTGAGATTTCGCTTATCTGTGACCGATTTAGGGCTGTGAACAATATATATATATATTGCACTATTTGGAAATCAAGAAATGCTACATAATCCAATATAAATCTCAATTTCAAGTTTCAGATTCCACGTAGTTTGCCCTCGCGACCTTACAGAACACAGTCAACAAGGCGAAGCGTCTATGACAACAGACGAAAACACGAAGATTTTGTTGTTGGAAATACAAGCTATCTTGAAAAAGTTTATATGGTGAAAATCTTATTAATATCAATAAAATATACCAAATAATTTGAAAGATAGCTATATTATGATCTCAGCTTTCCATAGATACTAATAATGTTGGTCTTTGATTTGCTAAAAACGCTGAAATATGGTGCCAAACAGAGAGTAACAATATACGTTTTTTACTGCCGATAAATGTCGTTCTGACGGCAAACCTGGACGCTGATAAATGCCGTTATGACGGCAGACTTGGATGCCGAGAAATGCCGTCATGATGGGTAAAGGGTTAATAATATCGATATGGTGTCGCAAGAAGCTTGTACAGAAAAAAATATTCAAATTGATTCATATTTGTTCGAATGATTGCAGAAACCCAAAAAAGGGTAGAAAATGAAACACAACCTTAACATCTAAGATGGCTTTTGTCGAGTGTTTCATCAGTCAAACCAAACTTGATAGCATCCACACAAATGTCAAAATAAGTCGAAAACGAAGTGAAATGTTAGGAAAAACAGTCGAGCCAACCCTGAGCCGCATCATGTAGAGAGGGTGTTGTGAGAAGCATGTATACCAAAAATTATTGAAATCGGTTCATATTTGTTAAAGTTATTAAGTCGGACAGAATTGTCTAAGTCAAAATAAGTCGAAAAGTAAGGCGTAACTTTAAAAAAGAAAGTCGGACCGCACCGCACCGCAATTAGCATCATGCGGTCCTAAGGAGATTGCATACAAATTTTTTTTATTGAAATCTGTTCATAGTTGTTCGAGTGATGAGGTCGGACGGACGGACGGATGGCTCGACACTCGGAGGGAGAAAGTGTGACGGACAGATGTCCATCGACAGACGTCCGTCGGACGGACACACGGAGGGAGAAATTGTGACGGACAGACGCAGTCTATCCAGTATACCTCCCATTTTCTTCGAAAGTGGGGGTAAAAATATTTATAAAACCAATCAAATATACCAAATAATTTGAAAGATGGCTATATTATGATCTTAGCTTTCCATGGACACTAATGCTGTTGGCCTTTGATTTGTTAATAATGCTGAAATGGTGCCAAACAGAGAGTAAAAATATATATGTTTTTACTGCCGACAAATGCCAACATGATGGCAGACCTGGATGTCAACAAATGCCGATGTGATGGCAGACCTGCATGCCGACAAATGCCGACGTGATGGGTAAAGGGTTAAATGCCAACCGATGGCAGGAGCTCAAGCTTGTTAGACTTTGTCAAGTTGAACTAAAATTCAATAATTTCAAAATATGTGTTATTAAATGTTGATAATACCCTGAGAAAAAGGTGGCTATAAATGTTTTCATTTGACTAAAAAAAATCTGGAAACAGCTAAACTTTTGGCTACAAGCTTTTTTGGGCCACGCGAACACTGAGTATTCATATACATGTACATGTATATACCTTACGAGCTGGATTGGTAAAAGGCATCCACTTCCAAGATCGCACTTTACTCCTGCCAATTTTGGCTTTCATTTGTTTGTATCCCTGTGTTGCATCTGATGGCATAATTGGTGGCTGATCTCTGCAAAAAAATAGAACAAAACAAAATAACAAAACAACTACAATACAATGACTGTTGAGTCACTCACCAGACTAAAAAGACTTTTGAAATCTACTGCAGTCTGTACGATTCAAAATAACTTCAAAACATATTGTCAACTTCTCATTAACCAGGTCAAAATGTTCACATTTATTCTATATTCATTTCTTTGAAGCCAATGATGACAGCATTCATATAAGAAATGAACAGTGATTTCAATGTGGTCATGGGATTTTGACCACGAGAAAAATTCAGCATACTGCATGAACCCTGAATGGGTTCATGTGGAGTTTGCTGGATTTTTATTGCTGACAAAACCCATGACCACATTGAATCCATTGTTTATTATTTATATGTATATACATGTACTTAAATTCGTTATGAACTAGGCTTGTCTGTCTTTCCCACTATTTATTCAACTTCAATTGAAAGCATGAAGTTCAGTTCTCACAGTTCAAATACTCCCTTTTTAGAAAACCAAACATTCAAATTTTGGATCGCAAAACATTTAACACAAAGAGGGCACGATGAATCTGGTTTCAGCAAGTTTGGAATGTTACCCGGGAAGATTTGAAAGGGCTGTCAGCCCTCTCCCACAACCCACTTTTGGATGCTGTAATTCTGCTGAAGAGCGTTCGTATGGTTTGTGAGTTTGTAAGTAGATTAATATCTGCCCACCCAAAGTTAGGTATTTGCCTATTTTGCATGGAGTGGATGCCACCACAGCAGGAAGCAAAGCCCCTCCCCCATTCTGAAACTGGACGGCGATAAATGTGGTTTGTTTTGTTTTGTTTTATTGGGGTTTGGGATTCAAATTGGGAGGATTTGAAAGGGCAGGATGCCCTTTCCTACAACCCACTTTTGATATTTATTAAAATACATGATTTTTTTTTTTGTCTTTGCTTTTTTCTTTTTTCTATTTTCTGATGTTGTTGCTTTTGTTGTTGTTACTGCTGGTTCGGAGGAGATGGCCATGGCTTGATGACTTTTAGCTGATACTTTTTCCTCTAGATCTGCCAGGAATTGTTTTGCTGCTGCCATCTCCTCCCTCGCGGCCTGAATAATTTCTTGGTCCTTCGCAGAGAGGTGTCGCTGGTGGTGGAGATGGAGGACACCGGGCTGTGATGGTATTCCGATGTCCAAGGTGTCGACGTATCCATCTCCAGCCCGAAGTCAGTGGCAAGAACGTCCGGGGTGGTATCCGCGTCCCTTTCTCCACTGACCTCGGTGACGATAGCAGGGACCTCCAGAATGTCGTCGGCATCCCTGCTTCTGGTGGTGATATCGTCAGCTGCATCGTCGGGGGAGGCCAAGTGGGGGGGAGCTGGGCGTCTCTCAACTCGCCCCTGTTTCCACTTGGCCCTCCTGTCCGCGTCTCGTCTTCTGTGGGAGGGGGGCTTCTTCCTTCTCCACCGCCCCTTCTTGTCTCCTCCGTCCCCAGGTAGCTGGTGGTCTCCAGCTACCGGGTTATGGCTGGCAGAGGGTCCTGAAAAGGACCGTGTCGGTGTAACCCAGTATGTCAAAAACAAGTCAACCTGGCTACCTGACCTGTGTAAATTCCAGGCCAGGCAGTGATCCAGGTTGATTGAGCTCAGCACGAGCCTGACTTCAGCGGGGATTATAGACAAATCCATTGTCCGCTGAAGTCAGTAATCCGATCGCAGGTGGGCGATGTCCAGGAGCGCTCAAGCCGGGACGTCTTATCCCTCGAATGTGATAAATGTGGTTGTGTGATGAAGGCAGTATTTGGGGGGGCTAACTCCGGGATTGTCGAAAGGACCGATAGGCCCTTTCCTTAACCCCTCATTTTTTGCCTTTATTCAGAACAATACAAAAGAAAAAAAAATAGCATTTTTGAGTTGAGTTCTTTTTCAGCTCTCTGGCAGTGGTGGATATGCCGAGTAGTGGATCCGTCCAGACTGGATCCATATTTTTCCGGGCGAGGGTTCTCGTTCATCATGCCCGCGTACAGCTTTTTTGTCTCTCAGTAAGAACAATTCGTAGTTGGTAGGTTGATATTGCCTTCCTGCGGAGTGGAGTCAGCTGCATCGTTCCTTGATCTTTTTTCGATTCCTCTCTATTCGTTCTTCCAGGGTTTCCGACGCCGGCTTCTCAGAATCCTTCGGCGTCGCAGGGACGGGGATGTTGGTTTCCGTCCCTGGTGGAGATTGGCTGGGTGGTGTTTTCATCTCCACGTCGCCAAGTGGAGGGGAGCTGGGCGTCTCTCAGCTTTCTCCTTTCTCCACTTGGCCCTCCTGTCTGCGTCTCTTCGGCGTCGGGAGGGAGGCTTGTTCTTTTTCCTCCCATGGACATGCCAGCTAACACAATAGGTAGACTGGAAATAGCTCAGCGTGTTGCGAACTTGGCTGGGGATTAAGCTATCCATGTCCAGCCAGGCCCGACAAAAAACTCACGGTCAATCAACGGCTCGTGCGTCAAGCACAATGCGACCGTCCCGTCGATTGACCGGAACAAGAAGGAAATGTGGTTTGATTGAGCCCATTGTTTAAATACCATCAGCCATATGATCTATAATGTTTGATATCTAATCAGTATGGTGACAAAGTGTGATAATCTTATAAGTATTCAACATCCTATACAGTCATAAAATCAAGGTGTCATAATCCATCCTGATTAGAAGAAGTCCCAGCTGTTTATTATTAGGTGACACGGATGTCAACATGAAGAGATATAACAAATTTTTGTCAAAATATGAGGCACCCATCTAGAGCCTAGTAGAGGTCACCCGAAAAATCCATATGAAGTTTGGTAATGATCGGATGAGGGATGTGGTCTATAGGGTGTGCCAAAGGATTTAGTCATACAAAGAGCAAAATCCAATATGGCTGCCGGCGGCCATGTTTTTAAAATAAATTTCGTTCAAAATAGGAGGCTCCCATCTCAAATCACCCCAAAGATCCGTATTCTATTTTACTGTAAAATGTTTGTCAAATGTTTAAATATGTTATTATTTTGATTGGAATAAAATATGTTTACACCCAAGATCCGTATGAAGTTTGGTGACGATTAGATGAGAGATGAGACATGTAGGGTGTGCTAATGGAAATGGCTGACGGACACAGGATGGACGCCAACCCAAGGCAATAGCTCAAACTTGACCCAACATACTTGTTGTCTGTCCAAAGTAGTCCCCATAACTCTCTGTGCATTCCTTCAGGTCTCTTGAATGATTGAATATCAGTCCGCTTTGAAATTTTTTTCTGGGGCTGCAAAGATATTGTCCAAAATATAGAGTCTGTTGATTTAAAATTTGTGAAAAGTCACATAGATAGATAAGATAAGTTTATTGACAATTACACCCACACAAGATGTCACAAGATGAATAACAATAAATATAAATATGATACAATAAGTATACACAATTGTAATCAGAATTCAAATAAAAAAATTATCATGTTTGTTGATGAAAATCTGGTGTTTCACACCTTTTGAGGAAAAAGATACGGACCATGTTACAAATGATATTGCACATTTCTGTTTTATCATTTCGCAGTATGAAAATGAATTTTTGTGCATCAGTCATATTAGTCATGTGATATAGTGCTGTAAGACTTTAATACTTTAGCTTTATTAGTCAAGAGTGTACAAAAGTCTCAACAAAGCCCCCTCAAAAACTATGGCACCTCATTGCCTAAAAAGTCAGCTTGATTTGCTACAACAATTCCCATTTTTGAAAACGCATAATATAGATAACTAGAAGGTGACCCTACTTCGTCCGGTCTTTGACCTTGAATTGACCATTTTGAAGGTCAGGAGGGGTCAAACACCAACACCCCAAAAATGGTGGAAATCGGCCCAGCGGATACCGGGAAATCGGCCCAGCGGATACCGAGATACCCTATGAATGCATCAAATTTCGTCCTTAAAAAAATCCGCCAGTTTAACCCGATTTGATTTCCACTCAAGTATATAAACGCGCCTCATATACACATGCTCATTAATTATTAAGTTTCAACGTAAAGATAAATTACCATCGGTGCCCGAGATATCGCCAAGACGTCTGAAACAGACAAATACATCGGCCGGTTAGCGTTAACGTGATCTAACGTTATGACCTCTAACGACGTCATAGAAGTTACGCATTGTTTTTATCCTGATGGAAGATAGTACCACTTCTTCTTGATAATTGAGGCAGATAACTAAAACGGATACATACGCATTATATATCGTTGGCAAGAGGAAACACGATAGATTCTCACAGTGTCATTATTATGACTGGCATTTTATTATTCACGCTGTTTCGAATCGATTTGTAAGCACCGAACTCAAATGAAAGTCCCGTAACACAGCGTAAAAACAGATTTGACCGCGGCATGTGAAAAGTTGACCTCGGATCTGAAAATCAATAGGCCTATGTCACCCCCCGGTCGAAAATACCCCCACATACTAAGTTTCATCGAAATCGGGTCGGCCGTTTTCGAGTTCATCGTTTACACACAAACAAACAAACAAACAAACAGATCTTCCAAAATATATAATAGATTACCAGTTGGCAGTAGATTGTTGTAGCCAGCAGTAAATGCATTGCTGATTACATAATACAACAGACAATTGAACTCCCATCTAGGGGTGATCCTCAACATGTCTCTAAACTTTTTAAAACAATTCCCCAATAAATGTGGGTTGCAGGGTGCGCTGATGAATTGAAATGTGAAATCCAAGATGGCTGCTGGCATTTCGTAAATGAAAGTGTCAATGACACTGTAGCTCAACTTAGGTAGGGGAATAATTTAATGGTCTGTAGGATGTGTCAATGGATTTAGTGATCCTAAGAGTAAAATGCAAGATGGCCACCAGCGGCCATGTTTTTTGGCCGAATGATCCTAAAATGACTCGTTCCCATCTACATATAAATGTCAACATTCATTACAAATTTTATGATGATCAGACAAACAGTAAGGCCTGTAGCCGGCGCCAATGGATTCAAATTTGAAATCCAAGATGGCCACCAGCGGCCATGTTTTTTGGCCGAATGACCCCAAAATGACTCAATCCCATTTACATGTCAATGTCAACATTCATGACAAATTTCATAAAGATCCGACCAAAGATACGACCTGTAGCCCGCGCCAAAGGAAATTGTTAATGGACACAAGCACACACGGACGACGGATGCCAACCCATGGCAATAGCTCAAACTTACAAAGTAAGTTGAGCTAAAAATCAATGGCTTCCATCTGGAGGTCACCCCAAAGATCCGTATTAAGTTAGGTGATGATCAGATGAGGGATGCGGCCTGTAGGCTGTGCAAAGGATTTAGTGATGCAAAGAGTAAAATCCAAGACCGCTGCTGAGGCCATGTTTCTTAACGAAATTCAGGAAAATTAGATGGCTCCCATCTAGTGGTCACTCCGAAGATCCATATGAAGTTTGTTGATGATCAGATGACACGGGCTCAACGATTTCTATAGAATTGGATCCTAACCAGACTTCCATTCTGACTCTAACATGATTTTAATGGTAATTTTTGTAAAAAACAACTGAGATTTTTCAATGAAAGTGTCAATGACACTGTAGCTCAACTTGGAAAGGGAATTATTTAATGTGGAGCGATTAGGAATGCGGAAAGTTGAAATGTCTAAGTAATACTAGATTATCAACATAAAGATATATATATATATATATAAAAAGTAAAATCCAAGATGGTTACTGGTGGCTATGTTTTCCAATAAAATTAAAAAACATTTGATAGCTTCCATCTAGTAAGATCAATATGAAGATTAATATGAAGTCTGGAGATGATCGGATGAGGGAAGTGGACTGTAGGGTGTGCCAAAGGATTTAGTCATGCAAAGAGTAAAATCCAAGATGGCTGCCAGTGGACACGTTTTAAGACCAAATGAACCTAAAATGACTCGTTCCTATCTACATCCCAATGTCAACAGCCATGACAAATTTCATGATGATCAACTAAAGGTACGACCTGTAGCCCATGCCAAAGGATTTAGTCATGCAAAGATTAAAATCCAAGATGGCTGCTGGTGGCCATGATTTTGGCCGATTAACCTAAAAATGACTCGTTCTCATCTACATGTCAATATCAACATCCATGACAAATTTCACAATGATCTGACAAAAGGTGCGACCTGTAGCCCGTGCCAAAGGATTTAGTCATACAAAGAGTAAAATTCAAGATGGCTGCTGGCGGCCATTTTTTTGGCCGAATGACCTGAAAATGACTCGTTCCCATCTACATGTCATATTTAACATCCATGACAAATTTCATGATGATCTGACCAAAGGTACGACTTGTGGCCCGTGTGAAAGGATTTAGTCATGCAAAGAGTAAAATCCAAGATGGCTGTTTTTTGGCCGAACGACCCCAAAATTACTAGTTCCCATCTACATGTCAATATTAACACCCATGACAAATTTCATCATCAGACGAACAGTACGAACTGTAGCCCGTCCTAATGGATTGAATTTTGAAATCCAAGATGACCGCTGGCAGCCATGTTTTTTGTCCGAATGACCCCAAAATGACTCGTTCCCATCTATATTCCAATTTTAACAGCCATGACAAATTTCATGATGATCAGACTAAAGGTATGACCTGTAGCCTGTGCTAAAGGATTTAGTCATACAAAGAGTAAAATCCAAGATGACTGCTGGCGGCCATGTTTTTTGGCCGAATGACCCCAAAATGACTCGTTCCCATCTACATTCCAATTTTAACAGCCATGACAAATTTCATGATGATCAGACTAAAGGTACGACCTGTAGCCCATGCCAAAGGATTTAGTCATACAAAGAGTAAAATCCAAGATGGCTGCTGGCGGCCATGTTTTTTGCCCGAATAACCCAAACATGACTCGTTCCCATCTACATGTCATTGTTAACATCCATGACACATTTTATGATGATCCGACCAAAGGTACGACCTGTAGCCCATGCCAAAGGATTTAGTCATGCAAAGATTAAAATCTAAGATGGCTGCAGGCGGCCATGTTTTTGGCCGAAAGACTCCAAAATTACTCGTTCCCATCTGCATGTCAATGTTAACATCCATGACAAATTTCATGATGATCAGACCAAAGTGAACCCAAAATGACTCGTTCCCATCTACATTCCAATTTCAACAGCCATGACAAATTTCATGATGATCAGACGAAAGGTACGACCTGTAGCCCGTGCTAAAGGATTTAGTCATACAAAGAGTAAAATCCAAGATGGCTGCTGGCGACCATGTTTTTTGGCCGAATGACCCCAAAATTACTCGTTCCCATCTACATGTCAATATTAACATCCATGACAAATTTCATGATGATCAGAAGAACAGTACGACCTGTAGCCTGTGTTAATGGATGAAATTGGAATGTAGATGGTAACGAGTCATTTTGGGGTCATTCGGACAAAAAACATGGCTGCCAGTGGCCATCTTGGATTTCAAAATTCAATCCATTAGCAAGGGCTACAGGTCGTACCTTTGGTCTGATCATCATGAAATTTGTCATGGATGTTAACATTGACACTGGCAGCCATGTTTTTTGTCCGAATGACCCCAAAATGACTCGTTACCATCTACATTCCAATTTCAACGGCCATGACAATTTCATGATGATCAGACTAAAGGTATGACTGTAGCCCGTGTTAAAGGATTTAGTCATACAAAGAGTAAAATCCAAGATGGCTGCTGGCGGCCATGTTTTTTGGCCGAATGACCCCAAAATGACTCGTTCCCATCTACATGTCATTGTCATTGTTAACATCCATGACAAATTTTATGATGATACGACCAAAGGTACAACCTGTAGGCCGTGCCAAAGAATTTAGTCATGCAAAGAGTAAAATCTAAGATGGCTACCGGCGGCCATGTTTTTTGGCCGAATGACCCCAAAATTACTCGTTCCCATCTACATGTCAATATTAACATCCATGACAAATTTCATGATGATCAGACGAACAGTACGACCTGTAGCCAGTGCTATTGGATTGAATATTGAAATCCAAGATGGCCACTGGCGGCCATGTTTTTTTTCCAGAATGACCCCAAAATGAATCGTTCCTGTCTAAATGTTGATGTCAACAGCTATGTCAAATTTCATAATGATCCGACCAAAGGTACGACCTGTAGCCTGTATTGTTGACGAATCACGCACACACGCACGCACACATGGACGACAAAGCCATGGCAATATAAAATGCTAATGCTAATGCTGTAATCTTCTTAACTGACTCTGCCAATCTTTGTGGAATCAGTTTGTGGCAAGCCCAAGTACGTCCACTTGGCACCCAACAAAGATTGATGCAACTCAAGTCAACTATATTTGTTGCACACTTTAACTTCTATATACTATATTTTTTCAGATAATAGACCAATATGTAAAATAACTGTTAATATAACAGTTAATTTCACTGTTTTCTCACAAGCCGAAGAAATTATATACCAAGACATTTCATGGTGATAATCATTATTTTGATCAGCATGGATGGCTTTTCGTGCCGATTCCATAATGATTACCCAAATATCGGCAACCCGATTGCCATTCCAGTTTATGTTCATCACTAAGGTCAAGACTGATAAATAACTCCAATACATGCTTGTTGGGCGGTAATTGCTAGAATCGGATTTGGGTTCCTTTTTATAGATTGGTGTAATTGTAGAACATTTCCAAATTTCTAGTAGTTTTCTTTTGCTGATGGATCTGTTGAATAAGACACAGAGAGTTGAACTCAGTTCTGTCGCAGCCTTTTTCAACAATTTTGGATGTAAGTTGTATGGTCTCCAGCTTTTTAAACTGGTTTAAGCTTCTGTTCTATTGCTTGTGGTGTTAGCTGGATGTCTGCTATAAACTTATACATGAACGGGCTTCAACGGCGGAAACTCTCTGTTGTAAATATGCTTGAGAAGAGTTTAATGTACTAGCATGTGCTTTCTCTTGATCATCCATGAGAAAGCAACAAACCATCATGATACTTGAGCCTCCAATACCATGCCTAGGCATTGTAGTTTTGCTGCACATGTAGAACCAGAATGCCTTTGGATTTTGTTTGCATTCATCAGACAGTTTCCTATCAATATTTATTTTGGCTAAGCAGACTTATTTGTTAGCTGTGTCCAAACATAACTTTTATTGGCTCCAGTCTTTTTCAGAATATGATTTTCTGAACCTTTTGTAGGCTTTCCTTTCTTATGCTCTAGCCAATATTTTGTGTATTGTTGTATGTTGTATCTTGTATTTCGACACATCTTGTTCTCCGCAAATATAGATATTCAATTCTGCTGCTTAAATCAGGGAAAAGAATGGGCAGATGATAACATTGATAGGTGTCTCTGAATAGTGACGAGTATTCCAATGTTTCATGTGGATAAAATAGAGTGCCGAGAAAATTGCATGAGATACAATGGTCATTAATAATATTGTTATTCAATGAACAGCATTACAGAAGCAGAAAAATAGATATATTGTCTATTCAACAAATAAACACAACACAAGGTGAGTATGTGTATAAACATATATAAAGTTACCTTAGTCATCAAGTAGTCCTTGGTTACAGTAGGAGCTTCTGTTGCTTCAAGCTCAAGGATATCTCGTACATCACTTCCACCAGCCATTTTTCCTCTAATCTGAAGCTATTAAGGCATCTGCATTAGGTAGCAGTAAATAATTTCTTAAGGTGTAGGAGAGAATTAAACAAATTAAGTATCATGGGAATATAACTGCCATAACTATATGAACCAACAAAGTATGGTTGAGATATCTGCTCGGAAGGGGAAAAAACCACAACGTTTTCATATAAACAAAGATAAACAACACCAGAACAAACAAAAATTATTGACACTCAATTGATTGCCATCATAGTAGTGAACATCAACACCAAATTTCATTGATATCTGTCAACCAGTGGTGGAGATTCTGACAAAAAAAACGACACTTCCAAATAAACAAAGATGAACAAGAGATGGACTGTCGTCCAGTGCATACCCCCTCGTGGCATACCGCCTCGTGTGGGCATATCTATAACTTATGAGGGCTATACTCAGACAGATGGACCCAAACACCAGCATTTTCATATAAACAAAGATGAGTAACTATAGAACAATAAAAACAAAACAAACATTTGAATGTGCCATTTGAATGTCCTCATAGTGGTGAACAGCCATAAAAAAATTCATTGAGATCCGAGCATTACTGTTCAAGTTATGAGCTGAACAGACATTGGATGGACCAAACAACCAACATTTCCAGATAAACAAAGATGAATAACTCTAGAATGGAAAAGCAGAACAGAACAATGGAACCCTCTATTGAATGCCCTCATAGTAGTGGACATCCATACCAAATTTCATTGAGATCCCAGCACAACTGTTGAAGTTACGACACGAAGAGACACCAGACGGACCAAAAAGCCAACATTTCCAGATAAACAAAGATGTATAACTCTAGAATGTAAAATCCGAACAAAACAATGGAACCCTCTTTTTAATGTCCTCATAGTAGTGAACATCCATACCAAATTTCATTGAGATCCCAGCACAACTGTTGAAGTTATGACATGAACAGACACCAGACAGACCAAAAATCCAACATTTCAAGATAAACAAAGATGAATAACTCTAGAATGGAAAATCCGAAAAAAAACGATGTAACCCTCTATTGAATGCCCTCATAGTAATGAACAGCCATACATAATTTCATTGAGATCCGAGCACTACTGTTCAAGTTATGACATGAACAGACATCGGACGCACGCACGGACGCACAGACAGGTGCAAAACAGTATACCCCCCTTTTTTGTATAATAACTCTAGAACAGAAAACAGGAAAAAAAAGACTGAACACTCAATTAATTTCCCTTAAAGTAGTAAATATCCATACCAAATTTCATTGAGATTTGTCTACCGGTGGTGGAGATAACTGCTCGGACAGACAAAAAAAACCAACATTACCAGATAAACAAAAATGAATAACCTTAGAACAGAAAATCCAGAAAATCCAGAAAAAAATGATTGAACTCTCCGTTGAATGCCCTCATAGTAGTGAACATCCATACCAAATTTCATTCAGATCCAACAACCTGTGAATGAGATATCTCCTCGCGTGGACAAAAGAAATATATTTCCAGATTTAAGCAAAGACGAATAACTCAAGAACGGAAACAACAATTGAACACTCCATTGAATGTCCTCATAGTAGTGAACATCCATACCAAATTTCATTCAGATCTGACAATCGGTGTTTGTGATATCTGCCCGGTAGGACAGACGGACGGAAGGATGAAAAACGGAGGGATGAAGTCCAGAAGGACAGACGAGGTCAATCCAGTATACCCCCATTCTCTTTGAGGGGGGGGTATAATAATAGATGTTGGACCATGACAGATTAACAACAATAAATTTTGTGTTTATATACGGTAGGTTTTGTTACATCCAATTTCATAATGATCCGACCAAAGGATTTAGTCATGGAAAGAGTAAAATCCAAGATGGCTGCCAGTGGCCATGTTTTATGGCCGAATGACCCCAAAATGACTTGTTCCCATCTACATATCAATGTTAACACCCATGACAAATTTCATGATGATCCAACAAAAGGTATGACATGTAGACCAAGCCAAAGGATATAGTCACACACACACACGCACGGACGACGGATATCGAGCCATGGCAATATCTCAAACTTTACAAAGTAAAGAAGAGCTAAAAATGGTCTTAACCTGAAAAGTTAATTTTAATGTCAAGTTTGTGATAGAAAAATCCATTAATTCTGGTAATGTCAGTGTAGAAATATCAGAAATGGTAGTATTCATTATCTATAAGACAGCATAGACATTTTTCTCGTCAACCACAACTTGTATGCAGTTGCATGACACGCTGGGGCAATACACAAATGTATGTACAATTTTACATATTTTGGCCACCATTTTGATCCAAAGTGACAATTTGGGTACCATTGAGTTAGAATATTCATAAGAAATGTAATTTGTCACATAGATTGAACAGTTCATCCCATATCTTTACGAAATATGACTAGAATCCCAATGATGATTTTTTTGTGAATTTTTATACCGTGTTCTGTAAAATCAAATTTTTAAGGGATCGGAGGGGACGGGGAACCCATGAATGTCATATTTCATCACTCCAATGGTCAGATAACATGACCTATACAAAATAAAGTCACAATTCTCAACCAGTTCCAAAAAGCAGAAGCTGATCTTAAAGATATTAGTGAAAAAAATGTCAGATTGTGTACTTTTGGCCTCCATTATGGTGGCCATTTTGGATTATCGTAGACAAATTGAATGTGGATACAAAGGCGAACATCCATGGCATCCCTTCAACATTCTACAGTGTCTATATATCGTTTAATCTAGCCATTATATTTGATACAAAATTGATACCCCTAAATCTCAAATTTTCGAAATGTTTAAGTCAATTTGAAGGTCAAGGGGTCACCAAAATCCTGGAACCCACTAACTGGTTGACGTGGACCACATACCCAACCAACCCTGAAAATTCATGCTTTAATCCAAAAGTGAATGATTTTGCATTAAGCAACTCCACTATAAGACTTCTCTTTACAATAAACACTTGTGACCATGGCCCACTGACTAGGCTGACTCTTTTCAATCACTGTTGACACATTTGAAAATCGAGCACACGGCACAATCGTTTTGACGATTCACCAATTTCATGATTCAGTGCAACGACATTTTTCAGCGACCGTACGACAGTGTTCGCGCTGTCGGTAGCCAAATTAGCCAATGGCTAATCTTTTTCGAATTTGGCTAATAAAAATTTCATTTGGCTAAACTTTTGGCTAAACTTTTTTTGAACCCAAATGGAGACTGAAAGCATTGGAGCCAGAAAGCTAATTAATAAAAGCGCTCAATAGATCGACATTCAAGACAAAGTTAAGTGACGAAAGTATTTCATTATTTTCGTTCTTATGAAATATCGTACAAAGGGAAACCCGATCGACAACTCTATCAACCAAACGATCACAAAGTGATATGCAATCATCTTTAGTTTTCACAAGACGGACATTCAAAGATGCATGGACATTAAACCGACCGTGGTTGAATTATGACAATGTGAAGAAAGCAATGTTTTGTAAAGTGCATTGACGCCGGTATATAAGCAATTTGTTCGTAACAGGCTGTTTTAATCTGGAGAAAGATTACGTCACTCTGCACGAAGCAGCAAAGGGTCATTATTAATTATTACATTTAATCCCCTAATCCCCCATTCAGCCCATTGTCTGTCTGGTCACTCACGGCGCTCCTGCACAATGCGCGTTTATGATGACATTGTATTTTTGACGGTCGAGGTTTATGAGCACCAAGTGTAAGACAATAGCTTAATCAGCCAAATGTGAATCACGACAGATATTTTGTGGCTATTTGTCGTCAATACCGATACAGTCAAAATAATATGCATGCTTTTATGACAGATTGTAATTTGATAATGGCGTAACAATATTAAGTTATTAGTTTCCAGATGTCACTTAGATATTTTCGCAAGGATAAATATTTAATGATTTAAAAATAGATATTGATATCAATCAAAAAAATAATGACATTAAGAAGGACAATCCCGGGTTACCCCCCTCCAAATCACTCTTTCACATAAAGATTAATAAATTTTTAATAAATGATATATATAAAAATACTTACCTGTGTATGTTAGGTTTTAGTCATTAATTGTGAACCGACCAGAAAACGATGATTTAATTTGGCCAAAGTTTTTTTTTATTTTGGCCAAAAAACATTTGGCTAAAGTTTTTTTCATTTGGCTAATATAATTTTCATTTGGCTAAACTTTTGGCTAAAGTTTTTTTCGGTCCAGCGCGAACACTGCCGTACGATACATGATATTTTATGACAAACTTAGATAAAAGGGCTTTTTACTGAATTGGGCAGACAAATGGGGGATAACTCTGTAAATCAAGAGCGGACAACATCCTATATAGCCTATCCTGCTGGAGTTATTATAGGTCTATATACATACAAAATTCCATCTCCCTAACTCTTGTACTTCCTGAGAAATAAGCGTTATAAAATTGCTAAGAATAATAATAAATAATATTGGAAAAAAATTGAATAACAATATACTTCCATATTAAAATATGGAAGTATAATATAAAGGGAATCGCGTGGAATTGATTGGTATGTCGATATTATGGTTTATTGACATTTCTGTGTTCAGTTGGATCGTTCTGGGGTGACCCCACCCATGCATCGGAATACGTGGGTAGAAAAGTCAACATATCTCGGCCGATTTTCGAGATATCGAGCTAATGTTTGCGTCATTGTGTTCGCATTTGATGCCCCTTTAATATTTAGTAGGGTTCTAGTAAGATATTGTGGTGATATTCTACTATGTAGGCCTATATGTATGCTGTTCAGTACATACATTTCGAATATCTCTGGCTTCCATCGACATAATCGTTTGGAAGTACTAGAAATTCCCCATCGAATGACACCAAAAAAGTGACGATTGGTTGAAGGAATTTAAATCCATAATGCATCTTCTGTAAACTTGATAAGAATGAAGGGGCCACAATTTCTACATTTGTCAACCGATTCACAAAATTCACTCATAATGACACTCAGTCTTTAATTCACAACAATTTTCGTTCAAATCGAAGACAAAAAAAATTGACAATTTTTGCCCCCCCCTCCCTAATACGGACAAATGTCTATGGATCTTGGTCAAAATTGCACCATTTTGTCTTCTCTCTATTAATAACACACTCACATAAACCAAATCCAGCTCATGTGCGTCGTCTAGGAGAAGATCTGGCGACAAGCACTTTCTCCCCAATCAATGTATGAATACATTTTCCGATGATCTGTAACTTGGACATTTCTCAACCGATTTACAAAATTCTTTCAAGAGGATCATTAGTACGTCCTATAGATACATGACAGTAAAAATGGTTGAAATCATCACAAATAAAAACTTGCGAAAATTTTGGCCCCTACCAAAACCCAAAAATATAAGTCCGTCCCTGTTCAAAACTTTTTTTCGTAGAAAGTTCCTAACAAGTAACTGCATAGAAGATCTAAAATCTGGATACCTTGCATGCCATAGGTGGTCACAGGAGTTGAAATAAATCGAGTTTTGCTAACTACCCGGTATGGGCGAGAACTCTGTAGAGAAAGCAACGACCTAAATTGTAATGCATGTACCTAATAGGGCATACTGAGTTGTACCTATGGTCCAAATTTGGAATCTCTGCTGCTCATACTTTTCGAGATACAGCAACCCCATTTTTTCACACAAATGGGGGATAACTCTGTAAATCAAGAGCGGACAACATCCTATATAGTCTATCCTGCTGGAGTTATTATAGGTCTATATACATACGAAATTCCATCTCCCTAACTCTTGTACTTCCAGAGAAATAAGCGTTATAAAATTGCTATGAATAATAATAAATAATATTGGAAAAAAATAAAAAATTGAATAATAATATACTTCCATATTAAAATATGGAAGTATAATAATAACCAAAAACCGGACTTGCATTTTTGGTTATTATTATTATCGTGTAACAGACCAGACATCATCGTTTAAAACCGAGACGATGGAACGTGTCTGCTGTTAGATATAGCAATCCCCAGTGATTACAATGTTGTACAGAAGGAAACCGAGAAGGTTAAAAAATATGTTGACCTGCAAATAGAAGTAAGCAGAAGGTGGGGTTTGAACTTTGAAGATAACTATAGTTCCAATTGACCCTACCGCAATTAGCTGTGTGAGCCAATGAGATAATTGCATTATACAGCCTGGAGCAATGATCGCTTCTGCAAACAGGCGGTTAGACAAAAAGACTCATTTTACCGGCTTACTCTATGTCGCTTGGATTTTGTTTTGTATAAAAGAGTATTGGTTTCATGTAAGTTGACACAATATAATAATATAACAGTAACAGAATCCGAAAGCTTCGCCCTATGGGCTTTTTGGATTAGTAAATTATGAAATGTCACGCTGAGCCAGAGAGGTGACAAATGGAAACATGATGAGGGGATTAGGAAGGTCTAGATAAGCTTATTAGTTAAAACTATCAAATCAAACTATGTACACATTTGAGATAATGGACCACATAGTGTTATAATTTCCAAGGGATGATTTGTTGAGGAAAGAGGGACACTAAAATGGCCAAAGTATATGACAGCACCTGTTAAATTCACCTGTTGTTGATTAATACAGGCTGATTAGGGCGCCTCTTCCTGGTAGCTTTCGGATTTGATGGTTAGATTTGGTACATTATACAGCATTTATTGGTACATTTTGTGAATAAATGGTATTCATGGCATTTATACGTGGACTTACATACACAAACATTATGACAAACCAATGGAATATTAGGGAACTGTGATATGAAAAATAATTTCTCAATATACTGAAACATGTTTGTTCTATACGCGTTTAAATTTAAATGTCTTTATTAATTCCTTATATATATAAGTCACGTTTTTACATAGCCCATACACACCCACGTGGCAGGGATAAGGGCGTTCTTTTTGTCTGAAATAAAAGGATTATTATATATTGTACAGATGTTGTTCCATAACGCCCTTCTTGGTAATAGGGTGGTCTGCTCTGGTCATTGTGGGAAAATTATTACAAGTTACAACACACGGCAAACAGTCCCTATATTATTCTAGGACATATATAAACACTATATAGCAATATATGCCGTATGTATCGGAACCTATGTCTATGGCATTGCCCCCACTTTCTGTATAGGCGTGGTATTTTCATATTCTAAATTAGTGACTAAGGAGTTAATAAAGAAAAAAAACAAATATCAGATGATTTGGTGTATCGGGAAGGATGGTGGGCTGCTACGTACGTATAGATAGATAGTTTAGTCAAAGAGGTTGAAGGCGGTCGATGACAAAACCATCTCCATATATGATCAATACGTTCACGTTCATAAGTCCAGTATAGGATCCAATATTGCCCATCTATTAGAATATGTATCATTATCCAGAAAAAAACAATCAGTTATCCAGAAAAAAAACAATCAATTACGACATGGAACACTTTCTTTTTGATACCAGTATGGTGCATCTTCGAAAAAGTAAAAAAAAACTGACTACAATGGATGAAAACATACAAGTCCTCGAATTTTTATCGAAATAAGGAAATTGTATGGGACACCATCGAAAAATTGATAGATCGTGCGTCCATTGTGAAGAGATATATTATAATAACATTGAATATTTATTATGTGTTACATATCCAGCTTGACAAGAACAGTGAATAACCGAAATTATCGAACAATTTATCTCAAAATCGACGCCATGTGCAGGTTCATTTTTCATCATGCTTCGGTGGTAATTTGCCCCAATAAAGAGCTTGTCGTCGCAAATAAACATTGAAACTGAATGTATGTAACTTTCACTAAAGTATTTGAATGAAGTGCCAGTCGAGTTGAAGAACAATCCAGCGAAATCTGGTGGTAAGTCCACCAAATTTGAAACACGTCGTTCCTTGTTGTCAGACATATCGGCGTGTGATGTCTAACCTGCTATAATTCAGTCTGGCAATTTATGGCAGGCGTGGTTATCGCCGCTGGGCAGTAGCGTGAATTGTCATCGGAGCAACAGGCGCCATACTATACACAAAAACTTGTCTAACTGGCTCAAACTAATACCAGCAACACTATCGGTTGGACACTTACAAAAAACAGCCTTACTTGGAACATCGAGAACCCTCAGAAAGGTAACATCTATGAAGACAGTTTAGGTTGTATTGTTACGGTTTTAACAGACGGTCAATACAAACCTACATATATCCTCCTTGAGAGTGGACAAAAGTCGAATAAACATAATAATAATAATAATACAGGCTTTCCGCCAGTGGACCTAATTTTGTTGTATCGGCCAATAGAAGAATCAGAGAGTAGATTTGCTGATCGTTTTGCATCCATTTTCTACCCAAGTTACCATGCTATCAACCGCAATAACTTTAAAACCTAGAAAATTGATTAGATAAAAATTAATTGCCAGGTTATAGATCACCGGTGGTGAAGGCCTTGCGTTGTTCTCAGTATACGGAAACGCGCCCGTTGAAGTTAAACGACTCACTATTCAAGTCTTGGCAGATAGTTGGGATCATAACGTGCCGGAATATAACACTCAGCAGATAGACGATTAGCAGGTTGGAAGCAATGAAGGAATAGAATAAAGGCACAATGTTTTAGTTCTAAACATCAAGCTAAATTATAATAAACATAGATAAGATGCTTTGAAAAAAATGGAGTGATATATATATTTTACGACATGAAGATAGAATCAGTGGGTATGATTAAATTATCGGCGGTCATTTTAACCTAACCGCAGCAAC
Source organism: Siphonodentalium dalli (assembly GCA_032622095.1). NCBI lineage: Eukaryota > Metazoa > Mollusca > Scaphopoda > Gadilida > Siphonodentaliidae > Siphonodentalium > Siphonodentalium dalli. Next base: position 127,750,101 of record CP136063.1, read on the forward strand.
GTAACAAGCGGACTCCAAAGCATGTGTTCTAGCGATGTCGGGTTTGATCACTTCCTCAGTTCATCTAACTTTGTCTGCAGGTTGGAGCTGGTAGCGGGGTAACATCGCAAGAGCTATACTCATCCTTCATCTCGATAAACGGTATACTCGTGGGGCACGCATCTATAATCTCAAATCGACTCCACCCCACCCATATGTGCAATTTGACTTATATAGCAAGATGTTCCACCCACTGTGGTGTTCTAGAAACCACCCGAAAAAGACCTGTTAATTAGTTGAATCAACATGACTGCAAATTCTGAGGTGAAGGTCGAGTACAGCTCTTGCAACATTACCCCTCTACCATTGGAGCTAGCGTGCAACGTGCAGAGCTCATTCAGAATCCGGAGTATTTCAGTAAAAACTAAATAAAGTGTACTCTATATTCTAAATAGAACACATCGACCCTGCACGTTGAATATTAGCTCCGGCCTACAAACATACTGACATCCAACTTTTAGTGTTAGATCGGTCCGAGTGTGTATTCTCGCTAGAAATCAAATAAAGTTGTCAACTATTTAAATTTCTTTAAATACTAGTACTGTCCCAACAAAATTGAGAAGTAAATATTTTTTTACCTTTATACATATGGAATATGTCCTGTGGTATGACAGAAGGGGGGACCCCCTTCCCTACTAACGGAAAGCCTGAATAATAATAATAATGAGTCTGCTGTTAGATATAGCAATCCCCAGTGATTACAATGTTGTACAGAAGGAAACCAAGAAGGTTAAAAAATATGTTGACCAGCAGATAGAAGTAAGCAGAATGTGGGGTTTGAAGACAACTATAGTTCCAATTGTCATTGGAGCAACAGGCGCCATAAGCAAAAACTTGTCTAACTGGCTCAAACTAGTACCAGCAACACTATCGGTTGGACACTTACAAAAAACAGCCTTACTTGGAACATCGAGAACCCTCAGAAAGGTAACATCTATGAAGACAGTTTAGGTTGTATTGTTACAGTTTTAACAGACAGTCAATACAAACCTACATATATCCTCCTTGAGAGAGGACAAAAGTCGAATAAACATAATAATAATAAAAATAATAATAATAATAATAATAGAGAAAAATAAAAATCACAAAAACAAATATAAATCTCAAAAGTCATTTTTCTGGCAATTTCAGGATCAAACAATCAGATGTGTGATAAAAAATGTTGTCACTTGGGAAAACAAAATATTTTAATAAAAAAAATAGCATTTATTTAAAAACATATTTCTACCCATTTCAGGATAAAACTATGAAAAGTCTGAAAAATAAATGTGTGGCACTTAAAAAAAAAAAATTTAAGAAAAAAAAAATATGAAATCTCAAAAAACTATTTTCTGGCCATTTCAGGGTCAAACTATATATCAAATGAGCAAAATAATTTTTTAGTCATATATGGGGGGGGAGATATCCTGGGGGAGATGACATGTTACACCTGAATCAAAGTAGGCCTACATACCAAATTTGAGTCAGATCGGTCAAGCAGTTTTCGTGTCTATAAGACACACACACAGACAGACAGAAGTTCCAAAATATATATTAAATGGTACATACATATCTATCTGTATTTTGCGAAATATTCATTTCTTTATGTTTTCTGGTTTCTTTCAATTCAGTTTGGTAGCTGAATCATTAAAATGCCATTGCACCGTTGTTGTCAAGCGAATAGAGGAGAAGTCGGCCCCGCACGAAGTCGGCCCCATATATAACAGCACCATTGTTTAAAATCATTCTTTATTTATTTTATGATATGATATATGAAACTGATAATAATAATCACAAAATAATAATGAAAGAAATTAATTGTTTTTGGACCATTATTATACAAATTACAGTCAAAAGTTTGGAGTCAAATGGCCATCAGTTGAGGAAAAAAATCAAATCGATGTCTCAGGTAGATTTCTGACAAAGTTCTCTGTTGGTGGTTGTTGACTGGCTGGTTGCTCAACCAAACATGACAGGTTGACGGGTGGCACGGCAGATGTTGAGGTTGTCTGTAGGGCAATTCCAAGACGGAGAATGAAATTTGTGAAAAAATTAAATCTCTCAAATTGACTAAACAGTTTGACAATCTGATAGTTAAGGTATTTTTCTCGCTCATGTTCATCGTTTTAGTGATGAAAGCTTACGTCATTGTTAACCCACTTGGGCTACTAAAATGAAAGTGTCAATGACACTGTAGCTCAACTTGGAAAGGGAATAATTTAATGTATTACAGTCAACGGAGCGATTAGGAATGTGGAAAGTTGAATTTCTAATACTAGTTTATAGACATGAAGAGAAAAGTAAAATCCAAGATGGCTGCTGGCGGCCATGTTTTCGGCCGAATGACCCCAAAATGAGTCGTTCCCATCTACATGTCATCGTTAACATCCATGACAAATTTTATGACGATCAGACTAAAGGTACGACCTGTAGCCCATGCTAAAGAATTTAGTCATACAAAGAGTAAAATCCAAGATGGCTGCTGGCGGCCATGTTTTTTGGCCGAATGACCCCAAAATGACTAGTTCCCATCTACATGTCATTATTAATATTCATGACAAATTTTATGATGATCAGACTAAAGGTACGACATGTAGCCCATGCTAAAGAATTTAGTCATACAAAGAGTAAAATCCAAGATGGCTGCTGGCGGCCATCTTTTCGGACGAATGACCCCAAAATGAGTCGTTCCCATCTACATGTCATTGTTAACATCCATGACAAATTTCATGATGATCAGACGAACAGTACGACATGTGGCCTGTGCTAATGGATTATTTTATGATGATCAGAGTAAAGGTACGAGCTATAGCCCGTGCTAAAGAATTTAGTCATACAAAGAGTAAAATCCAAGATGGCTGCTGGCGGCCATGTTTTTTGGCCGAATGACCCCAAAATTACTCGTTCCCATCTATATGTCAATATTAACATCCATGACAAATTTCATGATGATCAGACGAACAGTACGACATGTGGCCTGAGCTAATGGATTAAATTTTGAAATCCAAGATGGCCGCTGGCAGCCATGTTTTTTGTCCGAATGACCCCAAAATGACTCGTTCCCATCTACATTCCAATTTCAACAGCCATGACAAATTTTATGATGATCAGACTAAAGGTACGACCTGTAGCCCGTGCTAAAGGATTTAGTCATACAAAGAGTAAAATCAAAGATGGCTGCTGGCGGCCATATTTTTTGGCCGAATGACCCCAAAACGACTCGTTCCCATCTACATGTCATTATTAACATTCATGACAAATTTTATGATGATCAGACTAAAGGTACAACCTGTAGCCCGTGCTAAAGGATTTAGTCATACAAAGAGTAAAATCCAAGATGGCTGCTGGCGACCATGTGTTTTGGCCGAATGACCCCAAAATTACTCGTTTCCATCTACATGTCAATATTAACATCCATGACAAATTTTATGATGATCAGACTAAAGGTACGACCTGCAGCCCGTGCTAAAGAATTTAGTCATACAAAGAGTAAAATCCAAGATGGCTGCTGGAGGCCATGTTTTTTGGCCGAATGACCAGGAATGACCCCAAAATTACTCGTTCCCATCTACATGTCAATATTATCATCCATGACAAATTTCATGATGATCAGACGAATAGTACGACCTGTGGCCCGTGCTAATGGATTAAATTTTGAAATCCAAGATGGCCGCTGGCGGCCATGTTTTTTGTCCGAGTGACCCCAAAATGACTCGTTCCCATCTAAATTCCAATTTCAACAGCCATGACAAATTTTATGATGATCAGACTAAAGGTACGACCTGTAGCCCGTGCTAAAGGATTTAGTCATACAAAGAGTAAAATCCAAGATGGCTGCTGGCGGCCATGTTTTTTGGCCGAATGACCCCAAAATGACTCGTTCCCATCTACATGTCATTATTAACATTCTTGACAAATTTTATGATGATCAGAATAAAAGTACGACCTGTAGCCCGTGCTAAAGAATTTAGTCATACAAAGAGTAAAATCCAAGATGGCTGCTGGCGGCCATGTTTTTGGGCCGAATGACCCCAAAATTACTCGTTCCCATCTACATGTCAATATTAACATCCATGACAAATTTCATGATGATCAGACGAACAGTACGGCCTGTAGCCCTGTAATGGATTGAATTTTGAAATGAAAGATGGCCGCTGGCGGCCATGTTTTTTTTCCGAATGACCCCAAAATCATTCTGGTCTAAATGTTGATGTCAACAGCTATGAAAAATTTCATAATGATCCGACCAAAGGTACGACCTGTAGCCTGCATTGTTGACGCCTTACGTACACACGCACACATGTATAACTCTATAACTACCAACCGAGGTCTACCCTTTCTGCTGTAGTTGGAGACCAACATGCGTTATAATCGTGTAGTTGTACCGGTCCCTTTGCGGGAAACCACGACCATGGAACAGTAATTGGCTCACAAATCATTTTACAGCAGCGAACACTTCACCATCATCATGAGGTAAATTCATAACACGCCCATTTTCCATATAAGGGGTGACATAGAGAGGTAGTATAGCATCATTGTGTGTACCATCATTGCGAGGTAAATTCAAAATAACACACTTTTTACCATATAAGGGGCGACGTAACATACAGAGGTAGCTGCTTTTAATGAACAATTTACTGATAGAGGTAACTTTGTGAATACAGAGTTTGTGAGCTCTGCAGTAGTTGGGATGTGAATTGGTCATCAACAACCTTGTCGCTCGGCTTTATTCCGTTTCTAGTCCGGTAAAATATGCCGAATATAGGCAGAACCTATATTTAACTCTGCTAATTGGATTAAAACAGTCACTGGACATATAATTTTTGCAAATGTTTTCTTAACATGCCATGTTATTGCCATGTTAGTGGTCCCATTGTTCTAATTGGATTAAAATAGTCACTGTGCATATCAATTCTGCAAATATAGTCATAACATCCCATGTTTCTGCAAAATTAAGGGGTCCCCATTGTTCTAATTGGATTAAGACAGTCACTGGGCATATTGTCATAACACCCCATGTTTCTGCCAAATTAAGGGGTCCCCATTGTTCTAATTGGATTAAAACAGTCAATGGGCATATAAATTCTGCAAATATTGTCATAACATCCCATGTTTCTGCCAAATTAAGGGGTCCCCATTATTCTAATTGGACTAAAACAGTCACTGGGCATATAAATTCTGCAAATATTGTCATAACATCCCATGTTTCTGCCAAATTAAGGGGTCCCCATTGTTGTAATTGGATTAAAACAGTCACTGGGCACATACGTTCTGCAAATATTGTCATAACATCCCATGTTTCTACCAAATTGAGGGGTCCCCATTGTTCTAATTGGATTAAAACAGTCACTGTGCACATATATATGTTATGCAAATATTGTCATACATCCCATGTTTCTACCAAATTAAGGGGTCCTCATTGTTCTAATTGGATTAAAACAGTCACTGGGCACATAAGTTCTGCAAATATTGTCATAACATCCCATGTTTCTGCCAAATTAAGGTGTCCTCATTGTTCTAATTGGATTAAAACAGTCACTGGGCACATAAGTTCTGCAAATATTGTCATAACAACCCATGTTTCTACCAAATTAAGGGGTCCCCATTGTTCTAATTGGATTAAAACAGTCACTGGGCATATAAATGCTGCAAATATTGTCATAACATCCCATGTTTCTGCCAAATTTAGGGGTCCCCATTGTTCTAATTGGACACTGGGCATATAAATTCTGCAAATAATTCCATAACATCCCATGTTTCTGCCAAATTAAGGGGTCTCCATTGTTTTAATTGGATTAAAACAGTCACTGGGCATATATATTCTGCAAATATTATCATAACATCCCATGTTTCTACCAAATTAAGGGGTCCCCATTGTTCTAATTGGATTAAAACAGTCACTGTGCACATATATATGTTATGCAAATATTGTCACACATCCCATGTTTCTACCAAATTAAGGAGTCCTCATTGTTCTAATTGGATTAAAACAGTCACTGGGCATATCAATTCTGCAAATATTGTCATAAAATCCCATGTTTCTGCCAAATTAAGGTGTCCTCATTGTTCTAATTAGACTAAAACAGTCACTGGGCACATAAGTTCTGCAAATATTGTCATAACATCCCATGTTTCTACCAAATTGAGGGGTCCCCATTGTTCTAATTGGATTAAAACAGTCACTGTGCACATATATATGTTATGCAAATATTGTCACACATCCCATGTTTCTACCAAATTAAGGAGTCCTCATTGTTCTAATTGGATTAAAACAGTCACTGTGCACATATATATGTTATGCAAATATTGTCATACATCCCATGTTTCTACCAAATTAAGGGGTCCTCATTGTTCTAATTGGATTAAAACAGTCACTGGGCATATAAATTCTGCAAATATTATCATAACATGCCATGTTTCTACCAAATTAAGGGGTCCCCATTGTTCTAATTGGATTAAAACAGTCACTGGGCATATCAATTCTGCAAATATTGTCATAAAAAATCCCATGTTTCTGCCAAATTAAGGTATCCTCATTGTTCTAATTAGACTAAAACAGTCACTGGGCACATAAGTTCTGCAAATATTGTCATAACATCCCATGTTTCTACCAAATTGAGGGGTCCCCATTGTTCTAATTGGATTAAAACAGTCACTGTGCACATATATATGTTATGCAAATATTGTCATAACATCCCATGTTTCTGCCAAATTAAGGTGTCCTCATTGTTCTAATTGGATTAAAACAGTCACTGGGCACATAAGTTCTGCAAATATTGTCATAACATCCCATGTTTCTGCCAAATTAAGGTGTCCTCATTGTTCTAATTGGATTAAAACAGTCACTGGGCACATAAGTTCTGCAAATATTGTCATAACATCCCATGTTTCTGCCAAATTAAGGTGTCCTCATTGTTCTAATTGGATTAAAACAGTCACTGGGCACATAAGTTCTGCAAATATTGTCATAACATCCCATGTTTCGACCAAATTAAGGGGTCCCCATTGTTCTAATTGGATTAAAACAGTCACTGGGCATATAAATGCTGCAAATATTGTCATAACATCCCATGTTTCTGCCAAATTTAGGGGTCCTCATTGTTCTAATTGGACACTGGGCATCAGACCTGTTTAATCTCCCGGATTGTGCGGGAGACTACCGGTTTGAGGCCTCATCTCCCGCACTCCCGGATTAAGCTTGTAAACTCACGGTTTCAATCAAATCAACAACAACAAAAAATTTAATGTTAAAATTCTCAGAACACGGAAGTGTTTTCAATTGAAACCATGTGTGAACGAGATTTGCCGAGATCAGGTGTGCTCCATTGATAACCGGAGTAGACACTGGCCTTCCTCTTGTGTTTATTACACTGTTTCTTTGTCACGACTAATGACTCGCACTTTCAAAAGAACTTAATTGAATGCATGGCAGTTTGTTTCCTTTGGGGATCAATAATTACTATAAGCACCCAAACATGGCATGTTAGTAAATAAATGCACATGCTATATATACTGGGGTTGGGTTTATTTCCGCAATAAATCATTATAGTTTACTAGTTCTGGTGTTAAATTTAGAAATGTCTGGTGTTTTAATTCTGCGAAACGCTACCGAAATGATAGTCGAAAATCTACGGGATACTAAAGATATACATTCAATGTATAGTCAATTTTGGACTACCGAAATGACAGTGACGAAGTTGTTGATAGTCCATCGTAACTACGCCGATTTGACTCCAAGTATAGGGATTCGTGGGCCAAAGAATTTTCTTGGTTTTAAATGTTATAACGCTATACATTGATATTATGAAATAAATAATCAAAGAAAAATATTTTTAAAAAAATATTTTTAATTTTTTTTATTGATCAGAAATGTGCATTTACATTAATTCATCCTTTGAAAAGGGAAGATTAATTACATTTAACTACTTTAAAATCACTACCCACCATTTTTCAAAGGAAGAAATAGTGAAAATGTTACTTTTTGGCTGCATTTGTTATCTCCCTGACAAGACCCAAATCTCCCTGACTGAAGGGGCAGAATCTCACTGACAGATTTTTAGGCATTAAACAGGTCTGCTGGGCATATAAATTCTGCAAACAATTCCATAACATCCCATGTTTCTGCCAAATTAAGGGGTCTCCATTGTTCTAATTGGATTAAAACAGTCACTGGGCATATATATTCTGCAAATATTATCATAACATCCCATGTTTCTACCAAATTAAGGGGTCCCCATTGTTCTAATTGGATTAAAACAGTCACTGGGCATATCAATTCTGCAAATATTGTCATAACATCCCATGTTTCTGCCAAATTAAGGTATCCTCATTGTTCCAATTAGACTAAAACAGTCACTGGGCATATAAATTCTGCAAATATTGTCATAACATCCCATGTTTCTGCCAAATTAAGGTGTCCTCATTGTTCTAATTAGACTAAAACAGTCACTGGGCATATAAATTCTGCAAATATTGTCATAACATCCCATGTTTCTGCCAAATTAAGGGGTCCCCATTGTTCTAATTGGACTAAAACAGTCATTGGGCATATAAATTCTGCAAATATTATCATAACATCCCATGTTTCTGCCAAATTAAGGGGTCCCCGTTGTTCAAATTGGATTAAAACAATCACTGGGCATATAAATTCTGAAAATATTGTCATAACATCCCATGTTTCTCCAAATTAAGGTGTCCCCATTGTTCTAATTGGACTAAAACAGTCACTGGGCATATAAATTCTGCAAATATTATCATGACATCCCATGTTTCTACCAAATTAAGGGGCCCCCGTTGTTCTAATTGGACTAAAACAGTCACTGGGCATATAAATTCTGCAAATATTGTCATAACATCCCATATTTCTGCCAAATTAAGTGGTCCCCATTGTTCTAATTGGATTAAAACAGTCACTGGGCATATCAATTTAGCAAATATTTTGATAACGACCAATGTTGACACATAATGCATCGCGACTGATATAAATTAGTAAAGTGTAATGACAAATGTTGAACTATAATGCATCTCGACTGTACTGTTGCAACAATGCTATAAAATGGGGGGGGGGGTTCAGGATCTGAATTATCTCAGATCTGAATTATGCAGGGGTGGGGATGGATATATGGAGAAATAGGGGTTCATTCAGATGAACTGATATAAATTATTAGAGCGATAACGACCAATGTTGACACATATTGCATCGCGACTGAACTGTCGCGCCCAGGCTATACAATAGGGAGGGGGATCATTCAAATGGGGGGGAGGGGGGGGGGGGTCGGAATCTGAATTTTCTCTATAGAAAGGAATAGCAATTGATGTACATATATAGTAATATATACAAATTATTATCACATGATAAAATATGTATGTAACAGCTAACGCGACTATACCGATGAAAAAATAAATAAATTGGGAAAGGGGGCGTCAGGCTATATGGGGAAACAATGTTTATACCAATGAACTAATATAAATTTGTAGAGCGATAACGACCAATGTTGACATATAATGCATTGCGACTGTACTGTCGCGGCAATGCTATAAAATAGGGGGGGGGGTGTCTGAAATGATCTCTACCGGTATCTCAATAGTCTATAGATGGCGCCAGATCCTATTGTAAGGAATAGCAACTGATTTACCTATATAGTACAAATTAGTATCGCATGATAAAATATGTACATGTACGTAACAGCTAATGCGACTATACCGATGAAAAAAATAAATTGGGGGTGAGGGTATATGGGGAAATAGGGGTTTATACCGATATAAATTTGTATAGCGACAACGACCAATGTTAACATATAGTGCATCGCGACTGTACTGTCGCGCAAAGGCTATATCTAAATGAATAGCATGTATGTCATGTGTTAAAACTGTAGTATATCACGATTATTAGGGTGTGGGGCAGCGGTGACCAGCTAGAGGCCCCAAATGGAAAAGTTTGTCATGTAGAACTGTGAAAATGTTAAAATTCATTAACATAGGATTCATTAAAATCGATTTATGTCGATGAAACTCTTATTTTTCCAAAAAATTAAGCTGATACTTCGTGTGTCTGCGTGTAATACTTATATATTCTCAAAATGACAGAGTCCAAAACGCAATTAGATGGAAGAAATTAAGTTTTTTCGATGCTAAATTTACAGCGTGGACGAGCTAACAAGTTCGTTGATTTTGTAAACAAACTTTTCTCAGTGTCGTTTGGTCAAACTGTTAGTTTTTCAACGGGGAAAGCTGACCCAAACTAGAGGTGTGACTGTCCCCCTGGGACTAAGAATTCCCCCGTGTTTTTAAAGTACTACGATGTTTCACATAACTCCACCAAAAATGTCGGACAGAGGTCATAATCGCAGGTGCACAGGTTCCCATGGTACTTAATATCTGTGCCAAAAAATTGACCTAAAAATGTAGGAATAAAAGCTCGGGCAAAATAATACATGTTGCGACAATTTTCGAAGTCGAAAAAAGGGGGGATACCTCCACCAAAAAAAGTCCGACAAACGTCATAATCGCGGGTCCACAGATTCCCATGGCGGTTGATGTCTGTGCCAAGTTTCACGGCAATTGATCAAAAAACGACTGAGAAAAACTCCGGAAAAATTTGTATCTACTGGCGGACGGACGACGGACGGACGGATGGACAAGCTGACTCCGGTATACCCCCCCCCCCCTTCGTTGCGGCGGGTACAATAATAGATAACATGTATTTACATAAAATCATCGAAAGAATTTGACCGATAAAGGTGCATTTTGACAGAATCTAGTCGAGAAAACTTTGTATCTTTCAGCAGACACGCGAATTCGCACATTCGGTATTTGCGAGCGCTCACTAATATTCATAATAGGCATCAAACTCACCTTTTTGGAAAGTAATCCAATGACTAGATATCCTTTCTAAACACAGTTAAAGATCCCACAAAGTTTTTATAGCTTAGGAATCAGAATCAGTCAGACAGTTGAAAATGAGAGAAAAATAAACACTTCTAAAAATAACACTGATAGGTGATAAAACGTGTTCGCCATGAACACAGACATACCGATGTACTTCCAATTTACGACTCCAAAACTTACCACAAATCAGATGTATTGAAGCAGGATTGAAACGTAGATATCAATATTTGTTGCTATTATGAATTCACAAAATGCCGTGATAAAACTAAATCATTGTGTAACTAGATATTTGAAAACGAGAGAAAAATAAACACTTCTAAAAATAGCATTTACCTCGTTGAGCTGCTTGCATACTCGTGAAAGGTTACGCCAGTTGAAAACGAAAATATTAATACTTCTAAAAATAGCATTTACCTCTGTGAGTCGTTGGTATGCACACACCAAATTGCGCATGCGCAAAACTTGATGTCTCTGGTGACAGGTGTTGCGACCAATGAGAATCATTAGTGTGTGAAAATGATATTAGGCAGCGGAATGTGTGTCAAGATGAAAACACACTCCACTGACTGTGCACCGGTATTCCGAGGTATATCCCATAATGCAATATGATAATCTGCGTAAAATTCTGAATAACTTGACGAGGTTACAAAGCGAGGTAATGGGAAAAAGTACCTCGGGATTTTGGAATACCTCGGTAGGCGATTGTGCAACCATACGATTTACCTCACAAATAACGCTTGACGAACGCACACACGCACACACATACACACGGACGACAAAGCCATGGCAATAGCTCAAACTTTACAAAGTAAAGTTGAGCTAATAACTGACCATAGTGGTTTGTAAATAAATGAGCAAATAATAACAATCACAAAAGATTGGCCTATACTATTTAAGTATTTAAATATGTAGATTCATGCTATAACACATTTTAGGTTGATATTCCTGTCCCTGATATATGTCCATTCAAGAAAAATCGGTTTTCAGAAAACTCCATACTAAATGTAATGTCAGTCACAAAAATACTATCATTGTTATTATAAAATTCTAATGCCTGACTATATAACAACCATATCTTAGATACACTCAATATACTTGAGCCTGATAGTCTGTGTTCAATATAAGCGCCCTTCTATGTCTAAGTTGACCGCTAGCAAGAGTTGAAATATGTAATGTCAGTCACGTGTAATGTCAGTCACGGCATGTAATGTCAGTCACGTTTTGCAATTTTGTTTCTATTCCGCTAGACAACATAAAAATCTTGTAAGAACATATAATTGAATTTGAAAACAAATGCATTTGCATATAGGTGCCTCTGCTACTAGTAATTTAGAATACTGCTCTCATACATGTACTAGTATGAATTGTGAGCATTGCATACATGTACGTACATGAATGTGTACTTAATACAATAAGAAATGTTTAAGAACATACATGGAGCTATGATTTGATAAAAGATTCTCAAATTCTTAAGATGCGCATTGTATTCTGTCGATATGCACACCACCATTTATTGTCCAAATTTTTGCGCCACATGCTGTGGATATCTATAGATAATGATCAATGCTTGACGGGCAAACTTAGAAGTTTTTCAAGCTAAACCTACGGAATATTTCAAGTAAAACTGTCAATTGATACCCTACTGTTTGCATTTAAAAGAAAACTACAAGCGGACTGAAAATAGTTCAGCTACATGTAGGTCATCTATTCGGAAATTCAAGTCCCAAGGTATAATGAACAGTGTGCTCAGACATTTGTAATGGCTAATGAGTTGTTCAATTTCAACGAGAAAGTCCACAGTATTTGCTCATCATATTTCAAGGAGGCTGCCATACAATGGCGATTCTCATCCACTTATTTATTATTCAACTTATTAGTTATTAGTTTGACCATGGCAATATCAACCTAGTTTCGGTCTAAAATTTCCAACAGAAATATCAGTGCTTAAAAAATTGGCCAAAGTATTAAGGACAACCTATCCAAACCACCTCCCCTTTTTTACAAGTCTCTGAACACTATATGTCTGAAAAACTTGTGCAAAGTTTAATTGTGAAAGTCAAAGTAGTATTTTGTTCTTTTTCCAATGGGTAATGTTAGGCACAAAATCAATTTATATGCAATGTCAGCCACAGACAGATTGGTCATTGAAATACTAACTACCGGTATAAATAATTGAAAGAGTTGTTCATATTAATTCATATTAGTTCATTTGAATGTACATGTAAGACAAACCAGCGATGTATATATATTCGCATCCATTAAATTAAATTTGAAATCCAGTTTGCACATATCTTCCGATAGTTTTGTGTAATGTCAGTCACGCTAACATAAGTCAATGTCATGTTCATATGCTGTATATGAGAATAAAATATATTAAATGCATTTAAACCCAATCAAATATGATTGGTAGGGTGTAATTACTTATTTTGATTGGAAACTGTTGGAAATATTTCATCTATTTCATAGAGTAATGTCAGTCACGAAATTAATGTAATGTCAGTCACGCACTGTTTGTGCAACAACATATATTTCATGTCAGTTATAAGCTCAAATTTTGCATAGACATTATTTTGAAATGTCTACCAATAAAACTTTACCAAAACAAGACAGTCAATGACTGTGGAGAAGCTCACCTACTGTAAAGACTGAGAGGAAAGAGACTTTGAAGACTAAAACAGTCAGTACTTGTCAAAATAACTTAAGACAAGTAGTTCTAAAGAGGGACATAGCTAGGAATTCGCTGATGAGCCGGGCTCTTCACCTTGAAATATCTAAGTGCACACTATTGTAAAATCTTCAACCCCCCTTTTAAACAAGATAATCTTAACCATACCACAGCCTAAGTTCACAAAATTCCTTTTGCACATCCCTCTTATGTTGAAATTTTACAACTGGAACCGGTGCTTCAATCTCTCAAACTTTTGGGAATTTCCAACCTGACATCTTCCATAAAGTTAAAAGTTGTGGCCCATTTTGGTATTTATAACAGTTTAACCTGAAGTAGGAAAATATGGACTGTTGGTTTAAAAACATACGGTTGGAAAATAAAAACAAACTATGAGAACTATTCTAACTTATTTTTGGTGTGAAAATCTAATCTACAACTAATGTATCAGAAATTAAATTTTCAAGAGGAATATATATATTACCGGTATTATACCAGTAGTGTACAGCATAGATACAGGTAGTGTGGGTGGGACAGAGCTAAATCTCTTAACTCTGCCCCTATTTGAACAAACATGAATCCCCATCTCTGATATCTATTCATATAATAATTTTAAACAGTCGCTTTTAAGAGTTGAAGTTAATTGATTTTCCAAAAAGGACCCCAATGGAACAGATCTAAACATGCCACCCAAGGACCCTGCATACACAAATATAAGCTAAATAGACTTGATGGTTCTTGAGAAGTAATAGTTGTTAGAATTACTATGGAGGGAAAACATTATGGCCCTGGCATCCCTCCTATTTGACCTGATGAACTTATTTGAACAAATCTGAATGTGAGTCACATACAGGTAGAGAATTCATATAGATCTTGAGAATAAAACAATTGTTGATGGATGGATGGACAGAACAATGGATGGTAGGACACTCTGACAGACCAACAGTTTTAATCCAATATACCCCCCACTTTTTTGTCCATAATCAGGTATAATGAGTTCACATAGATAAGTGGTTAAGAAAATAATATTGGAACAGCCAAGTGTGAATTTAGTGGGTCTGAGGTCCCAAAAGGGTGAATGTAGTGATGCTATTCTGTGAGGTGGGCTGGCATCACCAAATTCACCATCTGGGAACCCAATTTTAATTAGTCCTCAACTGCTATGGGAGACCTAGGGACAGACAGAAGTTATCCAGCTGAAGTTGGTGGCGTATGACAGTATGCGCACCCATTTGACACCTCAATTATGCATTTTAGAATCTGAACAGAAGGGAAAAAAGCTGCTAAAAATGTCAATTTGAGACTCTAGATACTTCCCAGAAGATGAGGCCTAAGCAGAATGAGGTCCTCAGAGGGTGTGTTTGGTGATGCTAGCCTGCTGTGCGGGGTAGCATAATTAAATCCCCCCTCTGGGAACCTCATTCTACAAATGCCAGACACACATAAGGCCTAAAAAATATATACGTTTGTTTCCGCTAACCCGACCGACCCTATTTTAAACCGCCGACTCTAAACTTTTTATTTTGAGATTTTTTTTTTAAATATCTAAATCTCTATTATAATGGAAGAAAACCAACATTGATATTTTTGTTGTTGGTAATTAAAACAAATTAGGCATAATTCCATTGTAATTTGTAACTATTATTAATTAATTCGTTGGAATTACCGGTAGACGAGTGTGCAAGACCTACTTCCGGTATCGTTTCGTTATGAAATTGTCAATGCGTATGAAATAACTGCGGTCCTTTTTTTCATTCAAAATTTATTTGAACTTTGACAAGACAATCTATGATCCGAGAATGGGTTAATCCATTAATTATTGATGACTTCACCACTACAATATAAATACATTAACTATTTAACCACAGCATAACATTTATTTCTACGAACATTTCATATTGGTACGTTGAATAGTGTCAAATAATGATCAAGTTTCCTATTTTCGTGGTACATATACATGTACATCGTTTTTATCATAGTCACAATGGGCTTGATTCAGTGCAGCTTTAAACCTTCAGGTCTAACAAATATAGGGTTTCCACTTATCTAATTGAATTCAATTCAATTTTATTGAATTTAGAACAAATATTGTTTAAAAAGCTAACTTTTTTTTCAAAGTTATTATTTTTTTTTTTTTTTAGAAATTAGAAGCTCGGTGACTCAAACCAATACACGTCCTCCCAAAGCCTCAGTAATTCATCTTAGAAGATTCCTCCTAGCTACTTAATTCAGCTTGGGCTATTTTTTTTGGACAAATGTTTACAAACAGTCAGTTTCATATTTTTACCACGAAATTCCACCCCATACTATTATTTTGCCCCGTATGTTTTTTTAATTTTCCTAAAAATTCCACCACATACTATTATTCCGCACGTATGTTTATTGGGCACTCACGAGGATTGTTGTATGCGCCGCATGCACCGGAATACGTCTGCAAGCGCCCCCCCCCCCCCCCCACAGTAATAATATACGGTATATATATAAGCCCACCCACCAGCCCATCACCCAGTGTCTTATGCGCCTGTGGCTATGGGAATATGCGCCGCAACCGCCCACAATAATAATATATAATGTATCTTATGCGCCATAGAGTGTCTGCATTATGGCCCACAATAATAATATATATAAGCGTCCGCGCCCACCATCTCATCCCACCACGCATAGTGTCTTATGCGGAATGCTAGTGACTTCGTCCCAAAATGGCGACCTCATTCCGATTTTATGGGATTTTACGAGATCACCGACAAGTGGGACGAGCAGGGAAGGATCCAGAGATTTTTTGGGGACACCTCTTCTGTATTTGAGTATGTCCCCATATAAATTTGGATGTTAAAATATTCAGTACTGGACACTTGATTGTGCAAATAAAGGCTCTATATAATAAACTATATCATCTGCATGTTGATGATAGAAAAATTCCTTGAAAATATGGAAAATCCAACTTGAATAAATACTATCCACTTGGAATTTGGGGACATTTGGGTCTCCAGAGTTTGGGCGCCCAAACCTGTAACGGGTATCAAAACATCCCTGGATCCTTCTCTGGGGACGAGGTCACCTTTTCGGGACAAAAATTGGTGGGACGAGAATGCAGTGGGACGAAGTCACTGGTCACCCTTATGCATCTGCGGCCCCGGGAATATGCACTGCAACTGCCCACAATAATGTGGGGAGTTTGATGCAGAAGTGAAACCTGCGTTACGGACATGTTATAAAACAGATAAAATGGACGTTATTGTCCCATTTTAGCTTTGTTATATCTCCCTGAGATTGTGTTTTTGTTTTATCTTTATGGGCTAAGTAAATTAGCAATAATATGGCCTGTAATGTCTAAAATTTCCTTAAATATGACACAGTGAATTGCATCCTGAAAAAATAAAAAGATTTAAAAAAAAAAAAAGTTTTGCCTACCTACCTACCCAATTATTTTTCAGTCCGTTAGCGGAAACAAACGTATAATTTTGTTAGGCCTAATTAAAGCTTGGAGAAAAGGAATTTAATCTGATATTAATGACCAGTGTATTGTAAACAATGATGGTGCTCCATTGACAACTTTAGAAAACAAATGCTCAACACTATTAATCTCATTTAAATTATGAATGACATGAATATACAGTCCCTGGGGACTCTGCATATAGCCAACAGCAGTTGTGTTATCTTTCTATCTGGCACTGTTTATAAACAACATGTGTCATGTCTAGCAATGCTTAGCCCCTTGGTTCAGGGATGGCTTGTAGTTGGAATGCAAGGATATTTAAAGGAAGTTACTGAACATTTCTGTACATCTGTCTGTTGGTGTTTTCTCCCAAACCCCTGATTTCAACCAAATTTAGTGGGGTGACTAGAGGTACCTACCCCCACCCCCCGAAGATGTAATGTCATAAGTCCTTCAACATTTTAATTAATTGTTTTTTATTTTATTTAAAAAAAAATATTTTTATTTAATAAAAAAAATAAAATATATTAAAAAAAAATTTTTTGGTTAAATTGAGCAATAAGTTAAATCTAAAAAAAAAAAAATTCTTCAGATTTATGTCCATAGCCCCACCCACATTTGACCCAGTGACCTCATTTGAACAAATCTGAACCACAGTCACCCAAGGTACCCTCATAACAAATATGAACTCATTCGGCCCGATGACTTCAGAAAAGAAGTCGTTTTAAGAAAATTTTACTATGGGGAAAAATAATTATGGTCCTGACATCAAAACTATTTGACTTGGTAACCTCATTTGAACAAATCTAAATGTCAGTCACCTAGGGAACATCCACACCAAATATGAGCCCAATTGGCCCTATTGATCTAAAGAAGAAGATGTTCAAAGAATTGTTGACGGATGGATGGATGGACAGATGGACGGACGGATGGACGAGGAGTGATGACTATAGCTCAACCGGAGACTTCGTCTCAGGTGAGCTAAAAATTAAAGGTCAAAATGCAAAAATGTAATTTTTGGTTTTTAGAGTTATGTCCCTGGCTCTGCCCCTATTTGACCCAGTGACCCCATTTGAAAAAATCTGAACCCCAATCACCCAAGGTCTCTCCGTACCAAATATAAGCTAAATCAGCCCAATATCTTTTGAGAATAAGTCATTCTAAGAATTACTATGAGTTATGACCCTGGTTTCTCAACTAATTGAATGGGTGACCTCATTTGAACAAATCTGAACACCAGTCACCCAAGGACCCTCCATACCAAATATTAGCTAAATGGGCCCAATGGTTCTGGACAAGAAGTCGCTGTAAAAATTACTATGGAGGAATAGAGTTATGGCCCTGGTTTCGCAACTATTTGACCCAGTGACCTCATTTGAACAAATCTGAATGAGAGTCACCTAGGGAACGTCCACACCAAATATGAACCAATTCGGTCTTACGGTTCCAGAGGAGAAGATGTTCAAAGAATTGTTGACGGATGGACGGACGGACGAGGAGTGATGACTATAGCTCCACAGGAGACTTCGTCTCAGGTGAGCTAAAAATCATACGAGTTTCTGTAAATTTAACTCAAATTTTATTTGAAAATAAGTTTCCACAGTGCCTTGATATTTTCATGTAATGTCAGTCATGCAAGTATTGAACGATTCCATGTTATCATCGCTTGACTAAATTCGGAACAATCCACATATTTGGATGCACCCTGGCCCAAGACAAAATTACACATATCAGAAAGATTTTATATTTATAAATGTTGCCCGTATCATCACAATGAATCTGGAAAAAGTTCTTTGAATGTAAAGTCAGTCACATGGAATTGCCCTGTAGTCGACGGTTCTATACATTTCCAAGGATGGTCTTGGATTGTCATCACGGTGTGTTGGACAGCATGGATCGAGTATGAAAGGCAATCTAGGTGTGTTTCTTTGTGTTGTTATAACTAAGATAACATTGCAGACTTCACAATTAGCCTACAAAAACACTACACTCTCTCAGTCGATTTTTAAGTTGCTGATTTCACAATGAATTAGCCAACATAAACACTAACTCAATCAATTAAGCCGATTTAATCGCTTCTATTTAATGGTGCCGACTTCTGCGGGGCAGTCTTCGCATGGCGCCGTCTTCGTATGAGCCGACTTTACACGGGCCGATTTCTCCAGATACCTGTCAAGCCACTGAATCATGAAATTAGTCATTGAATCGTCAATAGGTCAGGCACACATCCAAAAACGAGCTACGTAGCTTGTTTTGTCAATCATAGCCCAATTGAACTAAATTTTGAATGTGATTTACTCATGTGCCTAATAATAGTGATGGGTGGGGATTTAGGCTGAAATATAGTAATAATGATGCAGTGTAGTTTCCAGTAATTATTTGGGGACACCTGTTTATATGCCAAAAGTCATATCCGAAGGCCGCAGCCCTAAGTTGGGGAGGGTATGGGGTGGCCTCCCCCTTGAACTACATGTACATACTGCCATAAAATGATAATTTATTGCTTTATTTGATGATTTAGTGTTAGTTGTGTTTGTTTTCTAGTAATAATGGTCAAAAAACAAATTATCTGAGGAATTTTTCTTCTTTCTAACTGTTTTTTTGGGGCGCCTGAAGTTTGGGCGCCCATACCTGTTACAGGTACCAAAACTGGCCTGGAAATTACCCTGTAATGATGGCAATTTCACTCTAGATATCTTTTATCTAGTCTATGTCTCAATGACAAATAATAGTGATCGCTGGGTATTTTCTCGGCAATATCATACGACCTCCCCGTCGAGAAAATTTGTCGCCCAATGTTTGAGATTTTCAAAGAAATATGACTCTTAGTAAGAGTCTTACATCCCCGTTATTTAGTAAAATATCACCTTTACTAAATAACGGGCATATACCCAAAGAATCACACCACAGAGAGACACATTTCAAGAATACTATAGGAAAAATACTTGGCAGGGTGGGTGGGCTTGGGAGAGGCGGGCGGAACTGTCTAAAAAAACTTCAGCCCAAAATGTTCTCGACGGGGAAGTCGTATGAGATTGCCATTTTCTCAAAAATTAATAATCGTGCTGATCGAGTCTGCTGCACAGGCCTTCCAAACAGTGAGTGGTAAATAATTAAAATAATTTATTTTATTAATATTTACCTATAATTTAGTATAAAAAGACATAGGTAAATATTAATAAAAAAAAGTATTTTAATTATTTATCACGAGTTCACTGTTTGGAAGGCCTGTGCCAGGCTGTGCCTGTGGACAGTGTGGTCTGCTGACACTATTATTAATATTAGGAACCTGAGACTGAGAGTATACACACCTCTGCTCTAGCCTCTATCGATTACGGACATACCACGAAAATAGCGCATTTTGAAGTAGAGTATTAGACAGGTCAGGGAGAACCCAAAATCGATGTACTAAACCTCGATTTGTGTAAACAACCTCGATCGAGGTTCTTCGAGAACATGTGACCACTGGTGATATAGTGTGTAGTATTTTATCTTACACCTATGGGAGGCCAAATTCACATTTAATAATTAATAGTGCCTGATTGCACTCAAGCACAATTAATTATTAAATGTGAATTTGGCCTCCCATATGATAGGTGTAAGATGAAACACTGTGAAATACTCCACACTACCATAGCCTATATCACTTACACTACATTACTTCCATTAGTATCATATTTGGTTTAGAGTGTTTCCCCTTATATCATGGGTGTATGTTTTGACCAGTGGTCACATGGTCTCGAAGAACCTCGATCGAGGTTTTTAACACAAATCGAGGTTTAGTACATCGATTTTGGGTTCTCCCTGACCTGTTAGAACCTGCAGTTACAGTACCTAGGGGAAGAAAGCACATTAGTACGTATTAGTTATTCAACCTAGGCTATAGTCAACAGCGGATTTCATCAACAATAACATTAACAACGTCAACAAGCAATGAAGCATTTTAAAATTAAATTGTCTTTCATTGACATTGTCTTACTTTTTACGTGTTCAATACAAGTAACCACCCACGAAACGATATAACTTCCTATATATCCTAAATAGGAATTATCTTATTCTAAACAAAAATAATAATAAACAGAAACTTGAAACCGGCAAGTTTGGTGTAAGTATTAAGTTCTATACTGTTTACTACCACGGACAAGACTGACGGACATGCCGTATATGACGGAAGTCATTGTTTTAATTTTGCGCATGCGCTTTTTCGTTCTTGATCTCTGGTACGTTTATCGATGTCGATCTGATTTTGGGAGCTCATAAAAGCCGAACACAACCGAACACAACCGAACATAACCGAACACAAGTACAAATAATGGGAAAGTTCATGAATAAAGTTCATAGGCATGTGTATTCGTGTTCACACTATTAATATACGAAGTTTGGTGGAGTTTGGGCCAATAATAAGTGTTTTATTCGATATTTTGTAAGACGCGTTTAGTGTTCGGCATAGAAAAGCCGAACACAAGCTAGCTAGCTTATGTTCGACACTCATGCAGTCACCGGTAATTAATTAACACATAGATGTGGCGTTAGCTGGCGTTTGAGATATATAACTCTATATAGAGTTAGAGTCTACTAAATATACGACCACCTTGTAAATTCAGACATATGTATTCACGTTCAACCTATTACTATATATACGAAGTTTGGTGGAGTTTGCTTCAATAATGAGTGTTTTGTTAGCTGTTTTGTATAACGCGTTTGTGTTCGGCATAGAAAAGCCGAACACAAACTTCTGTCTCGTGGATTAGTTTATCCGCTGATAGGTGATAAGTAATATCTGCCAGATGGGATTTGGAAGGCTTTATTCGCGAGAAAAACATATTGTTTACACCAAGTTTTGCTTCATGTGACGAGTGCATAAGGTATGTGTACTAGCGGGAAAACTTATTTGTCACTCAACGTTTTTACAATTGTTGTCTTTCACGACGGGGCCTATCAAAAGCATGATTCTATAATAGTAGGCGCCAATAAACACTAAAACTATTTGTCAAAACACTGAACTACAATAGGTGAGAGACCGCCATCATGCAACAACAATTAAAGCCTTTCGGATTAGTGACCATGTCAGATATTAATTATCACCTAGCTAGACAGCCGTTAGACTAATCCACGACAAAATTATAACTTGTGTTCGGCTTTTCTATGCCGAACACAAAACGCGTTTTACAAAATATCGAATAAAACAATTATTATTGGCCCGAACTCCACCAAACTTCGTATAGTAATAGTGTGAACATGAATACACATGCCTATGAACTTTATTCGTTATATTTCCCATTATTTGGACTTGTGTTCGGTTATGTTCGGTTGTGTTCGGTTGTGTTCGGCTTTTATACGTACCGCTGATTTTAATCGAATTTAACACATTCACTGAGGAAAACCAATGGGTAATTGGGGTCCTACTAAACAACAAACACAAACGAACACAAACGAACATAAACGAACACAGGTCCAAAAAGCGGAGTAGAAGGGTGAAATTTGGTTTGTGGGTGCGCGTGGGTCCATTCTATGTGTATGTGGTGTTATTTCCAACTTTGATGATTTATTTTTTGAGTTATTAGCATTATTTGAATACAAAACTACTAAACAACGAACACAAACGAACATAAGATTAGCGGCAGTGCAGAGGCTACCATGCAGGTGTTAATTAACTACGGCTTACTCTGTATCCTTGTTTTTATTGCAAGATGGTTGTCAATTTTATCACTGATGGCAATAAAAACACGGGGAAACATCAGAGGTCGGCGTTTTAATGCATAGCTAACAAAACATTTGAGTGAATGTGAGTGAGTCATTGTTGTCAGTCTCTGAGATGACTATATATATTTTCTCAGTCTCGGAGATCACTCTGGTAAATGCTATTTCTGCTTGCTTTCCCGATACACGCATACACTATGTACCAGGCATCTTAAGGAAAATCTCAATCGTAATTTAAGTAAAACAGACAGTGATCAAACTGTCAATACGATGGAAAAGTATTCAATAGCGAGATCGGCTTGGTAACAATAGAAAACAAAATCATTTATGACGAATTACAGACAGACATAATTGACAAATATATGTGACAACAGACGATACCTTACATTTATGGAAAGACTAAAGACGAAAGTTTTCAATGCTAGAAAACAAAATTCAACAATTCCGAAATGTTGGACAAATAACAATTATGAAAGCATTAAAGGTGCGGGAGTCCTTGGCAGTGGGTATATGCTGTGAAAATTTTCCAACGGTCAAAAACCGACACAAAAAGGACAATGTAGACAGACTTTGTCCGTATACAAATAAGAACTTATTATATATCGCATAAACAGTATGTTATTGTCATATGTTTGACCATTGTGTAAACAAAAGCATAAAAAGTTACTTTCCTGGTGTTTGTTTATATTATGATGGTAAACATAAAGAGCGTTCTTTGTTGCTGAATTCCTGATATGGAACTAATAAAGAGCGTTTATATCATTTGTGTGTGATTAGCCAGTAACACGTACGGTGCTGTCTTCTGTAACACAATCAGACTCTTGCTTAGGTAATATATAGTAGGTCTTTAAGATAAGATAAGATAAGATAAGATAGTTTATTACAATACACCAGTGCAGGCAGTTGCAAATAACATAAAGTACAAGTAAATTAAACATAATACATAATATATGTGCATATAACAGTAAACAAACCTATAACTACATCATACATACGATTCTTAATGAAATATAAATTTCCCATAATTTTCATTTCCCCATATTTATATTTGTTCTCCTTTGGAAGAATAACCGGATAATGTTGCACACGGAATTCATAATTACTTCGTCTTCATTTTTCATTATAAAAATGAATTTATCATCATCGTTCATGTTTGTAAAGTGTATGTTATTAGTGTTAGCAACATCAAATAATTCTTTCCTGAGGTCAGTGTACGCACTGCATTCCATTATGAAATGTTTTTCAGTTTCAACTTTTTTCCCATCACACATGAGACAAATTCTGTCTTTTAATAACGTCTTTGGTTGTGTGTGTCGGCCTTTTTCTATAGCTAATATATGATTGCTAACACGCAGTCGGGTGAACATTTCTCTTGCCGTTGGTGATCGGACGTGTTTGAGGTATGGTTCTATTTCATATTTGTCTTTGAACGTTCTATATGTTCGTAGTTTATTAGCACCATTCTTTTTGTCGTCATCGAATATATCTTTTTTGAAATTATTTACATGTTCTGATTTTAGTCTCTCAATTATAAGTTTGTCGGTGAATCCTATCGTTTTATTAGACTGTGATATATTGATACCTCTTTTTGCAAGATGTGTGTCCCACGTTGGAAGATTACATAATAGAGATTCTGTGAACGAATCATGTATTATATTTCCCGGTTGTGCAAAACGAAGTTTATTTAGATATTTGAACATATTCCCGATGGCATTAACTGCTATGGGGTATCGACCTAGTTCAACCCTCGAAGCATGATTTGACGCTTTTCTATTGAGTTGTAGTATATTTTTACAGAACTTTAAATGTGTCTGCTCAAGAGGGTAGTTATCAACAAACGGAAATTTCAATTCAGCAGCCCATATTTCGCAACCATACAACAGAATAGGCATTATTAATTTGTCAAACAATTTACATTTAGTACTGAGAGACAATTCTGTCTGTGAATTCAATGAATTCGTCATGAAATACATAGCCTTTGAAGCTCGCCCGCTCAAGTTTTCACAAGCTCTCTCCATTTTCCCGTCAAAACTGAAAATGAGACCCAAGTATTTATATTCTTCAACTACTTCTAACGACTCACCATTTATATAAAACTTATTTATGATAGCATGCTGTTTACACGATGAACGAAACTGTATGCGTTTTAGTGTTTTTCTGTTTACGGTGATTGGAACAAATATGAATATTTTCGACTACTAAGGCCTCCCGTGTCTTTAATAATATAATTAACAAAAAAATTGACTGAGTTTACAGACAATTTAAATGAAACAGTGACTGACCAACTGCGTGACATTCGAGTGGATGGGGATTTCACATTACCAGGCATTACATCATCTTTGGAAGTGAGACACGAAATTTAAACAAATATATGACGGCCGAACAACGAGACAGACTAATGCGAAGACTTCTTAATTTTGTGAGTGACAATTCCAAATTCCAAACTTCAACTGACGACAATTAACTATACCCAAAACTACCGCTCTCGCTAAAAAAAACTGGACAAAAAAAAGGAAAGAGTGAAGGCATCAAAAACCAAGACGATCACCAATAAACGACAGAAAGTTAGCATATAGTATGGAAATATACATAGAGGATCTCACATGAGTTTCTATTTTATACGGAATTTATCAACCGAGTTCACTAAATTCGATTTGAGTCGAGGTTTACCGAGTGCACTGACTTCAAGGAGAACAAACTCTGCCCATCGTTCCGCCGGGGCCGAGTCAGTGTAAAATAATATATAAATATTCGATTGTATATAAAACAAACTTTGATTCTAGTACCTGAAGCTCTACTGAAAGAGCAGTGTGATGTCAGGGAAGTTAAACGAAGTAATAATAAGACAAACTAACTAAGTCAAAACAACTCAGTGACAAAGAGACAGAGTATAAGCCATAGAGAATGCGGTAGTTAATTAACACCTTTATTAACACCTTTGCTAATCTCATGTTCGTTTGTGTTCGTTGTTTAGTAGCTTTGCATTCAAATAATGCTTATAACTCGAAAAATAAGTCATCAAAGTTGGAAATAACACCACATACACATATAATGGACCCACACGCACCCACAAACCAAATTTCACCCTTCTATTCCGCTTTTTAGACCTGTGTTCGTTTATGTTCGTTTGTGTTCGTTTGTGTTCGTTGTTTAGTAGGACCGGGTAATTGGGCTCTTTCACGTTAAAGGTTGATCAAAAGTGGCCAAAAGGGGTGAACAATTTTTTGTTTGCAAATGACTAATTTTTTTGGATCTCATGTTCGGAACATCACACTCGACCAAGAAAAAAAGTTTCAGAGCAATAGCACATGTATTTTTAATTTTCAGGCTTGTTATATACAGGATTACCTCAAAATGGTAAATAATTAACAAACAATTGCTCATGTCTGAAAACTGAATACATTTATATTTTTTTCCAGAAGGGCATGCTATGACATTGAGCATTGAACCCCTGGACGACATAAAAGTAAAAAATTCCCAAAAATATTAGACTTTTGGTATTGTTTCAATTCAAAAACGAATTTAGAACTGAGCAGATTCATATTCCCTGTAGGATATTCTTTTTGAATAGAAGGATGCATCAGTTGTGTATACATTTTACTACTCAAGTCAAAGTTCACACTTACTGGATTGTAGGACTGAACAAATCATCAAAATCGGACAAATATTCACAAAATCAGCTCGTTTTGAAAAATCTCAAATTTTCACTTATTTTTTCTCGGAGAGGACAATTTTGTTTAACATTAATACACAAAAATGTGCTAATCTTGAAGAAACATAAAAACAATGCCATATATATGACGAGGAACAATGTCTTAAGTTTTCCCTATCATAATTTAGGCAGTATACTCGATTCTGAGCTAAAACAGTGTTTATAACGAGGAAATTACATATGAATATATAGTGCTGAGGATATGTCCATAAGCAACAGACATCCTTCTATTTTGGATTCGTCACTTGAGCATATGACAAATATTTACTTAAGTTTTGGTTAAACGGGCTATTCTCTATATTACTTAATAATCATGTCATATACATGTACAATGATGTACTTATACATGTATATACACCCATCACAATATTTAGATTTTAGAATGTTTTATTTCTGCGATGCATGCCATGTCAGTGATTTTATATAATCGTATTAAAACATATGGGCGATCCAAGTCAAAATTCCAAGATGGCCACCGTTGGCCATGTTTTTAATGAAAATCCAAGAGCCCACAGCCTACCATACTAAATTAAAATGTATGACTGCTGATGAATTATAATTCAAGATGGAAATACTCGGTATGACCATTTCTTGAAACAAACCATTTTGACTAATATAGTCTGGCATGGTCCTGCCTCAAAAATATCTACTGCCCAAACCAATATATATCCTGTATGTGCGGGTATGTGTAAAATTTCTGGATAATTGGACCAAAAACTGGAAAGTTAGAGTGTGCCGATTATCAAAGGGAAATTCTGTGAATAGACTACAATGTACATAAGATGTCCACCATTGGCCATGTTTTTTTTAATTTATAAAAAAAAGTATTGATTCATGTAGGCCATATCATTATGTGTATATGTAGATCACATGTATATCCAAGTGTATAGTTTGGTTGGAAGGGTATGAGGATAGTCCCCTGTATATAGGTCAAGCCAGCTTGAAATGTTTGATGAAAGGGTGAAATGCAGACTAGCATCATAATCCCTCAACCAAACTTGTCGAGAGTTGAGCTAATAACACAGTATTAAATTAAGTGAATATTTTTCAAGGGTAATTGCTAATTTAGATTGCCCAGTCTACCCATGCAAATCAGTTGAATAACTTGAGTTATATGATTCACAATTATCATACATGCATGAACAAGCAAGAGCTGGTATCAAATTTATCATATTAGTACCGACATGCTACAATTAACTGGTGAGGATATTTCAAATTTTGAATTTATATTGAGTTGTTCTGCGTGTGACACAACTCCTAACTAGTGTGCCATCTACATGTAATATTTAACAAGTAGGACCAAGGTCATCAAAGGTCATCCCAACTTCGGTTAATATGAATTTGGCACTGTCCGGGGGTGGTGGGGGGGGGGGGGACTGGGGAGACATTCCTTAAATGTGGGAAACAAAAAGAAATATTTACACTCCCATATGTAGTTTGACTATGAACGTGAATTCAGAGATGTCGATTGGTCTAAACGACGTCACGTGACAAGCCATGGTAGTATACGATGGTCGTGTATATTGCATTTCCATGGGGTATGAACGCATGTCGGTCTGCCAAAGTCATGTGAGGAGCGCTTCTGCGCTCCACAAACTTTGGCATCCCGACATGCGTTCATACCCCAATGGAAACACAAGAAACAAGCGTCCATTTCTTAAATCTGGCCAGATGCAGAGGATGATCTAGCAACACCAGTTGCATCATTAATTAACTGGACAAAAAATATCTGTTACCACATATTTGATTGGTGCATTTAAATATGCACTGATACCACCGCCCCTCTGGAAGGGAGATGAAATTTGGCTCCAACACATATCCAAGTATGGTGTACAAGATGGGTGGCACTCAACCCTTTCAGCCATGTGTGTTGCAGATTGAAAAAATATATGTGCACTGATCATTAGTTTTCCATTAAAACTTCAACTTTCTTATTTGGCGATTTCGTTTTGGTGCTTCCTAGGCTTGGTGGAATTATCGCTGAGGAATTAGAAATGATATTAGTCAATTATATTGCCCGTAAATGCATAAACCCTATAAGTTGTTAAAATAATTGTCCTCTCCGAGAATTCCAGGTAAGTATACTTATTAGCTGAGATGCACATGTTATATGAACAACATTTGCAACAAACTAATTGGAATCACTCCCATGATCATTCTTAATTATGAAAATATTGATTATAACAATATATTCAGACAATGACAGTTAAACGGACCTCGATTTGGACAATGTAAATAACTCAAATAACGCATTAGAAGCTCCAGCTGGGTGGAATATGTTACAAACATGCATTTCAGTGTCAAGCATTAATACTCAATCACAGTCTCCTTAATTGAATGGTTATTGTGTTAATACAATCAACTTTTCCCCAAAAAAATCAGGGTCGTATGCCAGAATTCTCGGAGAGGACATTTTTTTTAACATTTGATGAACCGCTGTAACAAAATAAAACAATTTATCCCATTAATTACCATTTATACACATTTGGTACTAGTCAGAGTTCCCCAACAATACAGTGTGATTCTATCATCTCATTAATATTTGCATTTTCCAAAAAATTCTCGGAGAGGACAGTTTTTAACGGAATTTTGGATAACGATTTTTGACGAAAGAAAGAGGAATTTTAAACGAGAAATATATGGAGAATTTTTTTTATATTCAAACTACTATACCCCGAACTGTATAATTAGACTGTTTGATCGATAGAAGGACATAGTAAATTGTGTTCATGACAAGCTTTATTTTGATATACATGCTGAAAATTTGTTTAATGGAAATTCTCCTTCAACCTTCAAATCCAAATATCTCCAAAATAAATTGACGAAATCAATTGAAATTTTCTCCACAAGTTCCTCTAGACATAGGCTAAAGGCCAAATTACCATATATGTGGCAAACAAATACCTACTAATCAAAATTTAGAAAACAAATATATCGTCCCAAAGTTTGGCCACTCAAAACTAGCCAAAATTGGCACATATATGGCCCTATATTTTTCTTATTTGTAAAGATTTAGTTATGAAATTATGTCTGGAGGTTGAGTGGCATGTGGCTAATAGAAAAATATTAGCAAGAGGATCCAACTGCAATGAAAAATTAAAAAAAATTCTCCATTTCTGAAAAATTCATTTTGTCAACCTTTAAAGTGAAAGAGCCCAATTCCATCCCGTATGCCAACATGGGATTTGATGTTTTGCCGATAGTAGATGATATTTTACGTATGTATGAGTAATGGTTCGATCAATATCGGGTCATATGATGCTGAAACATGTTATAAGACTAAGTACTACGAGATAAGTCGTAGTCGGCACCTGGGACGGAATTTATTAGTGAATAGTGTTTCATCCCTGGTGCCATCTTGACATTCAAAATTGTCAATTCAAGGTCAAATCGGGTAAAGCCGGGCGGATTTTGACGGGTACTTTTGTCGGGCATTTTTGTCCGGGGGTGTTTAGGACGAGTCAAATCGTGACCCCGACATGACCTTCACCTTAAAAATAGTCAATTCAAGGTTAAATCTCCGAAAATCAGAGGGGAACATCCCGGAGGAAGTCGGGTCCACCAGCTACTATTATATATGATCATATATTTCTAGATTTAGTTACAAACTAAATACCTGTATATTGTACAAAGAAATGTTTGACAACTATATTTATATCAATATTACCATACGAGTCATTAAAATAGATATGACGAAACAAATTTTGAAGGGTGCATGTATCAGGTAAATTTTTATATTTCAAATGATGACAGGAATGCGGAAAGTTGAAGTACCTACGTAATACTGGCTATCCGCATGAAGACTGAGATATACATGTATATAAAAACCAAAATAGAAGATGACTGCTGGCGACAATGTTTTCCAAAAAAATTCAAAGCATTCGATAGAGCTACCATCTAGTTTTCAGCCCGAAGATCAATATGATGAAGTTTGGTGACTATCAGATGAGGGATATGTCTGTACAGTTGCTAAACAATTCAGTCATGTAAAAGAGTAAGATACCAAATTGCTGCCTGTGGTCATGTTTTTTAACGAAATTCGGAAAAATTAGATTACTCTCACCCTGGTTATCCAGAAGATCATTGTGGAATCTGGTGACGATCGGACGAGGGGTGTCGTCTGTAGGATCAACCAAATTATTTAGCCATAAAAATAGTAAAATTCAAGATCACCGCTGGCAGTGATGTTTTCACAAGGAAAGTTTGAGAACAAAATATGGCTCACATCTAGCGGTGACCCAAAATATCCAAATGAGAAAAAGTTCTCCAATAAAAGCTGGCTGCAGGGTGCGCCAATTGATTCAAATTTGAAATTTAGCAGGGTGTACTGCTGGTGGCCATGTTTTCCCCGCAAATTTGATAGACTGATGGACAAAACCACTGAATCCGTTGAATCAATATACATGTATACATGGTTTCATTTCTATGCATTGTTATACACAGTACCGGTATATAAAGGTACTGAAAATAACTATATTACTATAGTATACACAAAATAAACCATATATCATGGCTATGGGTTCTAATATCCGAACATGACAATTGAGAACTTGGTGTGAATTGAAGAGTGGTGGTGTCTCAAGCATATCTAACCCTCCACGTTAGAAACATGCCATTAAATGGCATAAGTATAATCTAGCTTGGGGAAAGAAGTGATCCATAAAACCCCCTTAATTCAATCAGGTCCTCGCGTGCGATGTATGGTCGATCACATGATGATATCGATCTAGGGGGGATTAGAATTGTTGTATAAAATAGCACAACATGTAAATATAAAATAAAATAGTGCTACATCTTATTACAGACTATTGCCACATATAATCAGTGACTATACATACAGTCTGACAAAATAAAGATTCAGTGACACTCTATCCGAAGAGGGGAATAATTTCATCTGTTACAGTCAATGGAGCAATTATGAATCTGGAAAGGTGAAATTTCTAAGTAATACTAGATATATATACTAGGATATACTAGGATATATATATATATATATATATAACATATAACATAAATGCAATATGGCCGCTGGCGACCATTTTTTCCTATGAAATTCAAAAAATATTTGATAGCTCTCATCTGATAGATCAATATCAAGATAAATATGAAGTTTGGTGATGATCGGATGAGTGAAGTGGACTGTGGTCTGTGCTAAACGGTTTAGTAAGGCTTAAAAAGATTCTTACCTTAATATTTTTATGTTCACTTTATAAACTTCACTGAGTCATCTTTGTCATGTATTGAATTTGATATCTGTTGTTAACAGTTTATAAATCAGGTATGCCTCATGTTTGTTATTTTAATTTATGTGTTTATTATCATTAAATAAAGTTGCATTCCTTAAAAAGATTCTTACCTTAATATTTTTATGTTCACTTTATAAACTTCACTGAGTCATCTTTGTCATGTATTTGATATCTTTTATTAACAGTTTATAAATTATGTATGTCTCGTGTTCGTTATTATATTGTATGTGTTTATTATCATTAAATAAAGTTATCATTTAAAATAAATGTATTCACGTCCTCAATTATTATTTCACAAAAAAGCTCAAATACCCCAAAACACAATAGTTTAGAGTCGCCAATTAGTTAATCCGATTACCTATAACACTAATCACATAAGCCGCTTAACTTTTAAATGGGGCCGACCGTTTACACTTTA
This sequence comes from Siphonodentalium dalli, assembly GCA_032622095.1. Classification (NCBI taxonomy): domain Eukaryota; kingdom Metazoa; phylum Mollusca; class Scaphopoda; order Gadilida; family Siphonodentaliidae; genus Siphonodentalium; species Siphonodentalium dalli. The sequence continues at coordinate 127,782,183 of CP136063.1, forward strand.
TAGAATGAAAGAACGAAAAGTTGAATAAAATCAACAAATTTGTGAATTTAAAAACAATTCAAACGTTATTGTATTCCATGTCCCAGCCCGGATATATTTCAATAATATTCATTGAGAAACAACGGACCAAACGCCATATAACACCCCGTATACACCTTTTATTCAGAGCCGGCCTCGGCCTCCGCGTACACTTTATAGTGTGTCCCGAGCTGGCACAGGTCGACTGGGGCGAGTGGGCCCTGGGGCGAGTGGGCCGGTTTCCGGCACCTTTTATAGCAAGCTGTACACAGCGCCATCTACGCTCATGCTATGATTTAGTCCAGCGTAGCGTAGGGGACTGAACTCTGCCTTGCAGCTTGCTTTTATAGGTGGCGCCATTATCGTAGGCAAGCTTCCTTAATTTGCAGCAGGTATCCGTTTGTGCGTAGTTTAATTTAGAAAGTTCCCCAATTAATATCGTAAATAGAATAGAGCGACTGTATTTGACAGAGAAGGCCTCTGTTATTGATTATCAAGTTGCTATACATTAAAAAACGACAGATGCACATGCCCGTTCAAGCGTAGTAGTCTATTTTCCCCATGTTAAATGACATCCGCAAATACCAAATAACGCTAACCTACTGCAAATGTTTTAAATGACAACCGTTAAAATATTTGGGCTGAATTCATCTGATGTGGTATGATTCCTCAAAATAAACAACAAAACCATCGTTACTTGGAAATGTAGTTTGGGCTAACATTTACAGAAATCCTCCACCTCATTTATTCCGATACACACATCAGATGAAAAACAACCATTATACAACCGCCCAAATTGGGCGAAATGAGTGTTAATGATTACTTCAAATGCGCTTGCTTCAGTGAGTGTGAACAAATTCTCATTTCTTATCGAAATGGCTTTGTATCGATCGGAATTGCACATTGAGATGTCCCTCAACTCGGATCAACCTTGAAATCGGTCCCGATTTTCGCATATATCGGGGTTCAAATCGTGACAACCTAATCTAGCCCAGATTGCGATGATCTAGGAATCGTTCACGATACATGTGGGAGATTTCCGTGTGCTGCATGGTGTTTGTCATTCTGTGCATTGTTCCCCGAAGAGGAGTATACCACATTACGTATACGTATGTGACATGAGGTGTGAATCCAGCATGTGAAAAAGCCAACCATGCAGACTGAACTCTCGGTCGAACTATATATATGCGTAGATATGTATGATGTGAACTGGAAAGTTAATCGGAATTTCGGAGTATATTGGAGCTTCGTGGTACAGAGTTTTTGGACCTTCAGGCAATCGAACCCAAGAAGATTAGACCGGACAAATCTTAGTACAGGAAACTCTGGAATATAAAATTTCAAATTCAAAATTCCAGACATTATGTCTAAAGCAATTTAAGTCTGACGAATTTCACAGAGAACTATATACGTGCGGGCTGATTTATTATTGACAAGTTAAGCACCATTTCGGACACCTTTGTATAAATATTTAACACTACTGATCGATCCATTATAAGTATATACATAATAAATACCGTTATACGTGTTTTTGTGTTAATTTTTAACATTAAAAATTGTTGGCAGCTATTTGCGGTCTGGGTCGTATATACGCAATCCTACAATTTTCCACTTGAATTATCCCTATTAATATCAGTAGCTTTGTTTGATTTGTAATGTATAATTATATCAACACGATTAAACATTGACAATTAGCCATTTTTCTTCTGGCATTTATAACCGTTTTAAAATTTGTTTTGTGAGTTCTTGGTTAACCGGAAATTCACAGAGAATTGCAATCGTTTAAGTCTTGTTAGTTTAGTTTGCAATTATAGTATATAGAGCTCAGTAGTTCACATGACCACGAACTGGATCACGCCACAATTATTTACTCCATATCTATGCCCGTGCCGTAGCTATTGAGTTGATATGCATGTATATGGCATGATCAAGACCATGAAAAGCCTTCGTGAAGACTGTGGTCGGCATGGCGTCGGCTGCCAACCATTTGCCAACGTCTGCTGCCGACGTCGGGCCGACGTCATAGCCGACGGCCACGCAATGATATCGAACCGACGGTGGTCAGCATGACGTCGACTGCCAACCATATGCCGACGTCGGCTGCCGACGTCATAGCCGACTGCCACGCCGACCGTCGGCAGCCAACGTCGGGCCGCCGTCGCTGTCGACGTTTGGGCCGACGTCGGGTGGCTATATGGGATGAGTGGTTGTGAATGGTAACTTATAGTGTGAGCAGGTGTCACAGTAGGCATAATAGTTTAGAAATAAACAGTCAAAACAATTAGTGTAAACATATTTTTATTTCCAAATCCAAACATAATACACATAATACACAAATGACATAAATATGCAACATATAAGAGATAATGTATGGAAATGAGGATCAGACAACAAGTCCGAGGGCTTATATGAAGTCTTCTCCTCTTTGGTGACATGCCCCTTCTCCAATAAGTGAGGGAGGGGTATCGATCAGACGGAAAAGGATAGAAATAATGTTTTTTTAAAGGAGAAGTAACTAAGTTTGAGTTGGGGATGGAAACAGCGGGAAGATAGTGTTAGGGATAGCAGGATGCAGAGAGAGATAGAGAGAAAGAGAGAGAGAGAGAATGATAGAGAGTGAGAAAGTAGAGGGGACAGCGTTTTCAATAATTTAGTTGCTGCGTGGTGAAAATTATGCTCGTAGTAATATGCATGCGTCAGGCTCCATGGGAGGGGGTCAATCGCAATGGCCAATTCCTCTTTCAATGGGGTTCACTGTGAATATCGCTGCATTCTTCATGTAGAATCATTTCACGTATATACAGGATAGTGACAAGTAAGAAACTTACAAAATAATCGTTATCGGAAGTACTACATATATAATGGGGAACATCGTGCTGCCGCATAACGTGGCCGGAATCCAAAGCAATTTGTTACCCATACAGATCATGGAAATCGTTTTGTTCTCATGATATATGTCTGTACTGCGTTAAATATTTGTTTGTTTTCGCGAAGGCTAAGCTCTCTTGATCCCTGCATTAGAGTATTCTCAGATAGGGCAACATTGGGTAGGGAGTCATATAGTTCTCTTCTTGGCTCTTGATAAAATGTACATTCAAAGAGATAGTGGTAAGTTGTCTCAAGTTCCCCACATAAACAGAAGGGAGAAATTTTTACATGGTTATCTGTCAGGTCAGAACTCAGGTGGCTGCACTTCAATCTTAACCGGGTGTGAAGGATATCAGATTTACGGGATTTACTATGATAAAAATAGGCAGGTGGACGTATATTGTCACTGTTCAGCTCTTTTTTGAAGTCTTCGATTGTACTGCAGCTTTTTATAGTTTCCGGTAGTTTGTTCCATTCGGTAATTGCAGATGGTAAGAATGAATCCATATAATAGTCATAGTTAATATTCGAGGGTATATATATAGTCTTATATGTTCAAATCTGAAATTATATCTGGAATTGTTTGCCTGGATTGGTCGTACATAGTTTCTCAAGATTGGTGGAGCAGTTCCACGTATCATCTTTAAAAAATGGCATAGCTTGTGTTTTCTACGACGTGAAGTAAGGAGTTCCCAGCCAGTTTCTGATAAAAGGCGCGCATTACTCGTGCTGATGGTTGCACCTGTTACTATTCGGGCCATTTCGTACTGTACCTTTTCAATGTCATCACTTAGATAATCGGGGCAGTTATCCAACACAGGGAAGGCATATTCCAGTATTGGTCGGATAAATGTGTAGTGTATTTTTTCAAGCGTTTCTCTACTTAGTTTATATCTATGTGTTCGTACTAAATTTACACGACCCCATGCTTTATCGAGCATAGATCTGATGTGGATACCCCATGAGCCCATGTTATCGAAAGTAAGTCCCAGATGTTTATGGATGTCAACCTCGATAATTGTCGCGGCTCCCATGATCAGGCGTGGGTGATATACTGGCGTTTCTTTCCTGGAGATTAAGAGGGCTTCCGTTTTTAGGGGATTGAATTTTACAAGCCATTCTGATGCCCAACACATGAGAGTTTCGAGGTCATCATTTATTAGTTTTGCGGCCATGGTGGGATCTTCGATAGCGAGAAATAGTGAGGTATCACCAGCAAATAAACGAATGTTACACCGTATATTTTCGGTTATATCATTAATATAAATCAAGAACAGAAAAGGGCCTAATACTGAGCCTTGTGAGACACCGGCTGTTACATCTTGTAACTCCGAGTGTGTGCCGTCTATGACAACTTGTTGATGCCTACATTCAAGATACGATTTCAGTAAGTTATGCAGGTTTCCATTTACACCCATTTTCGTCAGTTTGTTCAAGAGGCCACGGTGCCAGACTTTATCGAACGCTTTACTTATGTCGCAGAATACACACCGGACCTCTTTTCCGTCGTCTAGTCATCGACATATATTGTCATATATTTCGGTAAGTTGGAAAACTGTTGAGTCATTGCGCATGAAACCAGCTTGGTAAAATGATAATAGATTGTTTTCATCAAGAAATTCCCATAGGTATTTATAAATACAATTCACCAATGAGCGAAGTAAACGTTTCAAGTTGACATGTCCTAGTCCTACTCTTTGGATCCAAATAAGCATACCCGTATGCTTATTAATTTTTGGAAAAGTTGCCGCCCTGTATGGTGCTTATTTGGGTCCGTATGTTTATTTAAAAAGTGGAATTGTCAAGAAATTTATATTACAGGCCTATCAGAATTGCTGGAGCCTTTATTCAGATCAGGAACAAATAGTCCAAACATGTTGTTGGAAGTCTGTTTGGTAACTCTTATGACAACAAACAGTGCAAAATTTTAGAAATATATATGATTGACCTTATAGCATTTCAGATACACTGTAGTCTTGCTTCCATGTTGGAAATTACCATCCTGTACTGTTATTCCACCCGTACTCTTATTTGATTTAGCAGAATTGTCCACCTTGTACTCTTATTCCACACCGTATGCTTATTTGGACCCCGAGAGTATAGATCCAAATTGTAGTGATCATTACTATTCATAGTTCGAATTGTTTCATGTCCCCTTTATGTAATATAACATTTGTTGATAAACAGATTATATTTTTCATCTATGATATAGGCCTACTCATATTCATATTATGAATATGAGTAGGCCTACGGTATATCATATGCATGTATGAAAAATATAATAAATAGTAATACTAACCTACAACCACAATGGCACTGGTGACGCTCCATTTGGACACCCGTTCGTTGGTTTTTACGAACGGGCGTTGTAATGTTTTGGTTAAAAGTAGTGCAGGGCCGCTATATTTTCTAGAGAACAGACTGTTGCGTTTGACGAATCGGCGAATGGGGTTCCAATCGAATGCACCACTGGCTCAACAATGGCCGAGGATGAAATTTGTGCTTGCGAATTTCGCGTTATTTACACCCTAAATAGTTATTATTACACAATTATTTCTGCGATAGCTATTGCAGGAATATGCGAGCAACATACTGGCATAAACCGTTGTATCATTTCGACTGATGGAGGTTTTGTGAGTCGTTGCAATTCTAATTCTGTTCACCAAATTTCGAGTTACCGCAGTTAGAAATAAAAATTAGCTGATTTGAATTCAATTAGCAGTGCTGGCCTTATGAAAAATCTGCAGGGGCTAAAAATCGCCCTCGCCAAACTACTTTGCAGGGGCTATAATATTTTGCAGGGGCAATTTCTGTTTTATGGGGTATTTATGTTGTAACATATGAAATACAAGTAAACTGACATATGTCATATTGCATATAACTTATTAATATTATGTGGTAAGTGATAATATTTAAATTTAATTAATTTATAATTATATATTAATTGTGAAATTATCAATGAATGTTGTATAACTTATTAATGTTTAAAAGTACTTTTATAAATGTTATACCATGTCTTGCATATATGGTATTGTTGTGTTTGTTCCTTTATGCCTGATCCAAGTGACCTAATGGTTAACCAGAATCAATCAATCATTATAATATATTTATATCATATATTGCATGCTGTTATACTGTATAATACATGTATGAGGTGACATCATGATAAGATATTATTGTAAGTTAACCAGAATCAATCATTATGCCATGCATATATTGTACATGATATAATGTTTGTGTTTGTTCCTTTATACCTGAGTGACCAAGTTACCTAACCAGAATCAATCATATCATGCATTTATTTGTTCCATACTTTTATCTATATAATCCATCGGTACATTCGCGGCTTCCGTACATTTGTGAAATTTCGTCCACTTCTATCGCGTCAAAACATACATTATTCCGTACATATCATAAATTAAATCACTTCTATGTTTGTATCATCTCATAACCAATCCGTGCTATGTATAAATCACTCATTTCATGTAATTAATAGCACGATATCGCGATATTTATTCTTTGTTTTCGTCACTTCATTCACATCATTTGTTTACATGTCAGCGAGCACTGTTGCGCGATTGGCGGATTCCTTCGTAGCCCCACCCATCGCTGTCAACAGCACTCATCAAACTTCCTTGTAAGTTGTAGGTAAGGTATGATTGATCATGATTTGTGGGAAGCACTGCACGTTCACAGTTAGGTCATGTAATCGTCAGTCTGTCACTGGTGACGGGTGTGTAGCATGGTTTGGCCTAATTAGATATACCGGTGGTATCCGACTGTTAACATAGCATGTGTCTCCTGCTTCAAAGATGCGATGTCGCGTTGCCTTATATGTTTTCAAACGGATAACTCATCAAAATTACGACTGCAAAAGTATGTTAGGTAGTGAATGTTGCGCGAGCGATATATCGCCCACGCCAAATTGAAATTGCGCGGGCGACGCGCGAGCGATAAAATCGCTCGCGCCATATTGCCAGGCCTGAATTAGATTCACAATTTGGGTGCGTCGAAATACCAAGCTGAAGAAATATAATGACACTTAAAGCATGTTTTGTGGTGTGCAGCCCTCAGGTCGGGCACAGGTGCCAAAAGCCAGCTTTGGTCACTAGGACGTAACAACTACAGATACAGACAGATGAGCTAAATAGCTCATTTGAGCTCACGTAGCTAAATTTAGCTAAATATTTAATGGGATTTATGTCTGTCGCTTCAGTTCAACGCCTAACTCGAATATCGACATGCGCTTTTAATTGTACTGGATCAACATAACATTGAGCTTCACAAAAATACCTTCCGCCCATTTACTCACAACAGTCTTGATATGTTTTAGCTGACATTTGCTTAAGGATTTACCCATATGTTTTCATTAAAATTCGGAAGAGAAAATAGTGTTTATAGTTGACTTTTCCTTCCGTATATCTTGCCGTGTCAGCTCCGCTACGCCATTTTTTTATCTTATCCCAAGATAAAATGAAACAAACATTTTGATTGGCTCCTTAAAACTGGCTCTCGCTATGTGTTTATAAGTAGGATTTCAATTGAAATTCACCAGTTAGAACGTATGGAAGGCCACGTGCTTAACCATATCGACAAAATAGAAAACACAGTAAGCGATGCGTAAAATTATACAGTAGAATACGAATGTATTGACCGCTCGTGCTTCCGTATTTCTTCCTCCGAATGGAAGTCCATGCAGTCACTTTGGGAAAAATATTTCTCGTAAATGGATGCCAGCGGTTTATCCAATTGGTCAAGACGTTGTAACCTCGTGTCGTTAACCTTCATAACTACGATCCAGGTAAATTCACATGCAGAAGCGGCAGTTTTATGTACACAATTCGTAAGTTCGATAAAAAGTTTAATCAATCTCATAAAAGTGTTAATTAAATCGCCTTTGTTTGCACCGCGGTTGTTTTAATTAGTTGCACCGAAGGTGTTTCTGTGAAGCTTCACGTGCTGTCTAACTAATGAAATTAAAAGCGCGTGTCGATATTTCGAGTTAGGCGTTGAACTGAAGGGACAGACTGAAATAACATTAAAAATTTAGCTCAATTTGGCTACATGAGCTCAAATGAGCTATTTAGCTCATTTGGCACCTGTGCCCGACCTGGCCCTCTTAATTCAGATTGTTTGGCTTCGGCAATCCGCTACGGCAACAGTATGCCGTGCCCCAGTTTGCTTCAGCAAATTGCTTCGGCAATGCTGATTGCCGTAGCCAATTATGAAGGCTGGGTGTGTAATGAAGAAATAAACCATAATAATGCATCATGACGTGATTTTATTTAAGTTTTGATGACAATTGACATAGCGAGCGTAAAAGTAGAAAACAGTGCGGCGCTTGCGAAAACTTCAACTTGGTATTTCGTCATTCACAGGTACTGCTTGGTTCATCAGTGATGGGTGATAATTAATTTTCGTGAACATAATTACAGCACTACGCGGCAGAGCCTTTGTTTCTGATTAATTACCGAAGTGCGATCGTGGATTCAGTACTCTGGTTTACCGAAAAGATTTCAGGGATGTTTTGACAGTGATATTCAAGCAACGTACATGATTCTAATATATACTCCTAGTTTTTGTGTGAATTTCAAACTGTCGATCTAACTCAATTTCAATCTGTTTTACTCCATTTAAACCAATTTTCCAATTTCAATAATTTAACAATTTCAATAATAAATTTTACTCAATGATGATAGAAACGCCCTTTATTCCGCGCACCATATCAGACATTTGTTTTCAAATCAAATAAGAAACGCTCTTTGTAAATTTAATCAGTTTTCCAAATCAAATAAAAAAAAAATTTAAATGATAATATGAAACGCTCTTTATTTATAGCCTACCATATAAGGCAATAATAAATAAAGCGCAAAGTCACATACATCCCCCTTAAATGTGGGTAAATGCGCCGAAATAACTGATCTCAAGTGCAAAATAAGTGTCAAGAAGGCACAGCACTATAAACATATATCAGTGCAAAATAAGTGCCAAGAAGGTACAGCACTATATATAAACAATATATAAATTATATATATAATTTTTAAGTTTGCTGGTCCCAAGCCCAGATAAAGGACGAGGGATTTTAAACAAGTCGATAGGTCTACTACTAGTCGTGATAGAAATTATTAGTCTTCTCTCGAACCAAACAATTCAATTATCACCTAGATCGCTGATAAACCAAGTAGTACCTATAAATGACGAAATACCAAGCTGAATTTTTTCGCGATCGCCGCACTGTTTTCTACTTTTACGCTAGCTATGTCATCAAAACTCAAATAAAATCACGTCATGGTGCATTATTATGGTTTATTTCTTCATTAGGCCAAAGCGAAAAATAGGCATGTTTCCACTCCCCCGCCCGCCCCACCTCAAAACCCCCCGACGAAACTCACTTTATTTATTTTCCAAATCCCGAAAAATAAAATACGATGTATTTACTATTTCCACGTGAATTAATACTACACTATTTATCAGGCCTCTCATTATCACGAGGCCGCGGCCGCCCGGCCCCGTAAAAAAGTCAACGAGGTCTCTTCGGCGGCCTCGTCAACAACCACGCGACCACACGGCGGGTTCCGGTCAAGAGGACTCAATCCGGGGTCCGGAACGTGCATCTAAATCATAATTGTAACCGTAATTATTTTGATCACAACTGAATGACAATAATAAAAAAGTTGTTCAAGTTTCATAAAATTATTGTTTTAATTGTTTCTAATTAAATTCTGCAGTATATATCTGAATTTTAATCCTTTTTAAGACGTTTGAAAATTAAAATAATGAAATAAGTTTGTAAACATAATGTAAGATCCGCAGTCGGTCATTTGTCACGAAGGCATACTGCAAACTATGTCGAGGAAATGCATCAACATTAATCTCTCGCCTAAACAAAATAGTAGTAATTTTACTAATTTAGTAAAATATTTATGTCACTGTCGGTTAGCAGTTTTGGAATAGCCAATTTTAGGTTAATTTGGATTCTATAAACAAATGTAGGCCCCAACGAACAAAAGCAGCCTTGTAAATTCTTTTGCGGGGCCTCCTTGGCAGCCTCGCACTGATTTTGATAATGCGAGGCCTGTATTAATGTACGTCAACTAACGACATGCCCAAATATACCGGCAATATAATGCTACACAATATTTACGCGAACGCAATCGCAAAGAATACATCTGTCCCAAAACTTCCAACGGTGTCTGAAAAGAACGGACTGTAACAACCGGATGATATAGGCCTACGGTAATTTACCGAACGGAAGCCGGAGTGTATATTTACCGGAAGATCTCAAACAATTTTGCCAACATCCGGGAAATAGTGTCAACATGTCGTCCCAAACAAGTGCCAGCAGTTTTTTAAATGCATACACATGGCGCAAGGCAGAAACAAAATGACAAAGGTTCCCCACTGCAACACCTTTTTTCAAGTCTATGTAAAGAATCACCCCAAAGGCCTTGACGCCCAATTATGTGGAAAGTTATTCTACACTGTTGTAAATATTGAAACTAGTTGTTTTATTGAATATTAATGAACATATGTACAATTTGCACATGTAGATTAAATACAAGGCACTGAAATTCAGTACATACATTGTTAGCCTTCACAATAAGTTCATAAATAATTATTAGAAAGATAGCACAAATATGATATTTGAATTTCCCCGCGAAAAAATAAAGTGAAAAAAAAAAATAAAGTGAAAAGCCACCCCCCGCCCCTGTTTTTTTTTATGGATGGGAGTGGAAACACACCTATTTTTCACTTTGGCCTTATACACCACAAAACATGCTTTAAGTGTCATTTTCCCCGTTAGTTTTATTCAGCTTGTTTCTGCTTGGTATTTCAACGTTCCGCACAATTTGAGCAGGTCAGGGAAATGTGAAAATTCAGCTGCAATAGCTGAAATCAGCTACATGTAACCAATCTGAATGAAGCTATATATTCAGTCATCAAAATGGCTTCTGGACGATTGGTACCTTTGACGTTAGTACATGTACCGATACCTGGACGTGTCGTACCCACGGGTCGATTGGTACCTGGACTTTTCGTACCCTGTGGACGATTGGTACCATTTCAGTGTGAATGATTGGTACCGCATAAAATTGTGTTGGGTTATTAGCTCAACTTTACTTTGTAAAGTTTGAGCTATTGCCATGGCTTTGTCGTCCATGTGTGTCAGATGCGTCAACAATTTCCTTTAGCACGGGCTACAGGTAACAGGTCATACCTTTGGTAGGATCATTATAAAATTTGTCATAGCTGTTGACATTGTCATGTAGATGGGAACGAGTCATTTTGGGGTCATTCGGGAAAAATACATGGCCGCCAGTGGCCATCTTGGATTTCAAAATTCAATCCATTAGCACGGGCTACAGGTCCTACCATTCGTCTGATCATCATGAAATTGTCATGGATGTTAATATTGACATGTAGATGGGAACGAGTCGTTCGGCCAAAAAACATGGCCGTCAGCAGTCATTTTGGATTTTACTCTTTGCATGACTAAATTGATTGGCACGGGCTACAGGTCGTACCTTTGGTCGTATCATTATGAAATTTGTCATGGACGTTAACAATGACATATAGATGGGAACAGGTCATTTTGGGGTCGTTCGGCCATAAAACATGGCTGCGGGAAGCCATCTTGGATTTTACTCTTTGCATGACTAAATCTTTGGCACGAGCTACAGGTCATACCTTTGGTCGAATCATTATGAAATTTGTCATGGGCGTTGACATTGACATGTAGATGGGAACAAGTCATTTTGGGGTCATTCGCCAAAAAAACATGGCCGCCAGTGGCCATCTTGGATTTCAAAATTCAATCCATTGATTAGCATGGGCTACATGCCAGAGTATTCGTCTGATCATCATGAAATTTGTCATGGAAGTTAATATTGAGATGTAGATGGGAACGAGTAATTTTGGGGTTGTTCGGCCAAAAAACATGGCCGCCAGCAGCCATCTTGGATTTTACTCTTTGCATGACTAAATCTTTTGGCACAGACTACAGGTCGTACCTTTGTTCGGATCATTATGAAATTTGTCATGGATGTTAACAATGACATCTAAATGGGAACGAGTCATTTTGGGGCCATTGGGTCAAAAAACATGGCCGCCAGCAGCCATCTTGGATTTTACTCTTTGTATGACTAAATCCTTTAACACGGGCTACAGCAGTCTGGGTGAACGTCGACTCTATATTTGAAATCTAGAGTCTGGATCATTATGAAACCTGTTATGAATGTTGATATTGACATGTACATCTAGTCTTACTTAGACATTTCAATTAGCACTTTTCCTATTCCTCCATTTACTGTCGACCATTAAATTATTCCCCTACCTAAGTTGAGCTACAGTGTCATTGACACTTTCATTTCTGTCTCTGTTGTATTTGCAAGCATCGCTTTCGATCGGAGAAATACCGACGAAATTCCTCTCTGTTACTATATTTAGAGGTGACATTATGGGAGTCTCCGCCCACTAACACTTGTTTATTAACCCATACGGTTTCATTGGACGGAAAATAATTTACGCAATCAATCAGATTACGGAATCCCGAGGACTTGGAAATGAGATAGCGATGTTATCCGTCAGACCTAATATTCAATGTTGTAATGAATATTTAGGTATGAGTTTACTCAGACTGGGGCTACAGGTCGTACCTTTAGTCTGATCATCATATAATTTGTCATGGCTGTTGAAATTGGAATATAGATGGGAACGAGTCATTTTGGGCTCATTCGGACAAAAAACATGGCCACCAGTGGCCATCTTGGATTTCAAAATTCAATCCATTAGCAAGGGCTACAGGTCGTACTGTTCATCTGATCATCATGAAATTTGTCATGGATGTTAATATTGACATGTAGTCTGTAGATGGGAACAAGTAATTTTGGGGTCATTCGGCCAAAAACATGGCCACCAGCAGCCATCTTGGATTTTACTCTTTGCATGACTAAATCCTTTGGCACGGGCTACAGGTCGCACCTTTGTTCGGATCATTATGAAATTTGTCTTGACTTTTGACATTGACATGTAGATCGGAACGAGTCATTTTGGGGTTATTCGGCATTAAAACATGGCTGCCAGTGGCCATCTTGGATTCTACTCTTTGCATGACTAAAGCTATCAAATGTTTTTGAATTGTTGGAAAACATAGCCGCCAGCAACCATCTTAGATTTTACTTTTATATACATGTATATATATATCTCTTCATGTTGATAAACTAGTATTAGACATTCAACTTTCCACATTCCTAATCACTCCATCGACACTCGACAGTAACACATTAAATTATTCCCTTTCCAAGTTGAGCTACAGTGTCATTGGCACTTTCATTTTATGTAGATGTGTGTGAGGCCAATTGATATTATAATCCTAATTATTTCTAAAGCTATTTTTATGTGTACCCATACCATGTATGGTACACATAATGCCAACGTCCGGATCAACCATCCGTCGTTCATTCGTCCGTCCGTCCGTCTGTCCGTAGACACTTGCTATCCGATTCATTTACTCAAATATTTTTTTTCAAATTTTATGTGCATGTTTATGATGACACACTCCTCACCTGTATAGTTTTTGGTATCGACCGGTTGATCGGTTTAGAAATTATTAACACTTTGCATCCGCACATAGGCATGAGCTATCCGATGCTGTAACCAAAGTATTTTTTGTCCGATTGTTTTCATATTTGATTATGATGTAGGTTTATGATGACACACCCCTCACCTGTATAGTTTTTGGTATCGATTAGTTGATCAGTTTAGAAAATAATTAACCCTTCACACACATGCTATCCAATGTAATAAGTTGAACATATTTCTTCTGATCTGCCTCATGTTTCTTACCTAGGTTTTTCTTAGCATGGTCTTCATCTGTATGGTTTTTATGTTTACCCATACCATAGTATGGTAAACATAGTGTCATTGCCCGGATTGACCACTCGTCGTTCGTCCGTCTGTCTGTCCATAGACACTTTACGAGTAATGCGATAACTTAAACATTTTCTATCCGATCGAAACCAAATTTTGTATATGGGTTTCTCAGCCCAAAATACAGATCGAGTTCGAATTTGGGTTTGATCCGAGTTTTTGTTACAGAGTTATGGCCCTTTTTCAACTTATAATTCACGCATTCTGCCATAACTCAAACATTTTTTATCTGATTGGAACCAAATTTGGTATGTGAGTTTCACAGCCCAAAATACAGATAGAGTCCGAATATGGGTTTGATCCGATTAATTTTAAAGGAGTTATGACCCTTTTTCGAGAGAAAAAAAAAATTAAAATTTATTTAGATTTAGCACCTTGCTAAATTTAGGTGACACTCCACAGTTTCTGCAGGGATTGGTGCAAAAATAAGGGGGCATCAATTCAATGAAAAATAACAGAAATGTGATCCCACAACACATATACAATGTATATATACCTGGGTTGAGCATATACTAGGCTTAAAGATTTTGGTACAGAATTGTCATTTTAATGGGGGTAGCAAGAGTTATGCCCCTTGATTGTGTGCCTGAAAAATGAAATTTTGATGCAAAAATGACCAAAATAAGCGATTTTCAGGCTCGTGGGACACAAAAACCAGAAGATCTATGGTATAGCCGCCTATGTTGTCTGGAAGAACACTGTTTCCTCACAAAAATATCAAAATATTTCAAACTTCTCACCACTGTAAGTTTTTTAAAAATATTTTTCATGCAGATGACAAATTTTAGGTGCTAAAATGTCACGCTGGTGTCTGGGGCCACTGTTTCGCAGAAATCGCTACTACTTCATACTGGTGGGGTCAAGGTCACCTGAAACAATATTTTTCAAAACTCAAAGACATCCTCTAAAAATCCACAAATTCATAACTAACCTTCTCTCAATAAACATACCACACCCATGGTGACAGAAAACACTGGTACTCTATTCTAAGAAATTTACCCCTACTGATAATTCGAAACTGTGGAGTGTCACCTTAAGGGAAATGCAATTTTATTAATCTTTAATAGGGACCACACCTCCTTATTCTCTGCATTATACCGCTTAAAATGATATATTACACCCCATGCGTTATTGCAATCACAGGCAGCAAGATTGGGTGGGGATTTACATGCACCCCCATGATTTCACCCCTTTTGGGTCTTTCAGAACCCAATGACGTTATGCTTGACGTAGTGAAAAAATGGATATATTCAACCATCATCTATAGCTTGAAAAAGGTCTGAAATGCTAAAATGTTGTATAAATATATTATGAGATGCATATTTTCCTCAGATATCAAAATAAAACATAATATTTCATACAACAACTATCTTTAATACTCTCCCAAAACTATGGGTTAAAAAATTCCAAGTCTTATTTAGCATTAAGGGAAAGCTTTACAAGGTTATGACATCACATGAACAATATGTTGTCAAGTGAAATATGACCAAGGAAACCTGTATTATTATATTTCACACTTGTGAATAAGAAAGACTGAATATCTAATCTTGTTGTATACTGTGTAATGTCACAATATCAGCCTTTTCAGCTAAGATTCAAGGAGCATATGATGTCATGAAAAAGTACCCATCATCTGAAAAATCACCTATAACCATATACATGAACCACCACCACCACCCCCCCCCCCCCCCCCCCCCCCCACTGCTCCAAGACTCCATATCCTATCCCACCAATTTATATGATTAAAGACAACCTGTATTGGAATATGCATAGAAGAATGGTGCATCTACCATAAAATGTTCCTTCTAACTGAACAGGTTTGCTAAAAAATGATTTTCAGTAACAATATTTGTCAAGTTGACAGATGAAAATGGTGCTATTTGCTGGTCTTGAAGGTGACACTCCACAGTTTCTGCAGGGATTGGTGCAAAAATAAGGGGGCATCAATTCAATGAAAAATAACAGAAATGTGATCCCACAACACATATACAATGTATATATACCTGGGTTGAGCATATACTAGGCTTAAAGATTTTGGTACAGAATTGTCATTTTAATGGGGGTAGCAAGAGTTATGCCCCTTGATTGTGTGCCTGAAAAATGAAATTTTGATGCAAAAATGACCAAAATAAGCGATTTTCAGGCTCGTGGGACACAAAAACCAGAAGATCTATGGTATAGCCGCCTATGTTGTCTGGAAGAACACTGTTTCCTCACAAAAATATCAAAATATTTCAAACTTCTCACCACTGTAAGTTTTTTAAAAATATTTTTCATGCAGATGACAAATTTTAGGTGCTAAAATGTCACGCTGGTGTCTGGGGCCACTGTTTCGCAGAAATCGCTACTACTTCATACTGGTGGGGTCAAGGTCACCTGAAACAATATTTTTCAAAACTCAAAGACATCCTCTAAAAATCCACAAATTCATAACTAACCTTCTCTCAATAAACATACCACACCCATGGTGACAGAAAACACTGGTACTCTATTCTAAGAAATTTACCCCTACTGATAATTCGAAACTGTGGAGTGTCACCTTAGCATATACAAATATTAAATTTTGTTTGAACTTTAAATAACAATAAAAAAAAAAATTAAATAATAAATAAAAATTGACACTTTCATTTATTAGCTCAACTTTACTTTGTAAAGTTTGAGCTATTGCCATGGCTTTGTCGTACGTCGTCCGTGTGTGCGTGTGTGCGTGTGTACGTAACGCGTCAACAATAGAGGCTACAGGTCGTACCTTTGATCGGATCATTATGAAATTTGTCATAGCTGTTGACATCAACATTTGTACCGGAATGATTCATTTTGGGGTCATACGGAAAAAAAACATGGCCGCCAGCGGCCATCTTAGATTTCAAAGTTCAATCCATTAGCACGGGCTACAGGCCGTACTGTTCGTCTGATCGTCATGAAATTTGTCATGGATGTTAATATTGACATGTAGATGGGAACGAGTAATTTTGGGGTCATTCGGCCAAAA
Source organism: Siphonodentalium dalli (assembly GCA_032622095.1). NCBI lineage: Eukaryota > Metazoa > Mollusca > Scaphopoda > Gadilida > Siphonodentaliidae > Siphonodentalium > Siphonodentalium dalli. The sequence goes on from CP136063.1 coordinate 127,798,990, forward strand.
AACATGGCCGCCAGCAGCCATCTTCGATTTTACTCTTTGCATGACTAAATCCTTTAGCACGGGCTACAGGTCCTACTTTTAGTCTGATCATCATAAAATTTGTCATGGATGTTAACAATGACATGTAGATGGGAACGAGTCATTTTTGGGTTATTCGGGCAAAAAACATGGCCGCCAGCAGCCATCTTGGATTTTACTCTTTGTATGACTAAATCCTTTAGCACGGGCTACAGGTCGTACTTTTAATCTTATAATCATGAAATTTATCATGGCTGTTGAAATTGGAATGTAGATGGGAACGAGTCATTTTGGGGTCATTCGGACAAAAAACATGGCCGCCAGTGGCCATCTTTGTTTTCAAAATTCAATCCATTAGCACGGGCCACAGGTCGCACTGTTCGTCTGATCGTCATGAAATTTGTCATGGATGTTAATATTGACATGTAGATGGGAACGAGTAATTTTGGGGTCATTCGGCCCAAAAACATGGCCGCCAGCAGCCATCTTGGATTTTACTCTTTGTATGACTAAATTCTTTAGCACGGGCTACAGGTCGTACCTTTAGTCTGATCATCATCAAATTTGTCATGGATGTTAACAATGACATGTAGATGGGAACGAGTCATTTTGGGGTCATTCGGCCAAAAAAGATGGCCGCCAGCAGCCATCTTGGATTTTACTCTTTGTATGACTAAATCCTTTAGCACGGGCTACAGGTCGTACCTTTAGTCTGATCATCATCAAATTTGTCATGGATGTTAACAATGACATGTAGATTGGAACGAGTCATATTGGGGTCAATCGGCCAAAAAACATGGCCGCCAGCAGCCGTCTTGGATTTTACTCTTTGCATGACTAAATCCTTTAGCACGGGCTACAGGTCCTACCTTTAGTCTGATCATTATAAAATGTGTCATGGCTGTTGATATTGGAATGTAGATGGGAACGAGTCATTTTGGGGTCATTCGGACAAAAAACATGGCCGCCAGTGGCCATCTTGGATTTCAAAATTTAATCCATTAGCACGGGCCACAGGTCGTACTGATTGTCTGATCATCATGAAATTTGTCATGGATGATAATATTTACATGTAGATGGGAACGAGTAATTTTGGGGTCATTCGGCCAAAAAACATGGCCACCAGCAGCCATCATAGATTTTACTCTTTGTATGACTAAATTCTTTATCACGGGCTGCAGGTCGTACCTTTAGTCTGATCATCATAAAATTTGTCATGGATGTTAACAATGTCATGTAGATGGGAACGGGTAATTTTGGGGTCAATCGGCCAAAAAACATGGTCGCCAGCAGCCATCTTGGATTTTACTCTTTGTATGACTAAATCCTTTAGCACGGGCTACAGGTTGTATCTTTAGTCTGATCATCATAAAAATTTTCATGAATGTTAATAATGACATGTAGATGGGAACGAGTCATTTTGGGGTCATTCGGCCAAAAAACATGGCCGCCAGCAGCCATCTTGGATTTTACTCTTTGTATGACTAAATCCTTTAGCACGGGCTACAGGTCGTACCTTTAGTCTGATCATCATAAAATTTTTCATGGCTGTTGAAATTGGAATGTAAATGGGAACGAGTCATTTTGGGGTCATTCGGACAAAAAACATGGCCGCCAACGGCCATCTTGGATTTCAAAATTTAATCCATTAGCACGGGCCACAGGTCGTACTATTCGTCTGATCATCATGAAATTTGTCCTGGATGTTAATGTTGATATGTAGATGGGAACGAGTAATTTTGGGGTCATTTGGCGGAAAAAACGTGGCCGCCAGCAGCCATCTTGGATTTTACTCTTTGTATGACTAAATTCTTTAGCACGGGCTACAGGTCGTACCTTTAGTCTGATCATCATCAAATTTGTCATGGATGTTAACAATGACATGTAGATTGGAACGAGTCATTTTGGGGTCAATCGGCCAAAAAACATGGCCGCCAGCAGCCATCTTGGATTTTACTCTTTGTATGACTAAATTCTATAGCATGGGCTACAGGTCGTACCTTTAGTCTGATCGTCATAAAATTTGTCATTGATGTTAACGATGACATGTAGATGGGAACGACTCATTTTGGGGTCATTCGGCCGAAAACATGGCCGCCAGCAGCCATCTTGGATTTTACTTTTCTTTTCATGTCTATAAACTAGTATTAGACATTCAACTTTCCACATTCCTAATCGCTCCATTGACTGTAATATATTAAATTATTCCCTTTCCAAGTTGAGCTACAGTGTCATTGACACTTTCATTTTAGTTTTATACGATTAATTAGGTGTGATATCCTGTTTTGAAAATATGAAGATTTAATTGCAATAGTTTCATGTAATATAATGATATCAATAAATTACCATGTGATCATCCAACATCCAGAGTATATGAGAGGATTTTTATAGATGTTGTCATTCCAAGTGAAATCTGTTATGAAATGAGTGATGACATATGATACAGAGCTCTGGTGGGTCAAGCAAGATAAACAACACTGGTGGCTGGCTGTTTGTTTATTCTAACTGTCAAATTGATTAATGGCAGCACAAGACTGGTGTTATTCCTATTCTTGAAATTTCATTACAGGGTGAGATAAGGGCCCCCCTCACCTATATAAGTGTCTTCTAAATTCCATTAATTTGCTTCAAAAATAATTAACCCTTTCAAGGTTTCCATAGACACATGCTATAATGTACATGGACTCTTCCTCATATCTCTTAATATCTATTGGGTATCTTTGCACACTATTCACTTCTATCAATTTTGGTATTGACTGATTAATTGATTTTTGAAAAATATATTAACCCTTCAGACACGTGCTTTCAATTTGAAATTAAAACAACAGCTGATAGCCAATATGATTTATCTATGCAATGGGAAAACAGGCAGATAAATATACATGACTATTGTAAGTGATGACTTGTTTTGAAAATCAATATGGTAGATGTTAGTATTTCCAGGAACCTTATTTTCCCATTTTTTTCATGGTTGATTGAATTTTAGGGGCCACAGAGCACTTAGAAGATTAACATTGAAGGTTGTGGCTTTAATGCCCAAGCTACTTGTAAAACATTGTAATGTGTGAAACCATTCAAATGAGGGCTAACTTACTTTCTTTTATATGAACGATTTAGTGGTCATAGGGGCCAGCATCCCCATCATATTATGTCTGTATAACATTATATAGATAATACTTTAGTGGTCATAGGGGCCAGCATCCCCATCATATTATGTCTGTATAACATTATATAGATAATACTTTTGAATTGTATAAACTACATATATTTTGAAAACCATACACCCCTGTTATGAAACACTTAATCTTATTTAATACACACGTGACAGGTCAGATCTGATCTTATATCTGTCCATGTTTGATAAACAAATAACTGGGGAGAAGCGGGGGGGGGGGGGGGGGGGGGGGGGGGGGGGTAATTAAAGTACCATTTAAATACGATGGAATCCCCTATATATATATATATGTCGTTCTAAGCAGTTTGGCTTGTCAACAATTATAATTTCTCTTTAGAAGTGAATAATAAATTTTGAATATCTGGCATGTCAAACGTGGCAAAGATAGGGATTTATCACTTTTGCTTCCAATGAGTTAACTTAAACTCCTAAACATGTCCTCCGAAATCACTAAACCATTGGATCTCACAGTGAGAGGTCCTTGTGTGAATAGGGACAGATTTATGAGATTTAAAACTACTCCTCCCCACCCCAGATACTTTAACCCTTTCTTAAGACAAATTATTTGAGCTTTTGATTTCAAGTTGGGTACTGATATATGGATTAATTCCTGTGATCATATCTTTGACAAATTATCAGTTATGGCTAGTCGCTATCGCCAAGGTATGGGTTAAACATCTGCCGATCGTGATCGGCCTCTCGTTGATATTATTTAATTAACCATTTTCACTCTTATGTTTACTAAGAACTCACGCAAGCTGCTATGACTCAAAACAATTTTCATCTAATCTACATGTACATGTGGTCCTCACCCCAAAATACAGATCAAGTTCAAATTTGGGTTTGATCCGATATATTTTAACAGAGTTATGGCCCTTTTTAATTCAAGTAACTGATAATTTAGTTACATGTAATACACTGGTTAAAGCTATATGGTGGAGTGGTGGTGGACAACTCTATTAGAAATATAATGATAACATTCCGGCTTGCATGCCCATGCAGACAAACAGCAAATGAAATGAAATGAGTAATGACATCTGCCACAGAGCTATGGCCAGGTGGTTAGATGGATACCAAGATAAAGAGTACTGATGGCTGGCTAATTGTCAAATTTGATAAATGACATCAGACTCTTGTTTATCCTATTTTGAAATTTCATTACAGGCTGCCTGATAATGGATCCATAACCATCATAATTGTCTTCTGTATTCCATTGATATGCTTAGAAAATAATTAACCCTTTCCAAGTTTTCAACAGATTCATGCTATAATGCACATGGGCTCTTCCTCATATGTCTTATATTGGGTTATCTTCACACTATTCACTTCTATGGATTGTGGTATTGATTGATTAATTGATTTTTGAAAAATATATTAACCCTTCAGACACATTCTTTCGATATTACATTAAAATAATGGCTAATAGCCAATATTATTATGTTTACCCATATCATAGTATGGTAAACATAGTGTCGTTGCCCGGATTGACCACTCGTCGTTCGTCCGTCTGTCTGTCTGTCTGTCCGTCTGTCTGTCTGTCTGTCTGTCCGTAGACACTTTACGAGTAATGCGATAACTCAAACATTTTCTATCCAATCGAAACCAAATTTTGTATATGGGTTTCTCAGCCCAAAATACAGATCGAGTTCGAATTTGGGTTTGATCCGAGATTTTGTTACTGAGTTATGGCCCTTTTTCAACTTAGAATTCACGCATTCTGCCATAACTCAAACATTTTTTATCTGATTGGAACCAAATTTGGTATGTGAGTTTCACAGCCAAAAATACAGATCGAGTTCGAATATGGGTTTGATCCGATTTATTTTAAAGGAGTTATGACCCTTTTTTCAAAAATAAAATAAATTTAAAAAAAATCCGATGCTCTAACCGAAATATTTTTTTTGTCCGATTGTGTTCATATTTGATATGTAGGTTTATGATGACACACCCCTCACCTGTATAGTTTTTGGTATTGATTGGTTGATCAGTTTAGAAAATAATTAACCCTTTACACACATGCTATCCAATGCAATAAGTTGAACATATTTCTTCTGATCTGCCTCATATTTCTTACCTAGGTTTTTCTTAGCACGTTCTTCATCTGTATGGTTTTTGGTATTGTTTAATTAACCCTTTTCACTCTTATGTTTACTTAGAATTCACCCAAGCTGCTATGACTCAAAACATTTTTCATCTGATCAACACAAAATTTGGTATATGAATTTATCACCCCTAAATACAGATCGAGTTCGAATATGGGTTTGATCCGATATATTTTAACAGAGTTATGACCCTTTATAATTCAAGTAATTACTGCTGGGAATTTGAAGAGAACATATATCCCACAGCAATGTGTGTTATTGAAATGAGTTAATTATCACTATGACATTAGATACTACATGCTATAAAGCATGATAGTGGTACCACTGGCTGGCTGGACTTGTTATCATAATTATGTCAAACTGTGATTGATTACTCACTCTCTGGTGGAGTTCTGCTTTCTGTGCAATATGAAGTTAACCCCTTTGTTGAAACAGGTTTATTACATTAGCTATATGCACACACTATATGACACCTATTCTAAAATAATAAATTGGAATAGTCCATTGTTACTTTGTAGTGTTGTTTTACAGACATTGTTCTTTACAAACACTGTTGTCTTATCTTAGACAAAAATTTATCCACACATTCCTTAGTTCCATAACATGATGTCATTGAAAATGATTAACCCTCTCCACACATCATATGGTTTTGATGCTTTTCATTTAATCATTCTATGTTATGTCCAGGTTGATGGTGATCCACTTTTGATTTGCATGGATTTGGGATTAAAATTAAACCATTCCATAGACACATATTATGCGATAGACAGATATAATATTATCCCTTTCACTTTGAGCCAGGTTCAGTAAGGGTTTCAATACATCACCAATTGAATATTCATCATTAGAGGAAATGTCTTATTTTGAAATTCCCTCAATTGCATTTGGGCTCCAGGATAATATTAATGGTGCTGGTATTCTTGAGACTGACTTATTGTATGGGGTTCTAAATCCAATGACATGCTTTTCATAGACTATTTTGTGTTTGTCCCCCGACGTTTCCGTCGGAGGACTATAGAAATGACCCTCGTCCGTCCGTGCGTCCGTGCGTCCGTGCGTCCGAGATTGGGTACCTTCATGGTGTAATCAACTCCTCCTACAGTTTTAAACGTAGAGATTTGAAACTCTTGGATATTGTTCCTAACATGTTGGTGATTTGCAACATCTATAAAGCTAATCAAAAATATAATTATTTCCATATTTTTGGGGGGGTTTTCGACTTAGAAAATTTGGAACATTTTTGCCTTTTGGATGAGATTGGGTACCTTCATGGTGTAATCAACTCCTCCTACAGTTTTAAATGTAGAGATTTGAAACTCTGGGATATTGTTCCTAACATGTTGGTGATTTGCAACATCTATAAAGCTAATCAAAAATATAATGTTTTCCATATTTTTGGGGGGGTTTTCGACTTAGAAAATTTGGAACATTTTTGCCTTTTGGATGAGATTGGGTACCTTCATGGTGTAATCAACTCCTCCTACAGTTTTAAATGTAGAGATTTGAAACTCTGGGATATTGTTCCTAACATGTTGGTGATTTGCAACATCTATATAGCTAATAAAAAATATCATTTTTTCCATATTTTTGGGGGGTTTTCGACTTAGAAAATTTGGAACATTTTTGCCTTTTGGATGAGATTGGGTACCTTCATGGTGTAATCAACTCCTCCTACAGTTTTAAATGTAGAGATTTGAAACTCTGGGATATTGTTCCTAACATGTTGGTGATTTGCAACATCTATATAGCTAATACAAAAATATCATTTTTTTCGCGTTTGCATGCGTTTGTTCATCGGGTTGTTTTGTCCAAGAAATTTTGCGGTGGTTTGCAACATCTATATACTGTATAACATTGTTGCAAATAGTATCCTTCTAACAAATCCAATCATGAAGTTTACCACTCGAGTCGGGGGACATGTGGTCTGCGACCTTTTATTTTCAGTTCATTAGTTTGGGTAAGATTAACCCCATTCTATCCGATTTGATAACTCAAATATTTCCATTGATTATGTTTATAGTTCTTGGCATAGTTGACGATAACACACCCCTAACCTGCATAGTGAGGGTCATTTGGTTTATTTGCTTAAAAATATTAACATCCTCCACCAATCCTGTTGACACAATGTGATAACTAAATATTTTTCACACGATCACTATATAAAGTGTGAATTGTTGAAACTTTTGCACTCATGAAAAGGTTGGTGTAAGGATTTATAAAATTTATAAAAATAGCTAATCGCTATCGCCAAGGTATGGGTTAAACATCTGCCGATCGTGATCGGCCTCTCGTTTTATATATGCAATAGGTTACAGCAGATAAATCTACACTATTGTTTGAATTATGCAGAAACATATTAAATGAACCCTCTTGTTGAATCAGGTTCATTAGTTGCCCAATTGAATATGCTTACAGATTATAGGTGATGCATTATTTTGAAAATCAATATGGCAGATGTTGTTAATATTGCCAGGAACCTTATTTTTCCGTCTGTTCGTATTGTCATGGTTGACTGAATTTTGGGGGCCACAGAGTGCTTAAAATATTCACAGTGAAGGTTATGTGTTTTAGTCTGCTTGTAAAATATTGTTATGTCTTGAAACCATTTGATTGAGTGCTACAAATACTTTATCCCCTTCTTAAGACAAATTATTTGAGCTAATGAATTCAAAATGGTGCTGATATATGGATACCTGTGTTCATATCTTTGATAAAGTATTAGTTATAGCTAATCGCGATCGACCGGGTATGGGTTAAACATCTGCCGATCGTGATCGGCCTCTCGTTTACTTAAATCTGCTGCAAAATTACCTTATAAGGTCCATTTGTCTACAGTAAGTCCAACTACTGATATAACACCAAAATATATACATATATATTCGTAAAACACATAATAAAATATCTGGTACCAATCATCTTTCCTGACTTGGTACCAACAGTCCATACCAGACTGGTACCAATCGTCCCGTGGGTACGAAACGTCCAGGTACCAATCGTCTTGTTTCCGTCAAAATTGACCACAGTAATATAAAGGAAGTAGAGGTCTCTATATCATGCCATGAATCTCTTCTCTGGCTTACGCCCATAGATATCATATTCCATCCGTACAAAACAGAACTTTTTTGTCCCTCGAAAAATAAATTTTCGGGGGGACTATAGAAATGGGCTCCGTCCGTTCGTCCGTCACACTTTTGAGTATTTTCATGGTGTAATCAACTCCTCCTACAGTTTTTATCCTAGAAATTTGAAACTTCAGAATATTGTTGCCCATATATTGAAGATGTGCAACATGTCTATAGATGACGTAAAAATTATTTTTGACAAAGATATTAACCCTTTTCGACTTTTTTTATAATTTTCTGTATGAGGGTACCTTCATGGTGTAATCGACTCCTCCTACAGGTTTTAATCGTATATATTTGAAACTTCAGAATAGTGTTACCCACACATCGGAGATATGCAACATGTATATAGATGAGGGAATTTTTTTTTTATGGAGTTATTAACCCTTTTTTTTATTTCTTTAACAAAGCGGGATCGACTTGCCACATTTTCGGGGGACACTGTGGTCTGTTGACCTTTTATTAAGTTTGGCAGAGAACCTTATAAAGTCAAAAAGCTAACGCAGGGAATATATTCCTTAGTTATTAGCACCGTGCAGGTTTGGTATGTTGTATATACCTTTTTCATGAAAATGTTATCACCATTCTATAATATGAAGCACACTTATATGTAAGGAAAACACCGGAAGTAGATTAAATTTCCAGTGAGGAATTTGGAATTTCTTTCGTTGTGATACTACTTACCCAAAATATGTTAATTAACAATCGCATGTTCATACAAATATAATTAGCACTAGTTTTTAGCTCAACTTACTTTGTAAGTTTGAGCTATTAATAGCCATGGGTTGGCGTCCTTCGTCCGTGTGTGAATCTGTGTCTGTATGTCGATGTGTCCGTCAGCAATTTCCTTTGGCCGGGCTAGCTACAGGTCGTACCTTTGGTCTGTTCTTTATGAAATTTGTCATGGATGTTAATATTGACATGTAGATGGGAACGAGTCATTTTGGGGTTGTTCGGCCAAAAAACATGACCGCCAGCAGCCATCTTGGATTTTACTCTTTGCATGACTAGGTCCTTTGGCACAGGCTACAGGTCGTACCTTTGATCAGATAATTATGAGATTTGTCATGGCTGTTGACATTGACATTTAGATGGGAACAAGTCATTTTGGGGTCATTCGATTATACAAATAATCGTTGCACCCCTACTCTCCAGACTGAGCTTCGTTATCATTGACACTTTCATTATGTAATCGACCCCTTATGGGTAACTTTTCAGGATTGAGTCGGAAATATTGCTTGTTGCCATTCAGCGGAAAGCTATCGCCGTATTTCCGACTAAATCCTGAAAAGTTACCCATAAGAGATCGATTACTTAGGGCATTACTGTATTCAACACAAATATACATTGGGTCATAAATTGAATTATGATCAGAGCCTGGTGGAAATGCTACTGCGTGGTGAGTCATACTCGCCTCCGAGCTAGTGACGCCATGTACATGTATGGTGTTATTAATGGTTTGTATTGTGCAGAGGTAAAATTTGCTCGTAGCCTCCGCAGTAAATAATTTCACACCAGGTTCTATTCATAATCATTTATCATTAAGATTTCTTAGTCAAGTGTAAATGACTTGATGTTGCTACAGTAATTCCCTAATTAATCGACAAATATGGCTTGTTGCCATTCATCAGAAAGCTCTCGGGGAGAGCTTTCCGATGAATGGCAACAAGCCATATTTCCGACTAAATCCTGAAAAGTTACCCATAATTCTGCTGTGGTTAAAGGAGTTTTGTTTACTTTTAAAAATGGATAATCTGATTTGATGCCCCTAAATTACTTTTTCTTCGACTTTGGGGTAAATATATTTTATTTCAGTCCAGAAACCCACCCTCAAAACTCTTATCAGATTTTGATATCTGTTAATTTTGTCTACCTTGAATATTTGACACCCCAGATATATACAAACATGATGTCACAAGAGTTTGAAAGGTCGTGCAATTTGTGATGCAAGATCGTTGTTAGCATTGACTGCATGGCAATCACAAATTATTTTTCAGGTATCTCGTGCTACATTTGCAGTTGGAATGTGGATACATACATCTACTAGTACTTTATACTACTTATCTAAGAATCAGTAATCTTGTTTTATTCATGAAAAATAGACATGTTACAGGATTGTCCTTAATAATCGACTCCTAAACCACAGCAGAATTATGGGTCATTTTTAGCTCCACTTTACTTTGTAAAGTTTGAGCTAATGCCATGGCTTGGTATCCGTCGTCCGTGTGTGCATGTGTGATGCGTCAACAATTTCCTTTAGCATGGGCTACAGTTCGTACCTTTGGTCCGATTATTATGAAATTTCTCATGGATGTTGACATTGACATGTAGATGGGAACGAGTCATTTTGGGGTCATTCGGAAAAAAAACATGGCTGCCATCGGCCATCTTGGATTTCAAAATTCAATCCATTAGCACGGGCTACAGGCCGTACTGTTCGTCTTATTGTCATGAATGTTAACAATGACATATAGATGGGAACGAGTCATTTTGGGGTCATTCAGCCGAAAAACATGGCCGCCAGCAGCCATCTTGGATTTTACTCTTTGTATGACTAAATCCTTCAGCACGGGCTTCAGGTCGTACCTTTAGTCTGATCATCATAAAATTTATCATGGATGTTAACAATGGCATGTAGATGGGAACGAATCATTTTGGGGTCATTCGGCCGAAAAACATGGTCGCCAGTGGCCATCTTTGATTTCAAAATTCAATCCATTAGCACAGGCTACAGGTCGTACTGTTAGTCTGATCATCATGAAATTTGTCATGGATGTTAATATTGACATGTAGATGGGAACGAGTCATTTTGGGGTCGTTCGGCTGAAAAACATGGCTGCCAGCAGCCATCTTGGATTTTACTCTTTGCATGACTATATCCTTTGGCGCGGGCTACAGGTCGTAGCTTTGGTCAGATCTTCATGAAATTTGTCATGGATGTTAACAATGACACATAGATGGGAACGAGTCCTTTTGGGGTCAATTGGCCAAAACAACATGGCCGCCAGCAGCCATCTTGGATTTTACTCTTTGCATGACTATATCCTTTGGCACAGGTTAGACATTTCAATTAGCACCTTTCCTATTCCTCCATTTACTGTCAACCATTAAATTATTCCCCTACCTAAGTTGAGCTACAGTGTCATTGACACTTTCATTATGCACACAACCCACTTATATGCACAGTACTACTGACAACATGTATACTACTAGCATCCACGCAATAAATTATCAATCAGACCATTGGACGTTGGGGTCTCAAGCATAACTACCCCTTCACATTAGAAGAAAAGTTGAACTATAAATTGTGCCATGAATTTATACTGTAGCGGCAGGTTCAACGTTCCAATTGAACCATTTTTATACAATTTACAATTCCATCATGACAATCAATGGTGGTTTGCAAACACATGAACCATAGGCAATAACTCCTTTGTTTCACAAAGTTTTACATATGTACATGCAGCTGAGTTATCAAGACAAAACCCAATGACCTATGGGAGGTTGTTTTCACATTTATTCCCTAATCGTGCTTAAGCGCAATTCATTTGCACTTAAGAGCAAATCATTTGAGCTTAAGCACAAATCTAATATTTGCACTGAAGTGCAATTCATTTGCACTTTAGTGCAAATCGAGGTTGACACTATCACTCCCAAAAGATTTGTATAAAGGTCAAGTTGTCATTTTCATCAGGAATCAATTTTTCCTCCTTTTTTCCTTTGAAATCATTGTGACAGCAGCTAGATGTAAAATGTGAATTTCATTTCTAATTCTAAATAATTATGAATCCCGCTCAAATTGATAAAATTCTGACCACAATGAGTTGATTGTCAGGAATTGCAAATGTTTTTTATACGCCCTTTTGAAAAAAGGTTGGCCCCATAATGCCCATTAGACCCTTTCGATCCCCTTCAACTCTCCACCCAATCCAAAATGGCAACTGGGTCAAAATAGGGCAACCATGTGATTTCCCAGTCCCTTGACCAATTTAGGTCAAATGATGGGTGTTGTAAGAGTGGCCATAAAGACTCCCTTCTTTCTAATGACTCCCACTCTCCACAATCTTATACATCAGGATGTGTTCTATCACCGGTATTGTGATGGTTCAGGAATGATTTGTTACAGTTACTTATGATTAAAAATAATTATATTCGGGACAAAATCACCTATAATCATATATATCTTAAATACATTAACATTCCTGACAGATACATGTACAGAGGCTGCATAAGTGCCGTTTTACCGAAACATGAACTTTATATCACAATTTACTCGGAAATAGCGAGTTAACGTGTAAATATCAACATGTAATCACTGAAAATTAAGTCAGGTAAATGTAATTCCTTTATTTTCGGTGTCATAGAGTGTGAACCACATTCTGAAGAAGAAACACTGAGTACCTGTCTTATTCTTATGTAAAATAGCTGATAAAATATACCGATATGGGTTGATAAATTGGAGCATTAGCCTCATAATCACTATGGAGGGTTATTAGGGTCACAATCCTAACTACAGATTTTAATTCTAACTTTAATAACATTTTAATTCTTATATTTTAATTCTAACTTAATATTTTAATTCTAACTTAACATTTTAATTCTTATATTTTAATTCTAACTTAACATTTTAATTCTTATATTTTAATTCTTATATTTTAATTCTAACTTAACATTTTAATTCTAACTTAACATTTTAATTCTAACTTAACATTTTAATCCTTATATTTCAAGTCTAACTTAACATTTTAACTCTAACTTAATCTTTTAATTCTTACTTATTATCTGCCAGTCATACGCGGGGGAGGTTCTCAGTTGTCGATTGAATAATGCAACTTCTGCTGTCCAGTCAGTGGCGGGGTTAATATGTGTGGCTTGGGCGAATATCGGCCTTTTGTTAGACACCAAAAGGAGCCCTCAACGTGCTGTATTCCTCGAGATATCGACCGTTTCGCGCAATTTGAAATTCTGTTCCGCAGATTGTCTTTCTATTCCATATTCCATCCCATCCCGCAGATTGGCATATCCCGCCGCCCAATCGCAGCGACACCTTTCGTTACAATTATTATAGAAGTGCAGGCGCGTTATTAGGGTCACAATCACAACTTCCAGAATCCATTTTATGTTTGTTTTAATTTTTGCCTTTCAAAACCTAATTAAGTCTTCGAAGACTTGTTTTGAAGACTTATTTTAATCTTGGAAGACTAAATGAGTGATCAAAATTAGTCTTCAAAGACTTTAAAAACTTTTAAAAAAGTGTTCGAAGTCTAAAATAGTCTTCAAAATAAGTCTTCAAAATGAGTCTTCAGAGTCTGAAATAAATCGACAAAAAGAGCCTTTGATGACCCAAAAAAGACTTCCAAGGATACGAAAAGAGAGGTATATGTATGAGCTATATTTGAAAATCTTGAAATGGGAACTCTAGGAATTATTGAAGTCATTTGTCTGAAATGACAAAGAAAAGGGATAATAGATTTATGAAGATGCTATTTCCATGATGTGTAGAATTTAATTATGTTTGAATTAATACATATACATGTATAACAGCTAGAACTCATTCTTCTGGTGTTACAGCTGGTGCAGTAACCTGGAATAGAACAAACAATTTTCATGGGTGTGAAGCATATATATAGAGTATCTACAACGAGTTCCCAGTTTATAGTGGAATTCACAAAATGAGTCCAATAAATTAGGAAAGACTCGTCCCAGACCTAATTTACTGGACGAGTTTTGTTAACTCTGTTATAAACTGGGACGAGTTGTAGATTCTATTTATTACATGATCCAAAACCTCGACAAAACATACATAAATCAACAAATGGGATGCGAAACTAACATCGGCTTCTATATAAGACCTGCGATGGAGTTTCATGTAACTAAACGAAGATGTATAACTCTAGAATGGAAAATCCGAACAAAACAATGGAACCCTCTTTTTAATGTCCTCATAGTAGTGAATATCCAGACCAAATTTCATTGAGATCCCAGCACAACTGTTGAAGTTACGACATGAACAGACACCAGACAGACCAAAAATCCAACATTTCAAGATAAACAAAGATGAATAACTCTAGAATGGAAAATCCGAACAAAACGATGTAACCCTCTATTGAATGCCCTCATAATAATAAACAGCAATACAAAATTTCATTGAGATCCGAGCACTACTGTTCAAGTTATGACATGAACAGACATCGGATGGACGCACGCATGGATGGACGGACAGGTGCAAAACAGTATACACCCCTATTTTTAAAAAAAAGGGGGTATAATTATGAGTGTGATATTATACACAAAACACTGCATGTGTGAGTCAAGCGTTTATTTATATACAGCACGTAAATAGTGATCAATATGCAAAACATTCAACATTTTTTTAGCAGATTGATTCACAGTGACCCATTCAACACCAAAATTTTTAAAGGCAATGATTAGCAAATGCTATACCGGTACATGTATGTTCTAAACAACTTGGTGACATTTCTAAGTGGGTCTCCACAATGTAAAATTCTTTTTTGCTTATCACATATTTTTTACGTACTGTTTGTTTACATAACATGTTGTTTGTTTACATAACACAGAGTACTAGTATGACAATAACATGCAATCAACCCAATATTTATGATTGGTATAAGAAAAATATTTGTTTATACTATAACATTCTTTCTAATTATGGCAGTTTTAAAAGTACTAATTCCGATTCGATGGTCCCCATATCATCAGATTCCAACAACAACAAGATTTTTTTAAATGCCTTTTCAGTTGTCAGAATCGATTAATTGTTCAAATATATCAATACTAACAACCATAGTCAACTATAGCATAAAATCGACAAAAACCTGTATTTTATCAAGTTTTTGTTCAATGAATATTGCCAGTTTGTCAAATATCTGACCAAAAAAAACACTTAATTTTAGAGTTATCCATCTTTTTCAGCAATTTGGTCAGAGAAAGTATTCTCGTCTGCTGTTTACTGGGCCACCTAAAATTAAAATAATAGACTTATAAAAATTTATATCTGATCACGCTGAGCTTTGATGGGTGGGTTCCTCGACCCGGATCAAATATTTTTTACCTCCGCAGCAGTCCGAAGTCAAGGAAATAGTAATCTGCGAGGGTTAATTCAGATTGAGTACCTTTAACAGATGTGACTGTTTTATGCATCGATAACGACATTGATTGCTTATTAATTACAACAATCTGCATAAATACGTTTTATGGAGAAAATATATTAGAAACACTAAAATAGTAAATCTACCCAGGTGATATGTCTGGACATCATCTGCTCTTTAAACGGAAAATTTTGTGTGTTAAAATATTTATACCATAGTAAAACTACATCGTAGTTAGGAAAATAGTTCTTATGTAACATTCATTTAAAATTGAAGTTGTCATAATTTCAATTAGTTATGAGGAAAATTGCTTGCATTTCATTCAAATGTAGCTTGCTAGTGTTATATGATCTTGGACAAATATGAATGGGAATATCAAGTGACTGATGGCTTAGAAACAGGTTGACATCATGATGTAAATGTTCACATCACTATGCGTGAAGCAAATTCCTTATTGCGCTGTGTGTGTGTCTGTGATGAGAATATACATCCCAAGCCCCGAATGCAGATTTTTTCGGATATCATGCAATTTGTTTTCAAAATCATTTCTAAGACAAATTACAGCTTCAAAATGAATTGAAACAATCAGATTCATATAGTAGTGCATGCTATAGCCTCATACAAGTGAGGGGGCTCTATAATTAATTTTTTTGCCCATAATTTCTCCCTTTAACAGTTGAAACCATGGGGTGGGTCTGGTTTTGGTCGAGGAAAAAAATCGCAGTGAAAAAAAATCCATTCTCATCTTTTCTCATAGTTGATCATGGCTTTTTAAATTTATTATACATAGAGGATACCTGTGTGTTTTGAGTGAATACCGGAAGTATCTATATGAGTGGTCACAGTTAGATACTGGAATCATCACAAGTGATGATTCCAGTATCTCACTGTGACCATGTATGAGGTAATTCCGGTATTCACTCATAACACAAAGGTTTTCTTTTTATTATATTATATACAGAAAGACCACGTGGTTCAATAAAATACTGTCGATAACTCAGAATACACATGCTTCAAATGTGTGTAATCTATCTTCTATTGACCCAATATTCTTTGCCGATTGAGCTAAATACATATGATGTCATTTACGTTACCATTGACTTATTGGCCACCTTTCTACTTATTGGCCGACTTTTTCACTTATTGGCTTTTGTTACTTATGATGCAGGTAGCGTTCTACATATTGCAGCCGATAACCTATAGCTAATTAATGATGGGTGTTTATGTAAATGTACCTTCTGCCGCAGTCCATCTGTTATTGTCAAGACTTGGTTTTTTCATTGTTTTTCTTTTCTTAGCCCAAGACCTGAGCTAATGCTCAGCTCTTCCTGGCTGAACAGAATGTCAATGTGTTGGTTGAATAAGTATCCTGCTGGATCAGGTTTGCTACTCGCAGCAGCTTGTGCCTTGGACAGGGTTGTTATATGCACCAAAAGATCCGCAAATCTCTCTGGATGGTTGGCGTCCACCAACAATTGTCCCAAGACAATAGTCTAAAAGAGAATAGAAACATAACGATGTATTAGGATGATCAATTTTTATATTTACCCATACCATAGTATGGTAAACATAGTGTCGTTGCCCGGATTGACCACTCGTCGTTCGTCCGTCCGTCTGTATGTCTGTCCGTAGACACTTTACGAGTAATGCGATAACTCAAACATTTTCTATCCGATCGAAACCAAATTTTGTATATGGTTTCTCAGCCCAAAATACAGATCGAGTTCGAATTTGGGTTTGATCCGAGATTTTGTTAGAGAGTTATGGCCCTTTTTCAACTTAGAATTCACGCATTCTGCCATAACTCAAACATTTTT
Source organism: Siphonodentalium dalli (assembly GCA_032622095.1). NCBI lineage: Eukaryota > Metazoa > Mollusca > Scaphopoda > Gadilida > Siphonodentaliidae > Siphonodentalium > Siphonodentalium dalli. The sequence goes on from CP136063.1 coordinate 127,816,333, forward strand.
TATCTGATTGGAACCAAATTTGGTATGTGAGTTTCACAGCCAGAAATACAGATCGAATTCGAATATGGGTTTGATCCGATTAATTTGAAAGGAGTTATGACCCTTTTTCGAAAAACAAATTGAAAAAAAAAGATTTTTTTTTAAATTTATTTTTAACTTTTATAATACCGGGTAATAATAAAAAAAATGTCATTGACATTGTCATTTGTTTTCATTTAGATATTGATGATTATGATAAAAAGATTTCCAATGTGTCCCTTTAATTTTTTAAAATAATAAAAAAAAACAATTTAAGTTAATTTTTTTTTTTAAACTAACACCATTATAACTCTGGCAAGGGTACCCCGAATCACCACACCAAATTTGATTAAATCGGTCCAAAATCTTGTGTTATGTACTGGTAAATCTGTTTGGAGCAACATTAAATCCAATTCACCAATTGCCTTTGGACTACTTAGCTATTGATAAGGCTATATTATTTTCTGATGTCTCTTATGCCAATGTGCAAATAATCTGATAAAGAAGGCTATGGTATCTAATTTAAAATAAAGATTCAACAATAAACATCACATGATATTAACAGTAGACTTGGACATCTGTGCTGCAGAGTTATATCTTCAGATGGTCTGATATCATTATAATTGTTATTGGTTTAATAGAGAGGTCAGTGTTCAACATAAACAATTCCTGTGATATTTTGACAGCTCTGTTATATAATTGATAATAATGGGTCAGTGATGAGGTTGCTTATCTGTATACTAGGACACATTATTATTGTAAACTTAAATTGGACTCTCTTAACCCAAGTATTCCATGTCCAGGTCACACCTACACATTTAACCCATGGGCTTGCTGGCTATGGCGGTTTAGCATTAAAGATCCTGTACCAGTGCATTCTCTTATATAAATTCCAATAATTTGTGTTATGTACATTTGTCTATAATAGTACATAACAGTATACTCTATAATTCAACACCAAAACTCTCATTTATCCGATCATATTAAATTTTTATCGCCAAGGGATGGGTTAACATCTGCCGATCGTGATCGGCCTCTCGTTATAAGCTCGTTTTGAAAAAAAAAACATATTGAAAATGTATGTTATTAGTATGTCTGTCTGTTTGTTTGTCTTTTTTTGTTTCTGGATGATAACTTTAGTAAGTCTGAACTGAGTCTGAACTTACAGCCCTGGGAATTAGCCTAGGTCTTAAGCAGGGACAACATCAGTTTGCCTAGGCAATATTTAGGCAATAATATTGCCTAGGTAAAATACGTTCATTATGTTACTAACTTTCATGCTGTCAATCAAAATTAAAACCTCTTTACTAGTGTCCAAACTGACTACCTTTCACTCTTCTTTACATACCGGTATATTATTCTGCAATATCATCTATACAGTGACATTGACTTAATTTGACTACAAGGACACTGTTCGGGAGACGGTTCGGAAATTGTACATATATGTTGAGTAGTGGCCTGGAAAAAGTGTTTCCCAATTTAACTAAGAATTTAGTGTTGAAATTGTCCACAATGTCTTATATAACTAATCATAGTAATCATAATAAAAGGTCGCCTCGAAATGTGGCTTTTTAGTATGGATAACTTTTTCAAATTTCATTGGACCATGACCAAATTCAAACTTGGCCTTTGTCTTCAGAAATAAGAACCATGTACCAAATATCAAGAGATGCAGTTGAATTGAAAAACACTCAGATAACTAAAAGTAACTCCTCAGTTTGTTTTTATTTGGATATCTTTTATCAAATTTGACAATCTAAATCACCTAGAGGTAGAGCTCATTTTAAACCGAAACGCAGTTTAATTGTTAGCTACCGTAGCTGAGTCAAATACACATATATGTACATGTAAAACTTGACAACATTAAAGAGGGTTGCTCTTTTATGCATGCATATCATGTTCCTATATCGTGATAGGCATGGGCACGATATGATACAGGCACTGTTTTAAAGTGTACCCCAATACAATGAAATCATGATCAGAATCATTACAGGCCTATTTCAGACTAAAAAAAATTTCCTCAACATCACACTGAAGTTGACTGAACCACAGGAGCTTGGAATTTGGTCAAAACCCCTCTTTTATTGGCGGAACCACCACCCGGGACCAAACGTGACCTTTGGTCCCAGGTGGTGGTTCCGCCAATAAAAGAGGGGTTTTGACCAAATTCCAAGCTCCTGTGATTTTATCAAATTAGTAGGACAAAACATAATAAATTTGATCAGACTAAGTTTTTGAATTTTTCACCAACAAGTTCACAATATGTCTTGAATAAGTAGCTTTTCTCTGAAGAATAATTTACCTGTTTAGAAGGCTTTCCAAGCAAAGCAATTCCCAATTCCCTTCCAATATACGTCAATTGACGCTGTTGACTGGCTATGAAGAAAATACAAAATTCATGTTTGAATAAATAAAATTTAATGTGGGCGATTGATCCAAATGTGAAATCTAAGATGGTCACTGGAGGCCATGTTTTTTATCAAATATGGGGAAAAATTTGTGGTTCTCATCTAGAGGTCATACCTGAGATCTATTTAAAAAAGAGATGTTGATTTGCTTGCGTTCCATAGAGTATGGATGCAAGTTGGTCGACCAACTTGCATCGACCAACTTGCATCCATACTCTATGAAACAAAATCAACATCCATTACTTATATTTACACTTAATCAAGTCAACTGGCAGACTAAAAGAGTTTTAAGCGCCCATTTCCAACATTATTATCGTGGCTCGGTGCAAGTTGCGTCTACACAAAAATAGTGCAAGTTGGGGTCAGCACGCGACATCATGTGACATAATTTCAACCAACCAATATCCTGCATTTATATTCCACAATACAAATGTATGTGTGAGTGTAAATATATAAAAATTGGTGATGATTGGAAGAGGAATGTGGCCTGTAGGATGTGATGATGGTATTCAGTTATCCAAAAAAAGAGAGGCTGATCACGATCGGCATATGTTAACCCATCCCTTGGCGATAGGAAATTACTATGATCGGAATCATAAATGAGGGTTTTGGTGTTGAATTATAGAGTATACTGTTATGTACTATTATAGACAAATGTCCATAACAAAAAACTTATTGGAATTTATGGGTCACTCACATTTATATAAGAGAATGCACTGGTACAGCTAAACCACCACAGCCTTGGGTTAAATGTGATAGGTGGCCTGGACATGGAATACTTGGGTTAAGAGAGTCCAAATTAAGTTTACAATAATAATGTATCAAATTCTACCAACAATATAATATACAGATGAGCCACCTGACTGCTGACCCATTAATATCAATTATATGGCAGAGCTGTCAACAAATCACAAGAATTGTTTATGTTGAACACTGACCTCTCTATTAAACCAATAACAATTATAATGACTTCAGCCCATCTGAAGATATCACTCTGCAGCACAGATGTCCAAGTCTAATGTTAATACCATGTGATGTTTATTGCTTTCTTTATCAGATTATTTGCACATCAATTGGCATAAGAGACATCAGAAAATAATATAACCTTATCAATAGCTAAGTAGTTCAAAGGCATGGGTTGGAATTTGTGAATTGGGTTTAAAGTCGCTCCAAACAAATTTACCAGTACATAACACAAGATTATGGACTGATTTAAACCAAATTTGGTGTGGTGACTCGGGGTACCCTTAGCAGAGTTATAATGGTGTTAGTTTTTCAAATTTTGTTACTTTAATTTTTTTTTAATTATTTAAACAAAAAATATTTTATTGTGTATTTTTTTTTATATAAATTGAGCAAGAAAATCAATCTAAATAATTTTTTTCAAAAAAGGGCCATAACTCAGTTAAATAGTTTGATCTGTATTTTGGGCTGAGAAACTCGCATACCAAATTTCGTTGCGATCAGATAGAAAATATTTGAGTTATCGCACCATGCGTAAAGTGTCTACGTACAGACAGACAGACGCACAGCAAGTGGTCAATCCAGACAACGACACTATGTTTACCATACTATGGTATGGGTAAACATAAAAACAAAACATAACAAGGCTCACCATGGGGGCGATTCCATTCATTACGCTGGGCTACGGATGGGGTAAGTAGGATCATAGACAAGGCTCACCATGGGGCGATTCCATTCATAAATGTAAAATCCAAGATAGTCATGTATTTTAATGAATTTTCCACAAAAAAAATGATTGCTTACATCTATTTAAGCTCATCCGAAATATCCATAGAAATTTTTTGACAAACAGATGAGGGATGTAGCCTGTATGGTGTGCTGAAGGATTTAGTCTTGCAAAAAAAAAATCTAGTTTTCAAATACACCTACTTCCAGTATTTTCATCTGATGAGATTGTTTCTACCCTCTTCTCTGTGACATGTGATTCACCATCTGGCTGGTGCAATTCTGTGAGAGAATATGTGGAGAAAACAGAAGTTTATATTTGTGACATTCAGAATTTATCTGTCACTGAACATGTCTGCAGTGGACAGAGTATAGATATGAATTTCAATAATACACACTTTCAATGTTGGCCCTCAATGGAATAAGGTGTTGATAGGTTAACTGGATCATGGATAATCAGTGTTTGCTAAGTGTCACTGACCTTATTACTGCATGGGATTTTCTTGATCTTGACCAGTTGTTATTCTGTGGGACTTTAAAGACATGATTTTGAACCACTCCCATATCTGGTCCACTAAATTCACTCAAAAGAACCCTGCCTTGACCAAACAAGTGTTATCGCCATAGGTTCATCCAGTTATCCCATCAACACGCTATAACTTTTTTTAGGTGAACCAATAGAAGAACTTACAATTCGGAATAATAGTACAGGGTGGAAAATCTCCAAAATCATAATAACAGTACAATTTGGAACAATAGCACAGGGTACTTAATTATAAGAGTACCAGATATTCCCTATACTAGTACATAGTTTATCATGTGTTTATCTCTCACATTTACAATAATTTATTGTAAATATTAACAATAGACACAAGTGAATATAAAGTTAAATATGTACCCATTAACTGCAGTAAACATGTATACTTCTATTTTTGAGCAGTTCATACTGACATTTTATTAATCAAAGAATTAGGCAGGTTCACATATCAGACATGGTAAAAATTATTAAACGTACAGGGCCAACTAAGGAACGTATAGGAGCAAATTTCAATTGAAAAAAAATACAAACATATATGTATGAATATTAGGCACTCAAGAGTAATAGTTACCAATTTCTTGCTGTTTATCTTGCTGTTTCTGTTCATCTTGCTGTTTCTTTTCCTCTAGTTTCTTCTGAGCTAAAAAGTTTGAAGAGTTTCATTTCAGTATGGTACATGTATAAGATTTTTTTTCAAATCTATACATTTGAACTTGAGACCAAGAAGATATATCTATTCAAGCCTGCTAAGTGCAAATATTGTGCAATTTTCTCCAATTTAACAGGGCTGCACATATCAAAGGAATAAGGCAATATCAAAGAATGAACACACATAACTCATAATATGAGCAATTTAATATTGTTCTTGAGATATATTTATGGTTTTACCACTATGGGTGAATATCTGAAAAGTGTGCAATTTGAAGTTACGACCATTAGCCTTATAATTACAGGTGTGTGCAACAGGAAAAAAACAAATAATATTTTGTTCTATTAAAGTATCATAGTACTTATAAACAGGCACATGTATGTGAGGCTCCTAATGGGATATATGGGAGACTGGCACAATATATTTAATGCTGCACCAGTCATGAAGGTGTTAAAAATGCACCAAGTCAAATCTCAAATTGTGAAACACTATAATTAATGACATGGTTAAAATATTTTAACAATTAATAAAAATTA